>JAQNCA010000030.1:18461406-18495346 GCA_029783725.1 Acanthurus tractus
ATCTATCTATCTATCTATCTATCTATCTATCTATCTATCTATCTATCTATCTATCTATCTATCTATCTATCTACATTCTTTTTGTCCTTTCATCCATCCATCCATCCATCCATCCATCCATCCATCCATCATTCCTTCCATCCTTCCTGTCTTCCTGCCCTCCATCCGTCCCCCCCTCGGTACTGTGTATCAGGGTCTGGACACACTCTGTGCTCTGCACACACTCTGCTCCATGTGGCTTCAGCCTCATGTGTTGCTCCTGTTTGGATAACACCAAGACAATCAGATCTGTGTTAAATGCAGCCTCACACTGGGCTCCACACTGATTGGTGTGTAAACACAGGCTGGGTTTCAACTGCCTGCTCAAATGTGACTTTGTTTGTTGTTTCGTCCATTCAAATCCGAATGAGATCCCATGAATAGGTGAGAGTGAGCTCATCTGATTTGAGCCGGCAGTGCAAATCCAGCCCGTGTTGACTGACACACCAATCAGCCGCGAACAGAGTGAGAATGTGTATTTGTCACATCAAAGCTTTCTGTCCCTTTAAATATGTTTGGCAAGTCTTTATTCTTTTCCTCTGCTTTAAATGATTATTTATTGCATTCTGAACCGAAAAAAAACGTGCTTCCTTTTGTTTCAGTAGCACACAAAAGAAAGAGGAACATTGTATGTCACATGTAAGAGAATCAAAGCATTTGATCCAGCAGTTGAAATGAAGAGGCAGCCAGTTTAAGAGAGCTCGGGAGGATTCGGTGCTGCTGGTTGGGAAGGGAGGTGGCAGTGGCAGAAGAAGAGAGTCCCAACCAAATCACTGCAATTAGTCGAGGAAGCACAGGAGACTAGTGCCCCCCAGTGTTTGCTTGATATACAGTGTGATTAGTTGCTGCATCCTGCTGCTGCTGCTGCTGCAAATGATTTTTGTAATGCGCACTGATCCAGTGAATGTGGAATTAAATTTTTGGCATGAAACCTCACCTTTAACTGCTGAGACAATCTGTTATAAATCATTTGCATGCATATTTTGCAGCTTCATTTAAATAAAAACTGAGGCAGAGTTGCTGAGTATTAGTATTGGGGGGTGGGGGGTCTTGTGGTTCTTCATCCATACCATAAAAAGAGTAAAACTATTTAATTACATATTTGAGTTATAATCACTTAAAATATCACATTGCAACAGTTAAAGGTTAGTGTAAACACATTAAATCAAGTCTGCAAATCACAATACATTTTTTTTTTCATTGAAAATTCAGTCATCCCAAGACAGTTTTTCATTTATGGATCCAGTCCTTACTAGATTGTATTAATAGCAGTTCTCCCTGGAGAAGCACCATGATGGTTTCGATCGACATTAATTCATGCATGCTTGGTGTACAGTATGTCCTCAGCTTTTCTTCTCTCATGTCAGTCAATACCCATAATCCTTTTGTGCAGGCTGCATTGATGGCATTCATCTTCATCTCTTGGTCTCTCCTCACCTGATGCTTCCAGCCCGCAGGTTGCGTTTAATGTGTAACCAAGGCGAGCCAGGGAGGTCATGTGACTTTCATGATTTCACAGGGTGCCATTGTGCTGCATCCGCCCCTGTGTATAACACTTGACAACATGCTACAGGCTTATCAGAATATGGCAAGCAAATGATATCTCATCACAGGAAATTGAATTCATATTTAACTGAAATGTGTTAAAAGAACCAGTGTTAATTTGTCCTGAAGGTCTGTGTGAATCAGCACTGGTTAAAGAAAAAGGTAAAGGCACAATTCCCCCGGACAAAGTGCCAGAGTGGGGGTTAAATGACATTTGAAGAACTTCATCTGTTTCCCCTGCCTAACGAGGAATATATCCCCCCCACCCCCCCCACCCGGGAGTTAAAGTCCTGTCTCTGTGGGAAGTGCCTGATAGCAGGTGGACTTTGTCCTAAAGGGGAACTACCACTACAGGAAGAGCAGCAGGACAGATCCTCGCTGTCACAGTAGAGGTAAGACACATTAAAGATGTAAGATACACGGTAAAATGTTACTGAAACTGAATAATTGATAACTGATCACTTGTTGAAGTTTTAAAAACTGCAAGGGTTTACTTTTGAAAGTGTTTATTTCTCTCTGAAGAGATGTCCCAGCCTTTTTAGCAATGTAGGTGAACGGACACAAAGTCAACCTCAAGTAACTCAAATTTTTGAAAATCTGTTTAAAGTGTATTTCTGTCCTTCATGGGTCTCAGTCTGGGGAGTTGAGTTCAGAGAACAGAAGAAGGAAGTCAGAATGTCGTAGGTGGCAGTTTGTTGGTGACATAAGCTCAACAGTCATTGGTAATTACTGATATGGGAGTGTATTGTTATTTATTAAACCATCGACAGATCAGATGCAGTGCTGCTGTTTCTTTGATACCATTGTTTGGACTGAGTCCCTGCTTTACTGCAGTGTTATATCAAACAGAATTTGTCATAGTGTAGCTAATTATAACAGTTTCTTTAATGTTTAATGCAAACCCAGGGATCTTAAAGGGAGTGTGTTCCTCTCATGTCTTCAGTAATATGAAATAGGATCCCCGACTTTACTGTCTGTCTTTCCTTGATGACGACTGGATTTCCTTTGAGTTCAATTAACCACAACCTATTTGGTCATTAAATATACATACAGCTCTATTAAACGGGGGGGCTCAAGGCCATAATTATGGATGTTAGTCATGGATGGCTCTCAGTGGTTGTGTCATGCATCATTTTGTAATTACCCATTTATTTGTTCCACACTGACATTGCCCCATTTGCCAATTTAACATCACTGATGGAAGCGCTGACGCTGTTCAAAGGGATGCTGCTGCATCTCAGTCCAGACAATAACTCACCTTCAACTCTGTCTCTTTTTTTTCTTGGCAGTTTTGTTTTTGTCTTCAGTTGATGAAAAGAGCCTCTGATTTTTGGTGGGATGGACCAGACTAACGGCAGGAGCAATGACGGTTTTGAGCAACCCCCTCCTTACTATGCTAACCCCCCTCCATATAATCCTAACCCTCCTCCATACAATCCTCAAGCGTACCATGAGAACGCTGTCCCAGGGATGAGCTATGAGGTTGGTAGCGATGTTCGACTTGTTTTGTTGACCTTTCACCCATGTTTTGTCCTATTAACTTTGAATTTAATGTCCAACTAATATTAATAGCTAACAAAAAACACCTCACCAGCTTTTAATCATTACAAAACCTTCTAAGAATAATTCTGCTGACACATTTCCATCATTATGCACTTTACAGAGAACCCTAAGAAAAATGCTCATCTGCTCTAAAGTTGTTATTGCTTGAAGTGCATAAGTTATTTTGTTTCCAGATGAACCAGGAGCAGGTAGGGAAGGAGAACGTAACCGTGAACGTTCCTCCAGCTGTCTATGACGTCCCTCCTGAGGGGAATGCAGCCGCCGGTCCTGGATTAATAAGTAGCAGCTTCAGTGATGCTGCCATAAGAAGAGGTGAGGGACTAGACGAGCCAGGAATGAGCAAAGGGAAAAATAAAAAGGAAAAAGTGAGAGGAGTTGATATGTTTTTTGTTTGTGCGGTCAGAGCTGAAAAAGAAGATAAGCAATTTTTTAACTCCCTCATTTGCTTCGCTGTGTTTCCTTGAAATTGATTTGAAATTGAAAATTGTTTCCTGATCTCTGCTGTACTCTGCCTCAGCTCTTCACCTCCCACGCAGCACAAATCATTTTAAATGAGAGGTTGAAATGCGGGTTTGATGAAAACAGAACCATTTTGAAATGTTTCGCAGCATAAACAACCTTAGCTGCCTGTCTGCTTCACTCCGACAGTTTTTTAGTTGTTGTTCTCTGTCTTCCTCCTGTCTTTTAACCTTCCTCTCTGCTCATTTCCTTCTTTCTATACAGGTTTCATAAGGAAAGTCTACTTGACCTTGATGATTCAGCTGCTTGTGACTTTGGGGATCATCTGCCTTTTTCTTTACTGGTGAGAAACCATTACACACACACACACACACACACACCCTCCAACAAAAAAGGGGTTGAATCCATGTCAGGAACTTGTCCAGCTATCGACGTAGTGTCGTCCATCAGTGTGTAAAATCTCCCTAAATCCCACAGGAGCACAAGTGCTCCGGTTGTCCCACAAAAAAACTTTCAGCCTGCCACCCAGCTCTGCTCAACTCATCATAAATATGTGAGGCAGAGAAAAAAGGGCTTTTCTACCACATAATGTTTTTGCTTGCAGTAGTTTGAAAGCTTTATGTTTCTGTATAATGGATGTGGTGGAACACTGCTACAGTAATTTCTTTTCATAAATTGTATTCAGCTCCCGTGTGCACAATGTCCTGCCCTGTTTTAATATTTAATAAAAATCATTCTTCTGCCTCCATCAATAAATGACGCCTCTACTAAACACTCCCCCCTCCTCTTTTTTTCTCTTTTTTCTTATCAAAAACAGGGAGCCTCTCAAAGAATGGACATGGGAACACTACTGGTTTACCTACTGCATGATGTAAGCTATCAAAAACAGTCAGCTTGTCTAAACGCCGCAAACTTTTCTTCTTTTAACTAGTTTGACCACCTGCAGATCTCATAGTGGTAAGTTCACTGAATGAAAATCTCTTTGATGGAAATCCACAGAGGTCAATCACACACTGTCACCCCAGCCCGAATCTAAATGTAAGAAACTGCCAGCTACAGTGTGCATAAATAACGCACTCAGTGAATTCCAATATTGGGAGCTGTGCTTTTTTTTTTTTCTTCTTTATAGCCTGTTTACTTTCTATTTACGAAGCACTCTATATTCTGTGTAAAATAGGGGGGCGGTGTTGGTGCTCATCCTGGTCTTGTCCTGCTGTGACAGCATCCGTCGTCGAGTCCCCTTCAATTTCATCGCCCTGGGCCTGTTTGTAAGTAGAAGCGGTGCAAGCCAGGCATCCAATTAAACCCTCAACACACCTGCTCTACTTCACTTTTGTTGTTGTTGTTGTTGTTGTTGTGTATTTACTCTCCATTTGTCTCCCTCTCTGTCTCCGTGCTCCAGACTGTTGCAGAGGGTCTGATGCTCGGCTCTGTGTCAGTGTGAGTGTTGTTTCCAAGGATGAATCCCCACCTGATGCTGACTCATTTACACAATAATAACCCATTTTGATACATATCTGATCGTATGTTGGATGTCTGCTATGAAGCCATCAAACCTGATAAGATGTTATCATCGCTGGTTTACCAAATTAAAAATGGAATTTTCAGCTGAAGATAAATCAGATGCATCACAAATAGTTCCAAATCAGTTTCGTGTGTGTGTGTGTGTGTGACATTACCTGTGCAAACACAAGATACCTTTTCCATCTGTGAAACATTTCCTCTTTAGCAGCTTGTCACTGTGACGGAAAAAGACATCAGTCGAAGCCTAATATCAATAATACATCCAAATTATCATATTTATAGGACATTGCTGTAACTGAAGCTGTGCTGTAACTGATATGAAATGAACATAGGCGATGCATTATGCAAAGCACTTCCAGATGGGGGTCCCTGCCATCACTCCAGTTGAGACACATAATACAGACTTTTAAATTTAAAAAAATGCCACATCTCTTATAAGACAGTAATGTTTCCGGCTAGAAGAACACAGCATCACAGTGCATGTATGCACTCCGCCCGCTGACTCGTTAGACGTGACATGGTGGGGCGCATCCTCCCATTGTGCATCTGTTTGATACTCTTGTCTGCAGGTTCTTTGAAGCTGAAGCAGTTATGTGGGCTGTTGGGGCAACAGCTCTGGTGTCCTTGGCCTTGACTGTGTTTGCTATGCAGTCAAAGGTAAGATCTGTCACACACTCTGAACTCAGTTTGCAGTGCAGCCAAAAGTGAAATTTCATAAACTGCGGTGACTTTGCTATGCAGGCGGTGGTAAATATCCACGCACTGAGCTGTGTTTCCTGTGCAGTCAAAGGAAAAGTGTTAAGCTGGGCTGCTCTCTCATGCAGTGTTTGCTGTATGCAGTCAGTCTCCAGCAGTTTTAAAACTCTGATGAGTTTGCTGTCCACGCAAAACTATGATTAGTGCTGAGATCAGTATATTTGTCAATCACGCTAATTCCTTACGTCCAGTGGTGAGACAGAGTTAAGCCTCTGGGCTGAGGCTCATGCCATAAATCTTGAGTTCAGAAATGGCCCGGAGCCTTTTGTCATTTGCTAAATACCCCCTCTTCTTTTCTTGTCCGTCTTCTTTCACCATTAACTGTCTAATAAAGCAAACATGCTCTGGGATTAATCTTTGAAAGATTCCTTTCAGGGACACATGGACTCATCCAACAAGATATATTTTAATTTTGTAAAGGTCATTTCTGGTGCTTTTGGGCAGTGGCACGCACATGCACTTAAAAGAGGGAGAATGCAATTGACTTGCATACTTGTATTACTGATTTCTCATTCAAAACCTAATCGAAAAACTGCAATAATAATGGAATAACTCTGGAATATCAAAGTGGACCCTGAAGTATTTCGTACATTTTGATAGTTGTTTTTCATTTTGTCCTCAAGGTACTTGAACAGTGTGAATATCTACCAGTGATGTCACTTGGTTTCTCTAAAATAGCTCATGCTTGTGTAAGCGACATTTTAAAGATGTCTTTTTTTTAAGTGCAAGAGTCAAAGTGCACAAGTGAGGAGACCTTTCGAGAGTCACTTCACTGGTAGTTTGACACGCTGCTTCAATAAAAGGCTCATATTGAGAACAAAAGTAATCATACAGTCACTGGGGCAAAAAATTAGACAAGTGAAATAGATGTAGGCCAAATTCAAATTGCATTTCAAGTCACTCTTAATTGCCTCTAAATGAAGTTTGGCATTTCACACATTTTGCCACTTACGGGATGTGTAGGAGCTGCAGACATTCATTTCTACTGCGCTGATTGATTGGATAAAACTAGCAAGCAGGTGTCTAATGATTATACTGAGAATATATTTCCTCTTACATGCTCACTGCACCTTAATCATTACAAAGACAGCTTTAAAATAGAAGGGGGTATTTAGAAGGGGGGATTTTTGACCAAAACAACAATTTTTCACCCCCCCACCTCTTGCTCAGCGGTCCATGCTGTCAGCAGAGTGCTTTTGTCTCCCTCACTGTGGTGTAAATGTCATACCGTGCCTTGCACATGTTGCTCATATCTCCGCATGTGATCAGTGTTGGTGATTCTCCTGTAGTAACTGCCATATTTTTTCTGTCCACCCGAAAAGGGCACGCAGGCCAAAAGGTCACCTCCCCCTCCCCCTCATCTGTGCCTCCGTCACAGCTTGTTGAATCATTCTGCAGCATCATTATACCAGGAATTGTCAGGACTTTCTTGTGTGTTGACTGGCAATATGTCTTCATCATTTAGCAATCTGCGGCGCCTCACAGCACAGCTGCAATGCAGACGACCTTGAGCACCCTGGCTGTTATTGCAGTAATGAGTGTATATGAGAGATGTTGTATCTACAGTTTCAAATTTGCATTCAGTGTGTCTCTTCTGCCCCTTTCTTGTCACTAGTGGGACTTCACGGCAGCCTCTGGGAGCCTGTGGGCGATTGGCTGGACACTGGTTTCCTTTGCATTGCTTTGTGCAATCCTCCGATCACAGGTAGAGCAAAGAGCCGCTGTGTGTCCACTGGTGTTTGCAGAGAGAATTTGTTTTTAAATGAAATACAGTCGGTGCAGTTTGAGGCAGATGGTTCTTATAGTTGCTATCAGCAGAATGTACTTGCTCCAACCTAAACAATGAGCCGACTATGAAGATGAGAGCGTGCACTCTCAAACCTCTCAGGAGTTGCACTGTTCTCAGACTGATGCGTTTAAATGTACGCTGCCGTTTACTGTGACAGCTGTTCGTGTTTTAGCCTTAAGCAGGAAATTTAAAGAAATAAGAATCCCATTGATTTTAAACTGCAATTTCTGCCACAAACCACAACTGAACTGCCACAAAAAATAAACACTGCTTTCTCAAAGCGTCTTGTGTTCACCCATTATCAGCTCTTACATCAGATTCACCCACCACAACAACTAGGATTAAACAAACAAGATAAAAGTATACTCACTTTTTCAGGTACTGAGTTAAAAGATGAGGCTGAATTGTTGTCTGCAGGATGCACACTGTATCATGAAGACAGAAAATAACATTCAATTTTTAACTCTCTTTCTCTTAGCTGCCTCCTCTTGTAAACGAAATATTCACAAATCTACATAAAGTCAGTTATGTTGTTGAATGTCTCTGTTTGTCTCAACAGTATGTTTACATCGTGTACGCCTGCCTGGGAACCTTGGTGTTTTCTTTGGTAAGTACATTCAGAATGACAGAACATGGATTTTTCCAACACAGTTTGAATTGAAAATTACCTTTTAAAATGAAAGAAACCATCATTAAAGAAGGCTTAATGTCAAGTGAGTGTATGCAGTGTAAGGTCTGATCCCAGGGCCAAGCAGCCTCCCTCCAGTGTCTGTCGCAGTAGTTAGTGTAAAGAAAGAAGCTCTGATGTCCTTGTGCCCTTTAATTTCGATTATGCACCGTTTAACAGCAGTAGGCTTCATTTTCACAGCCACCTCTCTGCGTGCCTTTGGCATTAACAGCAAATGTTGTGACCCATCCCGTCAGCTGGTGGAACAAACTGCGACTGCACGCAGAGCTGAACAGGCTGTCAGCAGCAAGTCACAACTTATTTTCAGCCGCACAACTCTGACTACACAGTTATTTACATGGCCTGTTTGTCTGCAAAGTCCGCTCTCTCAAAGATAAGAAAACGCTGCCCGTGTTTTCTTACAGACTGTTTCTCGTAGCTGGCTCGGTCTCTTTCATCACACTAACTCGCTGCCTTCAGATGTCAATGCTGAAGCATCTCATCGCTCTCTCTCTCTCTCTCTCCGTGTCTCTGCAGTATTTGGTATTTGATACCCAGCTTATCCTGGGTGGGAAACACAGGAAGTATGAAGTCTCTCCTGAGGAGTACGTGTTTGCTGCTCTCAACCTCTATTTGGACATCGTCACCCTGTTCCTCCTCCTGCTGCAGCTCATCGGACTCTGTCGCTCGTGAACCTCCATGACAGGCCTTCCTAGAAACACTGAAACTCCTCTGACATTCAGTGTCAAACTGAGTAGGACATCATTATCTCGACTTACCACTCACCATTTAGTCCTTCTGACATCATATTTAAAGGCAGAATATGCAAAACTTTCCTTGCAAACACTGTACAGACAGAATTATCCCACTCAATCAAAACTTATGACCCTTTAGAGGTGTGTGACTGTGTATTTATCAGCGGAGACTCTGTCTATCTTTTATTTTCTTCTTAATTTGCTGTTTGAGAAGTTTCTAGGCATCACCTTTTGGGCATTAGTGTGCAGCCCTCAGCAGATACAATCCTGCCCATTCAAGGATGGAGATTCTTGAACTTTGAAAACATAGTGACCAGGTTCCATCAGTCATCTCTGTGCTGGGCTCTGCTCTGTGTCATGAGCTACTGGTCTGTGAATGCGCAAACACACACGCACACACACACAGCAGAGAGTGAAGCATCGGCTGATATCACAGAAAATCTGGCATTACTGAAGGGTTGTGTGGAAGAGGGGTGTGCTGTTTGTGTTTAAAAACATAACTACCATGAAACAATCAGAAATTAGCTTTTTTTTTTTTCTCTGATTAACTGCTTTGTTCCTGATTGTCACTCCCTCTCTTCACTTACTCTCTGACTTACCTGACCACTGCTGTCCTCTCAGTCTAGTTAAGCTGTGGAGTTTAAGGATTGCGTGTGACTGATGAATCACTGCACCTTATGCCTTTAAAAGAGCAGAGATGACTGACAGTCCAAAATACATTTCCACTTTACTGTCATATATCAGGGTTAATTCATCTTATACACTGTTATTTGTTGTGTGAAAAATGTTGTTTTTTTTTCCAGATTTTGCAACTGTTGATATTTTAAACTAATTTACTGCTTAAAACTTATCAATGGTATTTAATATAAAAATGGAATGTCAGCTATAACTTAACTGTTACTGATATTAACACTCATGTAATGACGAACTAACACTTCAAGGTAAGTAGAAAGTTGCAAGTTTACAGTAATGTGATCATTTCTCAAAGTAGTGAAGGCATCCTGGGATCTGCGCCATATTTACAAGAGTTTGAGCAGTCTTGCAGTTAAGAAGATCAAATTGTGTCATTTGTCCTGCAGTTTAAATGAAGCCTAAAGATGCATTCTGGGAAAGATTCCAGAGACCAAACTGAATCCACTAAAGCAGAAAATCGTAGCACTCAAATAAAACCAGATTGGTGCTCTGTGATTTCTATCCCTCCGCAAAACTTGCCCAGAATGGAGGTTTCTCTGTGACCAATAAAGAAACATATTAAAACTCAACACATAGTTTATTGGCATCACACATCAAACATTTTTTCATATAAAGAGGGAATGTATCAAGTATAGACTATGAAAGTGCAAATAGCATTTCAAGGATTAGTTGCTTTACAATAGAAAATCTCAGTGAGTTACAAAATGTTATTTGCCATTTTAAAATAAATCGCCTGGGCATTAGAGGTGAAATACAAAGGAAGTACAAATTCCATTGAGAGTGACACCCATGTCATGCACAGCAAACTGTTACACAAAAAGGGCAACATATCATTGTATGTTCTCACCTCTGTTTAACCTGCTAACACAAACCAAGCTCCACTAACCATATGGCACTCACATTTTAACAACTTCAAGACACTGTTTTTAAAGCAGTCACTATCTTTAGGTTTGATGTGGCTCTATATTTGTATGCTAGAAAAAAAGGGTCATTACTTCAGTCAGACATTAGTCTGTACACAGAGAGAATTAATTCTTAAAGATAAATACACTAATCAATGTGTTTCACTTCATACTGGTTATTCAAAATCCATTTTCTTGCATGGATCAGGTTTATTTCAAATAAATACCTACTTTATATTGCAACTTTCCTCCATTTTTAGTGTCCTCAATACGATATCATACACATACAGTAGGTCAAGTCATTCCAAAGTCAAGATTTTAGTTGCTAAACCACAGGAAAAACCAACTCTTTCAAAATGTAGGGCAAAATAACCCTTTGCACAAAAAAAGAGATAAAATCTTTTTTTTTCCAAATATCTGGGAACAAATTTTTGAAAGTATGACATTGACAGTTACTCATTAAACCAAATCATATAAAATCAGTGTTATCCGTTAACATAATACCACTAGAACCAAAAAAGAAGTCTCATGCTACAAATATTTTGATGAAAACAAAAATCAAGATCTCATGTTTGCACACTCTAAATGTTATGAGAGAAATAACTTTAAGGTAACAGGTGTTTTGTTTACACTGTGAATACGGTGTAATTAGCACTCAGAAAGAAAATGTGAAAAAGAATTAAATAATGGTGATTGAAATAAAGGCACTGTATCTCTAACTGAGTAGAGAACCATATCAAATACATGGCCTCCCCATGTGTTTGAGATGCACACACATTCATGAATTCTCCATTCTCTGTCCCCTGCAGCTCAGCACATCTGCAGAGATCTGACAAGGCTTTGCTTCTGTAATACTTAAATACAGCCCAGAGATAAATTACAATGACCTGGGCTTGATTAATTAGTTCACCTAATTCCTGATGTGATTGCATTATTATCTGTTTCAGTGGCCTGCTGCAGTGTAGAAACAAGACATCTCACTGTCTCTTTACCTGTCACAGTAATTGAACATTTATTTAAGTGAGCTCCAGTGGAATTCAGAATATACTGAACTGAATGACACTGAGCCGCCCCTGTGGGGCTGTCAGCGTTTGTCACTTTTGAGGATCAGAAGATGTTTCTCGTTGAAAGTGTGTCAGGATTGAAGCTTGAGATAAATAGCTACTGTCAGCTAAATTTGGAGATGATTTGGAGCAGGCCACCAACCTTCCTTTTGACTGATTTATTTGTATATTTGTGTTTGAATGATTCACATAAATAAGTCCACAACCATTATGGTCTGAAACTACAGATTTACACAGCACACTACAGCTTTTGGATAGTGAGATTTGAAAATATCACTCAGATAAAACTATGGCTTGAGACTTTCACATTTAAGTTCAGCTGAGTCGTTGAGATTGTAATAAGCAGGCACAACTTGCTTTGAAGAAGCCACTTGGTGACTGCAAATTGTGCTTTTGTTGTCAGTGTTTGGCACCTAAAAGGTAAGCAGATTTAAACAGGAGCTAGAAAATATTTCCCAGCCTGAACCCCACAGAGTGACTACTGGAGCAAAATATCAATCTGCTCATATGTACAGTTGAAAAATATCCTTCAGACTTGATTTAGACACATACAGTAGGCTTTTACTCCAGTGGAAAAAATAAACCTGCACTATGCTTAAGTCTCTATATCTCTTATCTCCTCTAAAACTGGTTTCAGAAAAAGCAATGTATTCATATTTCTATCTGGACAGAATCATTGTCGGAAATAAATCCTAAGAAAGTTGTTATCAAATGTAATATCTCCTTCATTTCGGGCTTTCTTTGCAGGAGGGCTGGTTGTTTGGGGGGCTGACTGTCTTGTAAATACATTTAACTGCAGATCCAAACAAAGCTAGGAGGCTAAACACTTCCTCTCCAACTCTCCATGAAACACATTCTTCATTCTGTGTACATTCCACTTGAACAGCTACTAGAGCGTTCCTCAGCTCCATTTAATTTACACTCTTTAGTGTTTCTATATGGCCTCCATAAAAAAAAGAAAAAACTCTCCTCCTCCTCTCAGCCGATCACTTCATACCAAGTGCACTTGGTCCTCCCACTCAGACGAGCTGGTGCTGGGCAGCTGGTCTGATATAGAGTCACATCGCGGAGTGTCGACGTGACAGACCTTTGAGCCTCCCCGTTCAGCGTGGTCTCCTCTCGAGTCGAGGGTCGCCGTGTACGGTGGCATGCTGTCCAGCCCCACTAGATCTAACTGGGTTGGCCTCTCGGCAACAGGACACTCTTTCTCCTCCACATCACTTCTTCTCTGCGAGCAGAAACCTGCGTCTGACATCACTTCCTGAGGTTTCCTGTTTTCAGGCGGAATGGTGCCACCTTTCTCGTCATCCTGCAGGCACCCGCCTCCACCTGCATGGAGGGAGCCGAGGTTTGGGTCAGTGTCAGAGGAGCTTGAGGGGACAAGGGTGATGCCCTGAGGATTCATGTCATGGAACCAAGCCATAATGTTGCCCAGCAGGTTGGCATTTGCTGCTAATGCAGAGGATGAGGATGGGTCGTGGCTCCCGTATGTGGTTGAATCTATCGTATCACTGGAAGAGGAGAAGAGTCCCGTGGAAGAACTGCTGCCACCTGGAGCCACTGGTATTGGCACAGAAGCCCTATAAGCCCGGTGGTGACTGTGCTCGTGCTGCATGGAGGCAGAGACACCAGTGACAGCAGAATACTGGCTGCTCATGGTGATGTTGCCAAGTCGAGCCAAGTTATCTCCCAGCTCCAGCAGTTCTGAGCTGCTTAGTGAAGCTCTGGGGAGGACTTCTACACCTGGGGCACTCTGTTCAAGCCTAGAAGGCAGGGAGGTGCCAATAGCACCGAGCGAGGCTTCGTTGGCAAGGACCTCATGGCTGGACCCACTCCCTGCCAACCCTGAGTCCTGGAGTGACAGCTGTATGGCCAGGAGAATGTTAGGGTCATCATCATCCAAGGAGCCTAAACCCTGCAAGGAAAATACACAAGACACAATGTCAGTGATGCAGGCTGAACCCATCATCCAGTTATTAGCACCAGCACTTTCACACTTGCAGCTCAAGTCTAGCCTACACCACCTTTTAGCAGCATGTTAGAACTTCAGATGCAGACGTGCCACATCAAATCTGCATAAAAATGCACTTTTTTCTTTTTTGTAAAGCTGCTCTGTGTTTTAGAGGTTTAACCTTAAAACTTCCACAAAGGTATAAGAAAGGACTACTGGTAATAATATTTATCAAATGAAGCAACAGTGGTTTAATCCGTCTTCCAGTATTTACTTTCCCAAACAGTCTGTGACTGTTAGCCCCAAAATAAAGAGTCTTGATTTGTTTTCAAAAAGACAAAAAAAGGAAATTTCTCAAAAACAGCTTTGAATTGTAGCAGATGTAATTCTAACCACATTCATTTTTACATTGTGTGAGATTATTTTAAGCCGAATATTTGGCATTATCCTGAGTATTAATGAAATCACGATGGTCCATGTGAGACTTTCATAAATAACACATTATGATAAAGAAAAACTTTACCCAGTGCAAAAAAGTATCTCAACAATGTTTTCAATTGTTTTTGGAACAAGGACAGACAACTTCATGTCTCAAACACTTTTGGCCTATTTTGTTCATTAAATTTAATCTTTTATTCAAACAGAAATCACAAGACATTACAAAGACTGACAACATAGTTGAGACCACACTACCTTTTTATTCTAGTTTGTCCTCTTGTTACATTTTGTACTAATGCTACAAATTCAAACAATCAGGCCCTTTGATTAAGTTTTCCTTGACTTTGACTCAGGATTCAATACTCTACCTAATTTAACAGCATGCAAAATTATAATGAAAGGAAATGTATCAGACTTTAAAAAATGTTGCCTTAAGATTACTTTGGACTTTCCAAAGAATAAAATGAAACCCAAAACTGGTTCACCAAATGGTGCGACTGCAGCACTACCAGGTCTAGGCGTTGTCTGAAAAGCTCAAAGGCCAGAAGCCTTGAGTTAAGATGAAATGGTTACTGTGTACTCACCATCAAAGGACCTTGTCTCCGTCCACCACCAACATCCTGCGTGTCTTTGTGGAAAAAGAATAAGACAAAAAAAAAAAAAAAATCCCTGTCAAAATCCAGTCATTAAACTGAATCTTTAAAGCAGCACCTGGATAGAAATGCAGCCTACTGCTCGTTACAGCTTGTAGGAAAGTCATTTTCATTTTAGTGAACACTGAAAAATGATAAATAGAAACCTGACAGATAAGGTGCTTTCAGCATTTTAACTAAAAATTGACTAATTTAGAGTCTTTATCTGAAATCAATTAATCATTTTCAGGGACAACAGAGTCTGTTACCTGGCTTCAAAACTGCTTATGCCATCTATTTTCCACTCCACACAGCAAAAAACAAAGCAGCACTGACAGAGAAAACTGATGGATCAGAAATACTGGCTTGTTGAGCTTGAGAAGTTTGATTTTCCAAAGTTTGGGTCAATACTCTCATCCAGGTTCTGTATAAATGAGTGGATCAACTACTATGAGGACGACAACTCAGTCAATGCGGATTAATTCAGTAGATGTGTACTTTTTTTATCATTATATTATAAAAAGTATAAAATGACTTTGCACTAGAAGACATTTTAATATTGATTATGTTCATCCCCCATGTCTGTTGCATCCATCCCCCTCTTATTCACCCACATAACTGCACTATCACTGGGGTGAAAAGGTAAAAATTCCTAAAGAAAATTCAGCTAATCTCCTAATCAAAACAACAAATTGTAAGTTCATATTATTCACATGTAACATTAATTTCCCAGACTGTTCCTGCTGGGCACAAACATGAACTGCACAGTAATGTGCATGTAGCCGAAGAATATTCAAAAGTTTAATCGCTAGATAGTCATCAGCACCTTGGTTACACACATTTTTGTGGCAATGGTACTTGCACATTTGTGATTTCACCAAGGGCCTGAAACTTCACAGCCACAAATCAGAGAACAAAGTACATATCAGGGTCAAAATGAAGTTGCAGTGAGCCAAATCTGGTGAACTATGGGATGAGGAGCAACAACTGTGTCCTTGCTGTCAAGAAACTCATATTTCCAACAGGCTGTGAGCTGGCACTTAATCATGCTGGACAGCCCAGTTGCCATATCACCACACTTCAGGTTGTCTGTGCTGAATATTCTTGCCCAGCTGCCTCAGCCCATCAATGTTTCAGAAAACCACCAGCATCCTCTTAGTTGTGCTCCCAGTGTTCTCTCTTTAGTCCTGGAGGCTAAGGGCTCTTCCACCGCAAATACTGCTGACTGGTCTCTTGGCTGTGGCCACAGACACAACTCTGATCACTGGTGTTGATCCTTAACATGAGCTTTAGGTCATTTCATCTCTGTTGATAGAGATTCTCTAGGACTCTGTCAAGATGTCGATTCTACTCAGAGATCTAGACATTGCAAATGCACACGCACCCAATTATCAGAAATCCATGAAACTCAGATGATCAAGTGCAGTAACTTGTTACTGACCCAGGATTGTTTTTGCTCACACCTGCTACGTGCACATCATCGTGCAGCAGGAACAGTCTTGGACATTTCTGATCACACCTTATAGAATCTGATGAAATGTATCGTGCAAATAAACTGCTCAAAAATAACCCAACAAATGAAGTTCAGCAAGCAGAGGGGTCTCCGTTCCACTGCTGTAATAGAGTAAAAAAAAAAAAAACAGAAAAAAACAACCTTGAGTCCAGCACGTGTCAACTGCAGTACCTGAAGTGCTGTCACTGGGGTCATCAGGGTCAGGTGTGTTGCTACGGAGACTGGACATGTCACCCCGCCTACGCTGCCTATGTCTCCGTCTATACTGGAACTCTGCATATTCCTTAAAACAACCACAAAAAATACCATTCATAAACACACTAAATCAATTTGCGCATTTCTTTTTAATGTCTAGTTTTTACAAATGCTTTGATTCTGCAGTCAGAATGTCTTAACTCTAATCAACACATTGCTGATCTGTTACAGCAGTTGTCCATTTAACTTTATTTACATCTTAAGTTTTTGTTATAGACATTAGGTGGGTAAAATCTTTAAACTGTTATCTTTGATTTAACCAGAGAAGCAGTTTGCCGCAAGTGCGGTCTGAGTCTTCTGTGCTAGCAAAGCTGAGCACCAAGAGACAGATTCAAACTCTTTCATCTCCAGACCAAGCTTTCCAGCCATAAGGCTCCAGTCTAGACTGAATCCAAGCAGAACACAAACTCACTGCAAGGGAATTAGAAATCAGGTCACATGAGGATTGAGGATCAGATGTTAAAAAACACTATGTGTGTATGCCTGACTAATCTCAAAAGGAATTAGAATACCTTATAAGATGTGAAAATGATGCTTTTAAAAAAATGAGTACAAAGTTATTTATTAACTCCAAAGTTTTAAAACTTTTCAAATTAAAAATATACATATTTTGTCCGAGGTCAGTTGTAATGAGTATGAAATGCTTGAGAACATTTTACTAGTCTCAAAGAAGTCTTTAATACTGTATGTTCTCTATATTACAGAGAGTGAGTCTGTCAAGCCTGTCTTCTGTGGTACGATGAGGTAACAAAAAAATAACTCAGACTGTTGCGCACAGCATGTCTTAATGCAATTTCAAAAAAACATTCAGTGTAGTAGCTGTGTAGGTATATGCAATTATTTCTGATAAAACTGTATCAGTAGATATGCTAGTGTTAAATATATGGCTGACACTTGACATTAGCTGATTTGAGCGGAGACTCCACCATCCTTATTAGTAAAATGACCAAAAAAATATTCAATACACTGAATTTAAACATCTGCAGATCTAATACTTTGAGAAATTATGAAACTCCATCTCCAATCTAATACATTTGCAAAGTCTTGAGTCGCATTCATATAAACATAAGCCCACCACTAAAACGTGTCTTTTATATCAGCTGTGCCTGTAAGGCGGTGTCATCAGGCATTGATTAGTCTTGCTTTCCTCACTCAGGTTTTAACATCTATTGGCAACATTTATGTCCTCGTAGATGAACATGCATAAAATAATTCTTTGATAACAAGAAAATATTGAAGGCTTTTTCGTCATTTGAATTCTCTTGTCAAAGTAGGTCACGTTTTTGTCTGGCACATTTTCCATGAGCACATTGCTGAATAAAATATCACAAAGTTCTATCAGATATCCTTGGCATCTTTGCGAGTCTCGTCTTTTGCAGAAAAACTACCAAGTTAGGTATACTGGCTTGGGAACATACCTAACTTCATACCTCTTCTACCTTTCAGCTGGAAATAGTGTGTGATAAAAGTAGTTCAATGAACAAAAAAAGACATTTGTCCAGGGTGACTGGTTACTCAGTAACCCTTAAGAAAGCAAAAGCTTTAGAAAGATTTACCTATGCCTCATTGCATAGTGCTGAGCAGGGAGAGGATATTGATTTTGAAAATTCATTTATCAAACTGGCAAACTGATCTGCTGGCCATAATTCTTAATGTCAACCAGGAATGCACACTTGAAACTGTTAAGAGATGTGCACAATAACTTGAGAGGCTTAGATTTGATGTGGGCTGGCATAATGTGATGTGCTATTAAAACTTCCAAGGGAAGCAACACTAGGGTCGGACATAAAACAGATTTTTTTTTTTTAAATCAGAGGCTTTTCCTCTGTTTATTAAAGATGAAGAAGCTTTTACTGGTATGTTACCTGCATCTATAGGTCTGATCAGGTTAACGGGTCTGATAAGTTCTTGTCTAAAACCTGCAACGTGGACAGTTGGAACTGTGCTGTGGAGCACTGGATTTTTACCACTGTAGCACATTGTGAAATCTCTGCTCCTCAATATAGTTACATATTGAGTGCTTATTTTTTATAAGCGAATTTGTGAAAAAGTTCTGTCTAAACAAAAGAGATAACTGCACCTAAGGACAAAAATGCAAAAAGGAAAAAAATGTTTTTCACATTTTAAAAAAACACCTGTGTCAGGCATAGGACAAGTGTATGTATTGACCTATGCACCACTATTAAGTGCATGCAACAAGATGCGCATAAGAGGTAAGACAAACTATCAAACCATTATAAGGTCGACAGTTTTAATGACTGTAAAAGTTAACTATAAATGCCTGTTGCTAATGCACAATGATTGGGCAACCTGCTTAGGTGTTTGCCAGAGAACCGAGCTTTTCATCATTCCAAGTGGGTGCACAGGGGAACACTGAACCATCTGGCTTGCTCCAGTGTTGAATAGCATGGCGATCTTTGGGGTCATAATGGTTTTTCATTGCTGTTTCAAAGCCAAAATAAAACGAGCAATTTTTCTACAACTGATTTAACATAGATAGATGTGATGTTAAGAGAGATGTTACATTACTTATCAGAACAAGTACTGGTTGTTCACAGATAAGCAGTCTGAACAATCAGGTTATCTGTTTCAAGCACATTACCACTTTCAGTCTCAAACATGGGTGTGAAACTGCTGAGAGCTGCAAATACAGTGTTACTTCACCTTCTGTATGGATTAATCATTCATTTGACTGCATGGTGGCATTATCAAGTGCAGTTTCATATATGACAAATGTGTAAATTTGATCCAACAATTGGTTTATCAAATCACACATTAATACCATTTTCTGCCACTTTAAAATGTTGACATGATTGTGATCTCAATAAATAGTATTTTGATAGTGCTGTGATAATTTAGACTGTAACCGGTACCTCTAATCCGTTCAGAAAAGGTTTTTAGAAATGTAAGATCTCAAATGTAAAAATTTGCATTTCGATTAAAATCTGATATCTGTCAGGCTACCTTGCTGATGTGGCAAATGACACATACACACGCCTACACACACACACACACTATGTTAAAGTGTTTAGTTTCAAAAAGTTGACATTTTAATTGTCAAGCCTTTACTGAAAACTAATGCAGGTTGATCTCTTACCTCAGGTGATGCAAAGCCTAAATATTCCCAGTCCCACGTTCCGCCAGCAAAACTGCAGGTGAGGAAGAGACAAAAGAATTTCATCAGATTTTTTTTTGTAGCTAATTAGTCACTTCTGACAATTTCAAACTACAGTTCTCTACAGTATCATTATTTCATAGGAGAGACTGTATTAAAAGATGCCTGTATGTCACCTGCGCCTAGGGGCTTCAGGAGAGTCATTGGGAGCCACTCCTCTGGCTACTGACGCCAGGAACTCCTGCCTCTTCTGCTGCACCAAACACGCTGCACGGATGATCTTGTGACGAGGCGTCCGCAGGTAAGGACGATTAACCTTTTGTGCTAGGTCCTCAGTCACCATCTCTAAGTCCGTCTGAGAAAAGAAACAGAACTGGTCAGGCAATTTTTAGGAAAATTTAGAAATTGAGCGATTTTAAAGCATCCAAATACAATTTCAAGTTCAACTTAGACTTTATAATAATCTGTCCCCAGCCTGGGATGTTCAAGGACAAAGTTGCTAAAATGGAAGTCCTACAAGTGGACTACTTTTTTGAGGCTACTTTATATGTATCTACTCAAGAAGCCTTTAAAACCTTATGTAAGACTTATGGGAGCCTTGCCCACTCATTTAGAAATATTAAAAAGGCCAGATCATAAAAGACAGCAGGTAAGTACATTCCTTGTCCATACTGGTGATCATAAATTATATACACTACATATTCATCTAAAAGCTGAGATGTGCAGGTGTAGCTGGGGCAGATCATTAGGTGGAAAGCTTTAGTCCCACATCTCTAATGTCCCAAGTATGCTGGCGCCTGTGAACATTCATCTTTTTTCACAATAAGTGGGGCTGAAACCTGCATAAGCTCGTAGATCTCTTTCTTTGTGCTTTTGGGCTCCAAAAAGAACCCATAAGGATAGGAGCACTTGAGGATGCGGCGAGTCTTTAGTAGTTCTAGGACTGCATCTTCAATGAATGTCGTGTCAGGTGGGCCTCCTTCCCCTGGGAAAGAGAAGGCAAGAGCGACAGATAACTTTTGAAGAATACATCCCTTATTCCAGTCTGAATCACCTGAGAGGCTCTTTGTTAGCTTGAGAGAGAAAAATAAGTTTTGTTTCCATAGTGAGCGAGGTGCTAAAAGCGTCATCTGCTCTCTGAATATAAAATAATAAATACATGGATAAAGCCACTTCCTTTTTTCAGATCTGCATAAGAATGCATAATAGTGATCAATCATGGCCTGTTGTAGTTTTTGGAGAAAAAGATGTGTCTGCAAATGCATTTAGCAGTATGATCTGTGCAAACTTTGAGCTGAGCTGAACTCAAAAACACTGAGGTATAGCAATTCTTATTTCTGTCAACTGACACACACCTACAGTTGGTAAGTGACACCTCTGCAATTATGATCTACTAAAATTTAAACTGAGTGTTCAGTCAGAAAAAAAAAAATGGCTGTGCTAAACAGGATGTAACTGCATGTAAAAACAGGGTCTGAAGGACTCTAGACAAAGCTTTTCTCACACAGCACAGCGTCTCCTAACTCCAGCGTGTCTGCCGAATAACAACTATGGCATCTGTACCTAACACTGCTGTAATGCATTATTTAAACACATTTGTGTTTTTCTCCCTTCTGTGTACTGTTAATAGCTCAATATCAGAGGGCTAGATAAAGATGTCTCTGGATGTGTAATAAAGATTGACACTGTTATGACAGACTACACACTCACTTCCACTCAGAGCTCGACTGAGCTGCTCCATCTTCTCTTTGGCTGTTTTCAACAGGCGCTGCTCCAGCTATTGTGAGGCAGACAGAGGATGTTAGGTTTTATTGTTGAGTCAAAACGTCTCGAGAAGACTGCATGAGCAAACAGTGAAGTGAATGCCGGAATGTGAGGCAATATAAATTAACAATAGCAAAAGTGACAGAATTGAGTAATATTATAGATGCAAGGAAAACAGAAACGCTGTACTTCAATCTTAGTACAGTATAATGCATTAGACAGTATGCTCTCCTATGAGGCCACTTGACAAGCGGCCACTAGATGACAAGTTCCCACCGGTGACATTAGGACTGTTTGTTCACTATGCAAAGCAGATATCATTGGAAGGCTCCTTACCTGATAGCTGTGCTCATGGTTCTTGAAGCGTGTGTAGTAGTGCATAAAACGGTCGAGTTCCTGAAAGCTCTTGTGCTTCTTCTCTGCCTGCAAAATCATGATGAGACACCAGTCACAGACAATAAACTTCAGAGCATGTTGTTTCCCCTCAAGGAGGAAAGTGAAGGTACTCTGGATGAGAGCAGTCAGAACTTGAGAGTTGAGCTACGGGCGAAATCAGCACTTATGATTTGGAGAAATGCAGGTAAAGCTGAGAATAAAATTCTCTTTTACTTTTAATGAATTTTGGGGAAATTGATTGTTGACGACTCCACAGTTAAGAGCCTAGACAAAGCACAAAAAGTGTGTGTACCTGTTGGATTTTCATCTTCCTTGTGTAAGCTCTATAGGTTTAAGTACTTTGCTGTGAGAGTGTAAGAGCACATGAACACATACACTGTTCTTGTCTGTTTGCATATCTATCCAGGTCTATTCAGATCAACATACCAACACTATACTTAATACCAGTGTTTCAATGAGTTGCAATTCTTGATTGTTGCTCTATCTTGTTTGTTCTTGCACCTTTAAACTTAAAATCTGTAACATTTACACATTAAAATGTCAAAAAGATGACTATATCTCTGTGCTCTCACACACATTACCTATTATTGAGAAGAGAAGACTACAATAAATAGATTAACACAACATAATTAAAATTCAAATACATTATCCTGTCTGTAAACATTTCTGCCTGAGTGAGTTAGATAGATTTTCATCTCCAATGGTGGCTATTCAATAAAACAAACAAATCCCATAATTCTTCCCATAATTCTGCAGTACTCCCATAATCCTGCACTACTTCAGGTCATCAGACTATTTCTTCTGTATCGATTAATATATGTTTTTTTTTTTAATTGTGCTAAAATGTGAACGTTAACAGTTAGATAGAATGTGTACTGACTTGATTTCTGAAGAGTTAACTAAAAAAGCTGATGCTCCGTTCAATTTTCAGAATATTTCATTTTTTTGGCTGTGTGGAAATGCTTCAAACATTCTATAAAACTCATCATCAGTCTACTATGGAGGTTCATTATACTTTAGTGTGCCCAATGAAGCTCTAAATTTACACATCAAAGACAGCCTACAGGTCTTGGGGACCAATACTGCATATGTAAAAAGACATTTAATTTTTCTGTTGCTCTAGAGGCAGCTGCCTGAAGTTAATTTTGATATTTTCTTTGACTGTTCATTGTGAGTCCAACAGTGTTATAGGAGTGCAATGTTAAATCAGAGAACTCTTAACATTATCGAAATATCATTAACATATTGACCAGCCTTAGCTCTTTCCTTGTATCTGTACCTGCACATTATAACGGGGTGTTCATCGGTAGTAGCTGCTATCACTCAACTCTGTTTGGTCACTACTGTCACATACTGCTGTGAAAACACATTGTGATGTAGTGACATGCTGACAGTTAACGAGGCTGAAACATATGATGAATGTAATGTTAATTAACTCAAGGCACTTCTTGTTTTGTTTAGTCTAATTAGACGGACAGATGGGCCGTGGTGGTGTGCTGCGACTAGGGGTGAGTCAGCTGAGTTTCAACAGACTGACATATCAACAGTGTTGGTGCTCAACTTTAGTTTGTAATTGTGTACCTCTTCAGTCATCTCCTTTGACTGCTCCTCCACCTGCTGAATGACCTCATAGCGAGTGCAGCGATAATATCCTCCTGTTGATGAGCTGTGTTTTTTCCACTCCTCCAGACAGATCCAGCAGAAGTCATACTTGCACTTGAGGAGGAGAATGAAAATATTACACTTATGACTGACGTAGTCAGCCAACACCTTAAAACACTGGATAACCAAATACTAATGCTTGTCCGGCTGTACTAAACAACCCACATACACCTACACACCCCTACACACACGTACACGCACGCACCAACACAAACACACATATACACACAAACATAGTTTGTCAGACATATGTTTTATTTTCACCTTCTTGTTCCTCTTAAAGTAGAAAGACTGATAAAACTTTACAACCTCACTGGTGTGGTGTTGCTTATAATCACAAATATGGGCATGTTAGCCGCAAAGATAAAATTCGATTGAAATCTGTTTTTATATCCTTTTTATTGCTCTTAACATCCTAATAGAATTATAATTAAGGGTGAAGGACATCTTGAAGAATCCTCAAACCACAGACTCAAGATCTGCTTACTTGCCTCTAAGTTGCCTCGATCTAGATCTTACATTTACAAGTTTAAAAGAAGTCACAGGCAGTCATTAAAAACCTAGCAATGAGTACTTCTAGTCTGCTGCTACTTGAAGGCATTCACCACCATCTGAGATAAGCGAGTCCCGCTGGGTATTGTAGAACAACAGAACTCTACAGCCACACCAATTCACAGTTTATTTGCTATTTGAGTCTAAGTGATTTCTCTCCCTGTGCTACAAGTGCCTCTATGGGTGACAAGTTAGCCAGAACAACGAAAAACCCTAAAGGCGAAGACCTCAGTTGTCTAGAAAACATTGTGCTTGCATGACACTTCAGAGAAATCAATACAAAATGAAAGAGTGGGAGGGAGGCTGAATGGAAAGACAGAGACACCAAAAGACAGCGTGTGAAATGGAGAGACTTAAGATGAAAAAGTGTGAAGCCAGACCGCAGGGAAGGCAATGGCAGTGAAAGGACAAAGAAATGTTCCTTGGCAACACTGAGTCCTGTGTTTCCAAGCAACAGGAGTAAAGCCATTTCTTACCAGGTAATAACAGGTCAAGAGGCTGAGCCCTATGTGGCCCCTCAGCTTGTGAAAGCTGCTCCATTTCTGCCAAACTAATCTCCATCTCTAGCCAGCCTCTTTAACCAGGATGGAGACAGCGAGTGCTGCTGTCACAGAGACAAAAGGAGCTTGGTTGTATGACTGTACTGTGCTCCTTTCACGGCCTGCCCTCCAACGACCGTGATAGCAACAGAAACATCGACAAGCAACAGGACTACGTGATCATCAGTCTCACAGTCTAGTCTAACTCTTGCTCTGCCGCTGACTGTCTCAGTCACCTCTGTATTACTCTCTCTTGTGCAACTCAGTAAGACAGAAGCTGTTTTTTCCTAAAGTTCTCAGAGTTCTCTGCTGTTTGATGGATTGTTTGATATTATCACAAGCTGCCACTAAATTAAACAATAACAAAGCTTAGCTGATAGCAACTTCAGTGTTAATAAACATTCACCATTAGAATTACAAAACCATTAATACAGTTATCTTCAATAAAACAAAAGAGCTTCTTGCTTCAGTGATTAAAAAAAGTAAAGGCTTCATATTAAACTATTTAATCATAAATTTTAAATGTGTCTTAAGAGTAAACTGACAGAATTTTATTAAAAAATGCACAGCCACTGAAAAATCTTGAGTGATGTGTAAAGAATTGTCCAACACTGAATAGCCAAGAAAAACACTCTTGGAAGTGTTTTAAGATATTTGGAAGTTAAATGAGGCTGATCATCACAAGAATCCAAATAATTGCCAAAACACAATAAAACCTGTTAATTAGCCAATACTTTAGATCTTTTGTTTACCTTGAGGCTTCTGTAGTTTCAAGGCAGCAGGTTTTGGTTGAGTCATAACAACCATCTGTGTGCTTCTTAAAAAATAAATGCACCATTACGGAGTGTATAACTTCCCTGTTTCTGTTTAACAAATGTCTCTAGTGATGCTCCCACAGAAACCTCTGTTAAAGCCTTGGGAAGCATTAATTAGTTTTGCATTAAGAGCTGAAGGAAAATTCAGGGGATCACCACAAACAAGCACCAAATCAGAATTAATCTGGATTATAGTCTAAATATCATGATAAGGACCAAATGTTGCCTTTTAGATGGTGTACTATGCACATTTTATACTTTAAATGTTACACTGCCTAAGGGTGTTTACAGAGTATCTCAATACACACATCTTATTTTCCACCAAATTGTTCTTTTTAACATTACACTGTCTACAAAAACTTGCAAATTGTGTCTCTGCCATAAGTCAATCATGAAAACTTTATGTCAACCATTCTCAAGGCCCTCTCACCCACATACACACACAAACACATGAAACACATATGAATCCATTCCCACTAAGAACTGAAAAATAAAAGCAATTCATAAAAATTGGGTGCACATAAATAAGTGACTGTAGTTTGTACAATTTTTTTTCAAGTCAAGTACAAAAGTAGCTGCACTTAACAGCCCTGCCTTTGTTTTGTGATAATACAGTGTCCAAACAAGAGGAATTTACACATAATGCACTGAATTTGTTTTAATGTGACTTCATAAACTGCATTTTTCAAGCTAAAGAGAACAATATCTTAAGCTGCCTACAGGTTCTTAATGGAATTTGACACATTTAACTAGTGAAAATCATTGTGCTGAGCTTGAATCTAACAATGGACATGTTACTGAAGTCAAAGGGTGTAATGTGCCTGTGATTCTGCCCAAATGCTTTCCAACTGACTCTTGGTTATTTTTAGTGTTTCAATTTAAACAGCAGCAGACTGTCCAATCCACATGCACCACCCCACCTATTAAATGTTTTTTTAATCAGAAAACTACAGTCATTAAAAAATTTTAAAAAAACATACTGTCCAGAATAGCTTAAAAAATGAAAGACTCAACTACTTACACACTGCAAAAGTAAAATAGATAGTGAAACCTGCGGGCCTGATTTACCTTAGCGCACTGCATGTGGTTGCAACCCTCATTTTTCTGTATCGGAGACTTGCAATTGGCGCAGGGTTTGGAGTTAGAGAGCAACCATAAGCAGTTGGCTGCATCCTCGTAAGCTTCACTCACACCAGCCACTTCAATAGGAGGAGGGGGAGGTAGACAGAACAAATAAAGGCATAATGAGGCAGAATGAGAATGGCTATTACCACTGCGTCTAAACAGACTACTGAAGTAAGTGTGAAATTGTGCTGCCTGACTAATGTGTATTGCTTATATATTTTGCTAACATCTCCCAAGGTGCTCATGCACCCACCCCCACTCACACACAAGAACAGAATAATTGGCTATTATCAAAGCACCTCTGATGTGCCATTTGAAATGCCAGTATAAAACAGAATCTGGGGAAATCGAAGGGGTACATAGTTCCACAACGAAATAATTGCTTTTATCTTTCGACTGTCACATCAACAAAGTGGCACTATGGAGCGACTTGAGCCATCTTAAATCATCTAATAGACTGCCAGCAGTGCAATTACTGCTTCTAAACATTGCATACTTTAAATGAGAGGGTTGTTTGTTTTAATAAATAATTTATCATCAACATGGTGGATTTTAATTGGCTTAGCGCTAAACTGTTTGTAATTACTGTGGTTTAGTTCCAGGCCGTTTAACTCAAAGTCAATCACTTGACAACAAACACCAAAAAATCTGGGTAAGTAGAGGGATGACAGATCCAAAACTAGGTTATCTGGTAAACAAAAATTTACCACCATGCAGCTTGTTGAAATTACAGCAGTATAAAGACTCAGTTTGGTGATGTTAGAATGGATACAATCAAAAACGAATGGACAGACTTGTTCCTTTAATCTATTTGACCACATTTTAGTAAACAAAGTGTGAATTAAATGCAGACATCGGTATAGTTTCTAAATTCAGTCTTTTTAAATTAAAACTTTGTGTCTGAAACACAATCAAAAACTAAAAAATTAAATGAATGTCAATACTCACATTCCTCAGGTCTCATCTCCTTAACCTTCTGTAACCACATCTTCCAGGTCTCACAGTCACAGGGCTCATGGGCCTCACCTTGGCACTCCCTGGAACACACACAGACAGACAGATAAAGGTGATGCACACAGTAAAATTACCAATTCAAAGCTCCCATTCTGTCCCTGGACAACACAAAGCACTAAGATAAATGATGAACACACCAATCAAATCGTGCTGTCATAGAAGCTGTCAGAACTGACAACCAGCGTCTATTGGCCTTATCTGCCTCACAACCGAGTGCCTTCCTCATGTCAGGGGAACCATAAAAGTCAGACCTGTGTTACATCCAGTTCCACTTGTGTCAGTTCCAATGTCATGTCAACTGAACTCTTGAGTAAACCTGACAAGTGAACCTATTGGTCACTTTGAGCAACCATATAGTCAGTGAAGTGTGTAATTTTGGTGGGGGTGTGGCTGAGCTGCCTGGGCAGTCGTAGCTCTGAGACTATGAATATGGAAGACAGAAGGTGAAGGACCATACAGCTTCTGGGCCCTTCTGCCCTTGAGCACACACATTAATCTGCACAAAAATCTTGTACAGATAGCTTAATTTTTTTTTTCTTTTCAATCAGCACACATTTTACATAATGACGAAACCATTCAAACATTTTAATATGATGTGCGTAGATTTTTAAGAATTTAAAGAAATAGTTTAACATTCTTAAGGGTTTCACTTTTTAACCATGACCAGGGCTGGGCAATGACGGCCTTGATGGGGAATCACACTAAAAGCTTTGGCCATTTCTTCTGAATTTGGATAGATGTAACAGCTTATCACACAGGAGAAATAAATGCAGCCAAAGAGAGTCAGTCTACAGTGTCTGACATGCACATCAAAGTACACAAGTTCCACAAAGTACACAAGCTTGCAAAAAATTGTTTCAGCGACAGGTGAAAAAAAAAAGGATATGAATGTGGATGTTCTTTTGGAAACAGTTCAAATAGTGTGTGGAACAGAGGGTCATAAAAATAACATTTGTCTCTCTGCTTCTGCTCTCTGTTTTGTCTTTGTTGCTGCCAATTAGCGGGCTAATGTTCCTCACACAGCAGAGTGGACAGCAGAGTTACTTCAGAGCAGCGCCACAGAGGGGAGAATAAACAAACTTCACCATCATTTTTACTGGATTCAACAATGACAATGCCCATTATTCGTAAGTGCAACAAAAGGGGGACGGAATTATCAACTTATCAAAGACCTGTTGAAATATCAGAGCACACAATGGCAGAAATGCCATGTCTTTGGCCACTCTGCCCACAGTTTGTTCTCCAAGGCAATACAGAGCTTATTATGCTTAAGTGCTGAAAGTCTGCTACTCTCCAAAGCTGAGAAACTTGTTTACAAAAAAGGTAAAATGATGTGAATTATATTAAACTGGTTGGATACCTCAAAAGGAATAAAGAGTGAATTGAGTTGTCTGCAAAATATAGCAGCGTTTTGTGGCATCTGAAATAGGAGAAACAACAAAACTCTTTCATCACCAGAAAAGACAACATCCCAGCAGGCACACCATAATTTTAATAAATAACAAGGCAAGTAAATGAATAGTTTACTTGCCTGTTAAGGCAGGTAAAGAACACTTGCCATGTTAAACGATCACATTCAGATTTTATACTGAATATATCCCTTACTCACAAAAACACTTTAAGTCAAGCCATGTTTGCACAGTCAAATATTCACATTATGCTTTCAATGTTAATAATCTATATCCTTAAGTGAACCCTCTAGTTTCTTCTTGCTTTGTTCTTTTTCAGGATATCCCTCTGTATTTTCAGAGCATATCTTTTCGATTATTACCACTGCACAAAAAATTTATTGTGATTACATTTTTGTCATATCACCTAACCCTACACATAACATTGATATCAATCTCATGTCTGTGCCTTAATTAAGACAGGAGGAATTAAGCCTGGCTTAGCATAAAGACCAGTAATACTCAGATCATGAATAGTATCTAATGTGAGGAGTCAGGTCTAAGATTTAATTGTAAATTCCAGGTTTAAGTTATCATTTAGCAAACTGCAGGCAGACTTCAGACTTCAGTCCAGCCACTCTCTCATTATGAAATAATAAATGGACTGCTGTTTTTTGGAGAGAGAGTTTAGTGTTTAGGAGAGTTTAGGAGAGTTTAGGAGCACTCTGTTGAAGAGGCCATTAGACACTAGCTGGGCTCACTGAAAGTGGTCCCTTTCTCCTACTTACTGAGTTTCACTGGACACCCAACTCTCAGATGAGTCTTGGTGATTTCAACCTTTTTTCTATTTCACAGTTTTAGAGCACCTGGGAACTTCAGATGTAGACAAAAACTTTGGATGTTACTGATGCTTTTCTGCAAAACTCAGTAAATGTCTATTCTTTGCTACAGTTATATGTTTTCCTATTGCATTTGAAAGTTAAAAAAATTGCAATTTCAAAATGTAAATTTGAATACAGATAACAAGAAAAATGCTCACATTTTTATTCATAAGCTGATGGTGCTGATTACTTACCAGCAGAAGAGATGGCCCTTGCCACAATCTACGGCAGGGGCCCGAAGGAGGGGGAAGCTAAGAGGGTCTGAAGTGGAGGTCCCAGGGCCTTGAGTGCTTAGTCTTACTGCCCTTTCACACCCTGCCTCAGGACACCAGCGGATTGCTGGATTGTTCTCCACAAATGCCTGTAGATAAAAGGAAAGGACGTTTGAAAATCAAATGGGAATTCATCTATTATTGAACTTTAGATATTTGAGGGGATCACTCTCACTCTCTATTACAGTTGTTTCTACCATTACTTTATGTGTTACAGGTGTAAAGGTCCGTGCCACAAGGGATCAGAGAAATAATCCCTTGTCTAAATTTGCTTATTAATTGTTGTAAAAATGCACAAACAAATGGCTTCAAAATCTGAATAGATGACTATTGAAGAGAGTTCAGTAAACATGATAATTTCTGTTAGAATATTCAGCTATGATGTGCAAGTTTTCCTTTTTGACCATCAGTCAGCTAACTTAAAAATGTCCCTAGTGCTGCACTATACATTGTGTGTAAACAAATCTTGACATGAAAACAGATTTCCAAAATATTATCCAAATGACTGTGAAGCTTACATGAGAAAAAGTTCATGTTCATGTTTCTATTCTAACTTAATCAAAGAGAATGGTTTTTGGGAGATTTTTGCTTCTTAGATTTTTCTATTAAGAAAAAAAATATAATTTAAAAAAAGTACTTGTTGAAACTGGATAATAGAATTCCAGCAAAACAAAAAAACTGCACAGCCCTGATTTTCCAATTTATTCAGTTTAAATTAATAACCATACAGCTCACCTTTCAAGCCCAAAATGTTTTACTCCACTTAATGTTTGCCCTCTTTATGCCCTTCCATGTCAGCCAAAGCACTTTATTTTCAGTCTTTTTGTTTTATATTGACAATGACTCACATTAGTGGTGGTTTTCTCTGAAGGGGGGAAATATAAGTTCAGTATTGTTTATACAATGCTCATAATTAAACTAAATCTGTTTAATAACAATCAGTTTGCTTGTTTATATGTTTTTTCATTTTTCTACCTTGATGTCAAACTGGAGGTAGCGCTTGTCCATCTCTCTAGACACCACACTCTCAATGACTTCAACAGGCACTAGCTGGTAGCAGTCGAAGGCTGGGCAGAAGATGTTGTGGGCTTCACCCTCTTGGATCTTTAAATTTAGGAACCTGGGCAAGCAAAGAAACATTACAGACAGCGATGAGGTAAACACAGAAAAACACCCTGAGCTGATTCACAGGATCTGCAGGTCGAACAAAAACATGACTTACCCTTCCCAACATCCTCTGCAGAACTCGTGGCCGCAGGACATGTCGACAGGTTCCTCGAAGACGGAGATGGAAGACATGCAGATACCACACTGTGACATACAGAAAAAAATTTGTTTTAAGGCTACAAATAATTACAAACAAGTCTGAATGAATAATCCTGCCTCAACAGCTGAAATTTTTGAGTCTTAAAACTGATTTTAAAAGCTCCAAAGCTTTCTTCAGTTAAAACAAAACAAACAAACAAACAAACAAAAAAAATCAAAACATTTACATCACCTTATTATTGGCAAAGACACAGCATTCAAATTTCATCAATAGGCAAGCTCAAAACATTGTGATGGGCAGTCTAATTTTAATATTTAATGGAATGCAAACTATGTCTTTCTAAGGTGATACATCAGTATACCTGTGTACTATGTACACAACGGTTGTTCTAGATTTCCAAAAACCTGAGTCAAAGGCCAGTCCAGGCCAAGATGATGACCTCTAATTAGCATGTTTCCCATGGATTACTTTTCCATCTACAGATGTATTTTCTGAGAAATCTGAGACATAGACAGATATAAGCAGGGAAAACACACACACAGGCCTTGTTAGAGTGGAAGACTGACCCTAACAAAAGACATAAAGGAGGCAGTGTACTTCAACAATGTAAGTATTGATTTGTGAAAGAGCAGAATGTGATATAATCAACAGTAACCTTTAAAGGGGCCCTTGAGTGGACTGGGTCGATTGGCACAATGCCATTAAAGTCACGTCTTTTTAGACTCACAACAAAAGATTCTGTCAGGCAACACAACCAATAATTTCTCCCAAAGTAGTTGATAAACCAAGTCTGTCAGCTCTAACTATCAACAGTTTAGTTAACATATCAAAACACTCTGGATTGAAATATATACCAAAATACAAATAAAAAATCATCCAAAGAATTTGGTACTCTGACACAAGAACTTTCAGATACTGGCAAAGCTTTTGCATTTTTGCCACAGGTAACAATGTCACTTCAAAATCTCTGGTCACCAAAATCATAAAAAAATGATGGAAATTCTAATGCATATTTTTTATATGGATGTACTAAAAGGATCAACTTTCGATCTTAAAAATTCTCCAATACATAATAGCCAAGGAAATCCTCACAATGATGTTCCAAATTGTATATACAATACAATTTGCAGTATAAACTGCAAACACTACAGTGTATAGAACAGTCACAAAAAGAATTATCACAATTTCTGCATTTTTACATTTAGCATGTTAAAAAGCTGTTAATATGTTTATTTCTACACTGACAACAAAATGTACTTCAATGAACAAGTTACTGGATTTCTGTTTTTAAGTTAAAATATGTCCTTCAAGGAGTATTCCTCTAATGGAAAAATAATCAAAAATTAGGGTCTGCACAGTGGAATCATGCAAATGTTTTTGGAATTAGCTCCATCTAACCTGTGAAGACAGAGTGAAAGTACTGTGCTCATCCCTTTCTCTTTAAAGCGAGAAAAGCCATAACAACCAGGATGCACTCTGTCGCAAGGGATCAAAAAATGCTCCTGCTGATGAATGCCCTGTTTGGAAACAGGGCACAAAATAAGGACAAAAGATGGAAGCTTCATGTACTTATACTAACCACACTGTAATCATATCAAGCTGGTAGAAAACCAGCAAAGTATTCCTTTATCTCCTCCAGAGGACAGAGCAGATAACTTTGCCTTTTTATGCACCTGATATCTTCTGGGACACCTTGATTGTGATCAAACACACTTGATACCTCCATTAGCAGTCTTCTACGGTGATTGGTCAAACTGCCAACAGCACAAAGAACCTTTCACAATACCTGGCAAAATTTCCATCTTGACAGCAGTTCCCAGAGAAGACTGCAGAGGAAATTGTCAAGCATGTTTGATAATTATTAGAAAAATCCTAGACAAGGTCAGGATAATGGGAGGGCAATTAAGCAGGGGATGAGCCAACTGTCTGGCAGCAAGTGGTCAAAAAGGCTCCATAATGACCTTGTTGATGCAGAGATCTGTAAGCACAGCTGTGGCAAATACACCTACATTTGGTTTTGACAACATGCATTGCAGGTCTATGACTAACAGGAGTTTAAATTTTTTTTTCCAACGCCTCCTTGCAACAATGATATTCCCGTATAAATTTCAGGTCTTATCTTTTGCGATTTAGACCCGATTCATACATGAAAGGGCAGCAGCTGCAGTTACTTTTGGATTTAACGAAAAATGATTACCTTGAAAAGATAGACATGAAGTACATATTTACCTCTCAACATGGTTACCTAAAGGCTAACATTAACAGAGCTGCATATCTTTGAAGTGCACATTTATTGTTTTCCAAGCATATACTGATACTGAAATAATCTTCTTTGTTATCGTCTTAGGCAACAATAGTCATGTAATTAAAATCTGATATTGTGACAGTGACAATTAGGATAAATTGAATGGTGCCGAGAATAACTGCATAAATGTTACGTGTTTATCTTTGCTGTAGAGAGAAAACAATTGAAAATGGTGATATTTGTATCTGTTGCCTTGCATGAACTTGTTATGGTAAATTTAGACTCTCCTTATGCTCTGTAAATCCAACATCCCATTGGAGGAGCAGTGTGATTACGAGTATGATTTGACACAGAAGTAGA
>JAQNCA010000030.1:18504338-18520877 GCA_029783725.1 Acanthurus tractus
CAAGACTGTGGATGAAACTGACTCACTGGTGTAATCTTTACACAAAACCAGCTATTTAAAATCACAAAAGTGACTCTGTGTGTGTGTGTGTGTGTGTGTGTGTGTGTGTGTGTGTGTGTGTGTGTATGTGTGTTTGTGTATAAATAATAGAAAGGAAGAGAAAAGGAGGGAATTCAAGTTCATTTCCATTACTTTGGTTACTTTCCAGGAAAAAGTATTACTCACTGCAATTTAAATAATTTTCAACATCCCACTCAAACAAAATAAACAGAAGAAGTGGATTGGGCTTAAACAGATAGACACACATATATGCAAAATGTGTACACATGGACAGTGTAACTCCTGTGGTGATGTCCATTGTTTAATATTACCATAGCAATTCCTATACACTCAGTAGTAGGTTTATTGGTACATCTAGCCAAAACTGTTAAAACAGTCTGTAATTAATATTATCTTAATGAAGGTTATGCCATTCTGCTTCAGTTAAAAACTTTTTTAAGCAGGTGTTGATTCACCTTTAGCTTTAACTTGATAAAGCCGCAACTGATTATATCTTCAAAAGGTTGGTGAGATGCTCACACAGTATTATCAAATGCAGAAGGATACCCTTTGAGATTAAATTATGACCATAAATACCTTTTGAAGAAGCTTGGTGAAAGAAACCCTTTGCTGTTGAAGAGATATTAGTTGAAAAGAGACTGAACCAGACCGGGACTGACTCCTCCTCACTCTCTGCAGCAGACTCGAAATAAGTCAGTCTGCATGCATGATTTATTACTTGTTCTTCATTTGGCCAACCCAAATAACTGTAACTACTATAAATACCATATACCTTGTATGACTCAAATGTTTTAATCTGTTGCCAATATAAAAACAGAACATAATCTTCAGCCACCCTTGAAATAGGAGTTATATATTCACATGTTACACACACCACTAACACGTCAGAAACGTGTACATCATGTAAATAACGAAGTCAGGTGGCACAAGTAAACTTACCTTGCATCAGTAACTGTTAAATCTGTGTCATGCTTGTGCCATGTAAGGACAGACACCCTCATAACCACGGACAGTCAGAGGGAAGACAGACTATGTCCCACCTCGTGAACACTTGCAAACACCTTATCTTAGATTACACAACATCTTAGATGGTAAAACATATGGTTCTGTAAGGTAACTCTCCAAATGCATAACTAATTAACCCATCTGACAATAGTTAACGACACTTTACTTCAGCGACAACAGACATGTAACTACAGCTATATGACCGTATTAGCTAGGAATATGAACATGTAACAGTCTGTCTGCGTAGCTTGCCACTTGTCACTAAACTCCTTCATGAAGGCCTTTCACCATGTTGTGTGGTGTTTACCGTTTTTTGCTAGCTGAAACCGACGGCAGCATGTTGTGTTGTGTTAATGAACAGTCCGCGATAACGCTTTGTTACATTTCTGGTTAATGAAAACATTCACCAGCAAACTGACCTTAGATAACGCGTGCTGCAAACCATCCCGTCTTTTGTAAGGGCTTGCGATAATGGAAATACACAATATTGCTTGCTAGCTGTATGTTATTCAAAAACATAAAAACATCATGACGCTCCCATCTGCGTTGGCTAACGTCAGTGCATACGCTGGTGGGTCAGCTAGCAAGCTAACAGCGCTGCTAGCCAACTTAGCTAGCACAGTTGATAAACTCACAACAATGAGTAACAAGTATCCGACTTACACGGATGGTACATCACGCTGTTGTAGACTTGGTGTTGGGAATTAACCGCCACACGCTAGCGCAATAAATAAAGGCTTTTCTTGTTAAGTGAGGCGTTTCTTGTTAATTGAGGCAATCCATAAATAATGTGCGCTCTGAGCTATGATGTTGTTCCTGTCAACTCTCCGTTGACTCTGTGCTGGCTGCTAGGAGGGTTGCCAGGTTTCAGGACAACCCCCTTAACAGGCAGGGACGAGTATAACTTCATTTCTTAACGATTGCAGAGATTGTGTGTGAATGTGTCTCCATAGTTGAATGAATGCATGAATACATGTAGCTACTGCTGAAAAGACACACCAGCGACACTGAATAAATTTAGATCCCAAATTTCCATTATTTCGGACTCATTGCATGCATTGATCAACTCCTTGCATGTGTTTATTTTTTGTTTGTTTTTGTTTGTGTTTTTTTCTCTGGAAACTCGAAATAACTTGATCTTCCTGTTTATCACAGCGGAATAGCATGAAATTATGCATGTTGGTAGAGCAATATGTTAATGTTTGAGACATAGAAACCTATCATTTCAAGCATGTGTAAAAACTACAGGTTTTCGTGGAAAGTAGAAAAAATGATTCTCGAAAAATATTTAAATCCTTAAAATCTTTATTTTTTGTTAGAATGGGGTTATGGAATGATTTTTGATTAAACTGATATTTAATCAAATGTTATAACAGATGCGTCCAGTTCCCATCTCAACCCAACCAGAATACTGTAGTGTTTTAGTAGGCTGGCTGCGAGTACAATAAAATGTCGCTAGAGTGCGACAGAGCTCACAAAACCAAATGACGCTTATGGTTTCATATGAGGTTGTGCTTTTTGCTTGAATAGTCCGGTCTTAATATGACATTGATCGACGTGACATTATTGTGCTTAAAAGATACAAAGAAATACATTCTTCAAAGTAGTTCCTCAAAATTTAAGTAACTTTACTCAGTTTTATTTATGTTGTTGTTATAACATGTAATGAAGCAAAAAAAAAAAATGATATTGTGAGTAATAACAGACAGGCTTTAACCTGTGCATTCATATTATATATATATATATATATATATATATATATATATATATATATAAAGACACACACACACACACATATGTATGAATATATATATATATATATACATATGTATGAATATAGATATATAAGAATTGTACAGATTAAATGTAAACATTAGCCCATCATATGTAAAGTCTGTTGTGTTAAAATCGGGATAAGGTGTCTTGCATTGAAGTAACCACTCAGGTACAAATAGAACACATAGGCCTTTTAATATCAAATATCTGAACATTGCCATGTAGATATATACAGCTTATTATCCTCAAATTTATGTGTGCACAAATTTCATATCAACAAGCATTCAATAAATAATCTATAAACACACAACCTCAGAGTAAAGGCAGTTACAGCAACATATGCAAAATTAAAGATACATAACACTGTTAGAAATGAGGCAACTTAAAGAAATGCTTTGGCACTTTCAAAATTTCAAATATTCAGAGTTACATGAATGAAGCATTCAAACAACATATAGTCCAGGAGGACAGCTGGGCTGTAGATAGAACAGATGGAATAATTCAACATCTTGGGATGCTGCTGCTTATTCTGTGACACATGCTCCTTGACTTGATGTCATTATTTTAATCTGTCCTCAGTATATTCTGTGTCACCACAAAAGAAAAACATTTTTTACCACCAAGACAATTTCTGGGTGTGCACAGAATAAAAAAAGCAAAATTATCTTAATCATGGTGGGAGATGTAGAACAACCAAAGTTACAAAAATGATATACAAAACATTTCGGGGCCAAAACATTCAAGGGTTTGTGTAAAAGGAATAGTAAGTCGCCATGCCTTTGGATGAGGAGGCGTCTTTGCTATATGACGTACTGTTGGTGGCAGCAGAGACCAAGTCTTCACACTTGATGTCAGTGGATGAGTCCTCTGTGCTAGGACCATTAAGAGACAAGCGCCTTCTTTTACAGGCTGTGGAATAAGTATCAGCCTTGTCTAGGGACAGAGCTGATGACTGTGTCTCTGTCCAGGAGGAGATTAGGCCTCCACTGCCATTCACCTCCTCTTCTATCTGTGGTTTCACCTTGCTTGATTCCTCGGGGAAACCAGCAGTGGGACTGGGCCTGGGAGACCAAGGCAGACTGGGAGTTACCTTTCTCTGGTATGCTGCTCTGGACCCCCACCCTGCAGACATGGTGAAAGGACAGTCTGGGTAGTAGTTGAGAGCGTGCGATGTTTGCATGGATAAGGATTTGATACCATAGGGAAGCAGGGAGCTTGAGTACTCGCCCTCATAGGGTGTGAGATCGAGCTTGTTGGTGGTGCTAGAGCTGTTTCCCCCTTGCTGCATGGAGGTGACAAACCATCTCTGTGACACTGCGTCCTCTGTCTGAGGTGATAGGATGCTGTTAGTCTGTGGCACTGCTCTCTCACTGTTGTAGAAGCGATTCTGGGGAAGGTTGTTGACAAATTGGTCCTGGAAGAGGGGCTGCATGGAGTAGCGGGTGCTGGGGACAATCTGGTGGGCCCGGGGGGAGTCAGTTGGAGATGGAGTAAGTCTGTCATGTTCTGGAGCTGTGTACATCCTGAAAAAAATGCATGAACTTATGAACTTAAAATGAAGGAAGGACAATTATTTTTAAAACGTGTGGTGTGAAAATGACTTTCGAAATGATTCAGCGTGCAAATGAAAGAACAGACCTTAGAGTTAGATAAATGGAGATTAAAAAAGAAAATATAACAACAAGTAATGGCGGTGAATGGAATAAATGCATAAATGTGCTGTGAAATATATAATATTTATACACTGGTAAGCAATGCATGACAATGGGGAAAAAATACTCACGAATCATAATTATCTCTGAATCCTTTGGCAAAGGGATTGTGATCAATTTTCAGCTGTGTGATCTAAAACAAAGCAAAATGAAAGAAACGAGTTGATATTAATGTGTGAAGGTAAAAGGGAACATGTAAAGATGCATCATGCAATTACATGTTTATTAACCACATGCATGTCAAAAACATGGAAATATCAAACTGTTGATTGACACTTAAAATTAAAATTTATGATAATTGAGAGAATTTTACTGGTCTTAAGGTCTTATTCCAATCATTATAACAGCATGTCACTCAACAACTATATGTGTGACATATAGACAAGACAGAATGCTTCTTACATCTGTGTTCTGATAGGCAGTGACAGCTATAAATTGGGTCTCTGGAAAGTTGAAGCTCTGCGTCTTCATGTCACTGCTAATGTCCTCCACCCCATCCTCCGTCACCTCCACGATGTGCAGTCTTGGTTGGTACTTATGCAGCGATTGCAGGACAATCATCTGCATAAATAAATTGTACATTAATCTTTGGAAGTGACCTGGCTTTTATTCAATTAAAATTTCAAGGGTTTTTTGTTGTCGTTATTTTGTTTTTTTAATTATTATTTTTCACGTGGAATTTACGCTTCACATATGGATTAGCCGAATACAGTTATAGTGCCTCAAAAAGTATTTTGAATTTGGGATGGTGCAGGCCCCCTTCATTTCATCTAATGAAAACATCAATTTGTACCAACTCTGCTGACAGTAGAAACGTCCTGTTAGTGTTGCACACACGACAAAATGTATTTTCCAAATATGAACAGACAAAAAGAGTGTTTTTACTAATTTACGTAGGGATAAAGCTGTCCTTAAAATTATCCATCGTGCTGTATTTATGGGTAACAGATAAGCGAAATAGTAAAACGTTAAGTTACCAAAAAATATTTTTGCATTTTAATACAATTTATTTAAATATTTAATGAGTGTTAAATGCATTGTTTTTTGTTTGTTCATCAGTGAAGCGTACCTGTGAAGTACTGTGACTGGTTCCTTTGTTGTTGGTGAGTTTCAGCTTACTGAAGGAGATTTCTTGCCTCATCCAGTGGGCGCCCGTGTTTGGAGACTCAGGGTGGATGTAGATTTTGTTCCCTGTGGAAAGAAATAACATTTTTAACACCTATCTTATGTAGCTGATATCAGATAGGCCATTTTAGAATGATATGTATAAAAAAAATAACTGAATGACCACATGCATAAAAATAAGCCTGTTTCCTATCTATTTTTTTCGAATAGAAAATCTGCGAATTTAATCATCTCCATATTTCCGCGTTTAAATTATTTCCAAGACTTTAATGAGGACAAAATGGTTCTGTTTAAACCAAGTAAAAAAATTTAAAAAATAGTTAAAAAAACATAATCGACTTTTGTTAAGACCCACCTTGGCTGCTGTTGTCAGCCTTCCCACAGGTGACCCACTTGCCACCCTGGAACCTCCAGTGATTTGGATCCGCCAGAACCACCTCCACAAACACGTTATAGTGCGCTGTCAGGTTCAGACCAGCTATGTTAAAACTGAGGAAAGGGAACATCCGTCTGCAAAACAAAATATAATCAAATAAAACCCAATACGCAGTACTGAATAAACCCAGGTGTTATATGCACAGATGAATGGAAATCAGATTGTCACAACAAATAAAAATGTCGGTCACGTGAATGAGAGTAAGTTGATTTAGCCTGTTAGCCTAAGTTACATCTTCTCTTTTGTCTTTTTTCTTCCTTCTCACCTTCCTTGTTTGGTAATGATCATCTCGGTCTGGTGCCGGTGGAACTTGAGCCACAGCGGCCGGTTGCAGAGGTAGACCTGGGCCCTGATCCCCGGGCCGGCGGTGGGCAGAGAAATGTTGCAGAGAGCGGAGCCTGCGCCGGTGTAGGGCGGGTAGATGCAGCCGGGGCTCTGCCCGAGCTGATAAGCCGTGCTGAAGTGACTGCGGCCCGCAGCTGAGGGGGAAAATCCCGCAGGAGGCAACACGGAGCCCAGGTGGAGAGATGAGGGGTACCTTCCGGCGCTGGACGTGGGGTACACCGTCCCGCTGGGGTTATACGGGATGAAAGCGCAAGGGTTTGGTGTATCTGGGCTCTGTTTGGAAACCGCTGGGGCGATGTAGTACCGCTCAGCACCCATCCCGTGCTCTGAGTACCTTGTGCCAGTTGTCGGATCGTCCCCATCCACGGCCGGAGACTTGCACCTCTCATCCCCTGCGTCCTTCGTAGAAGAAAAGGTGCTCTCCCCTTCACCGCCGAGCATGTCTGCTTTTATTTTATCCCAGTTAAGACTGCAAGGTGTCTTCTGATAAAAAAAAAACAAAACAAAAAAATCTTCTTTTAGCATTCAACGCAGCCTGAATACTTAAGAACAAAATTAAGAACAAACTTAACACATGGACACTTGAAAGGGCCTGAAACTGGCAAGCTGGCAAACTGTGCGTAAACGAAAATATGAAATGATGGTGGAAAGTGCCCGTCATATCAAAGCCGAAAACCTTTGTGGGCGTTATCAGGCTGTGGCTGTGAAGTTTATCAAACTTGAACCATGCATTTCAGTCATGATCTTCTTTTGAATATGTGTGGCTAATTAAAAACAAGTCAATCTATGGGACAGGTGTTTTGCTCTCTTTCTCTTTCGGTATTTATTCTTTTTCTCTATTTTAAAAAATAAGTTTGGAATGATTATTCCATCAGTTTAAGAATTAGAAAATAATGCAAAATGTCATTTTAGGGGCTAAAAGGCGCAATGATTTAGCTAAAACTTTCCGACAACTATAACAGATTTACAAAGCTTAATGCAACTGAACCGAAATGGTAAAGAGACCAGTCCAACTGGTCAGTAATCAAAAATAAAAATTATAACCTGGTGGCCTCTAGGACTTATAGCTTATGTTAATGATATTCGCCTGGAGATATGAGCCAGTTTCTTGTAAATCATATGACAAACTCTAAAGAGCACTGATTTTTTTTCAGTAGTTTTGTGGCTGAAAACTAAAATCAAAACTCACCCACGACTCTTGAATTTCCGTCTTATCAGTTTAAACCGCAATCATTTTTGGTGAAAATAAATTGGCCCGGTGCTATTTTTACTTAAAATCCATTTTCTCACTTTTACTTTTTATTTCTAAATAAGCCCACGTCCTCATAAAAAACAGGAAAAAAGCAATGCACATATCTTTGTTTAAAAAAGAAAAAGGCAAAACAAAAATCGACCTAATAGACGGGGTGCAGTTAATCCTATATTATTATTCAGAGTTGATGAATTTGCATGGACTCAATTCTGTGTGTGGCTCCGTGTCCCAACGGTATAGCCGACGTGAAAAGGGGAAATAGCCAATTATTTTTCCGTTTGAAGAAACCTGTGATGTTTCTTGGATCAGACAGTCTGATGTGAAACAACAAACCTTACAATTCTATCGAGAAATTAAAAAAAATTAGGAAAATATAATACTGTGTGTAGAGAAATCAAAATGATCACCTTTGACTTAATTCCTATTGAATAATTATGAAGACAAAATGTTATTTTGTTTGTAGTTTTGCGTAGGTGATTTTTAATTTTTTTTGTCATTTATTAGGATGCTAAATGAAACAAACATTTAATCGGATAGTGAAATAAAATTATATACATTCATATGGCATGCAAGAAAATATGTTTTCAAAAAATTGAAAACTTACCAGGTAACTCCCTCTTCTGTTTCCGTCGGAAAGTCAAGTTGAGGAGAGAATAAAAAAAAAAAATCAGCTATATCAAAAGTGTCTCAGGCAACATCAACGCGCGAAATAACCTGTGAGACTGAGTCCAAACCAAAAGCTACCACATGACATCATGTTGTGTTGGGGATTCGGGGGGAGTGCAGATAAAGCCTGAGCCATGCGGAGGCGGACTGATCAGAGAGGAGAGGTGCACTCCCGCTTTCACCGCTATTCTCTCTTTGTGGCCGTGACGCACAGATAACAGCCTATTATCAGATTCTCCTCTGATCTCCAGGGAGGGGCAGGGGATCCTCAGCATCACAGCCGAGGTGGATAAGAGCGAGGCTGCTCCCCAATCCGTCTGTGAATTGTTTCCATCTCATCATCCTCACAAAGACATCACCAGAATAACACTCTCATCAGGGTTTAGACTGTGTCTGTGGGGGTCAACTGTTCAGAGTTTACAGTGACCTTATGTTGTTATGTAAACCCGTTCATACTGTGCAAAGTCTCTGCAGATCCCTGATGTCTAAAACAAAAACTCTCCCATTTGAACAGAAAGAGAAAGGACATTAATGTTCAGATATCTGAAAGGTGGTGCATAGTTAGAGTTGGCTTCAAGATAACACTCTACTTTAAAAAAAAACAAAAACTTCTAGCACAATTACAGAATTAGATACAAAAATGTCTAAAATCAACAACCTGAAAGTTAGTGCTAATTCCAATTCCAAGTAGAGCTCTTGTAACGCAGCCATTGTGATCCTTTACCTACAGTAACATGTTGAACAAAATGTGTCAGACAGTGAAATAAGAATTTGGAAAGTAAATGTACCTCGCTGACAATAAGGCATAAAATATAAAAATAAGAAACACAATTACTTTCATTTTCAGGTCAGTTTTGTTATAATAGTTTCACAGATGGAACCTGTCATGATTGAAACTCAGCTGTAATACCGTCTTTGTAGTGGTGGTTAAAGACTAGTACAGATATACAATCAATATGATTCCACATATCAGTGCTAATGGGGCTGGAGAGGTATGAAAAGGACTTGTCATAAGATGCTTACAATGCTACTGTGCAATTTGCCATAGTAACACTGAAATGAGCAAACCGCTGTGGGTTGCTGTCCATCATTATTGGCACTGACATTGAAGAAACAAAAGACATTTTATTTTAAATATTTGTGTAAAATAGCTATCAAGTTTAGACTGAAATTCACATGCAAACTACTGTCTCTGTCACGGTCTTCACACTAGTGAAAACGTACAACCCTGATAGAGAATGTCGCCCATTAGTTGCCCCAATACACATAGAAGTTTTATGCAAAAGTACATAGAATTCAGGATGATTTGGGCCCTTTAAAGGACTCATTTCAGACTGTTTCCTCCTAGATTCTTGGTTCAAAGGAGAGCAAATGTAGACTTTAAATTATGCTGCATTATTGTGTTAATGAGGCACCTTTTAACAGCTTAAAGACCTGCTCTTCTCTTGAGACCAGACGATGCTCAGCTGCTACTGCTGCCTACTTTAAAAAAAGTTTGCATGATAAAGACACAGAGAGGATTAATGAGGCAAGCCTTCACCTCTGAAATAAACACACTGCACATCAAACAAGATAAACCAACTATTTGGGTAAACTATTTGAACAGCAAACAGTCTAAAGCTTATATATCTCTGCTGATTGCACTGATAAAATGAGTGAGTTGTTTGATTATTCCAGGAAGTCATGAATATAGAGTAAGACTTCACAGATCTCTGCACGCACATGTCCCAGTCTCAGGGCTCCTAATTGTACTTTCAACAAGATGTGTTTTCCTCTGCTGGGCTGTTTCCCCTTTCCAAACTCTGTTGCAGCCTTTTTTGTGCTGTTATTCTTATATCAGCATGTCTATTTATTACTCCATAACATATGATCTGTGTAGCATAAACTGAAAGTCTAGCCTCAAAGTATCAATTTGTATGGATTAGGATCCAAGCAATTTAAACTTTCTCTCTTTTTCTTTATTCAATTTTGACTTTCTTCATTTGGCAAACTAAGCATCTGAGAGAAAAACACAAACAGTCACATGCTTTGATGGTAAAACCAGTGAGTCACAAGTGAGAACGTGTGTACTCTCCTGAGAGTTTCTATGTAAGCATCTGTTCGTCCCAGCAGTGCAGGGGCTTGCACACGTTCTCACACATTGAACACATAAAAAAGATCTGCAGCAATCACCCTCCCTCAGAAATGTCTTTAAATCCCCTCTCCACTCAAAATGTGTTTGCTGACAGTAACTTCTTTAATGTCTGACTTCAGCCATATAGAGTGATGCATGCTCAGAGTGATGCACGAGTAGAAATTGCCACCAGAGGATAATTTAAGCATTCATATGCCAATGGGAGGAAAGTTTCTATTTGCCTATCCCAGATCTGAGAGCAAATATGGGCATGAACTCATATGATCTTGTTACGTCATGAGTGTGAAGCGAATTGTCATCCGGTTTGCAACTTCGCACAAGTGCAATGGGCAACTTTGCATGCTGTCAGTGCAGATACATTGAGAATGAAATTTACAGTCATATATGAGACATGTTGTGTTAAGTAGTCAAACTTTTAAATTAATAATATTTGCATATTTATAGAAACCAGACTTTTCAATGGGGAAGATGGAATGGATGTAACATAGGATTTTTCATAGGTATAAGGGTACAATTTATTCATAGCATTATTATATATCTTAGAATTTTTCTATAGAGAATCTTTGAGATGAACCTCCCAGCATTTGGCTTCTAAGCATTCTACCTGCTCTTTGGTTTAAACAAGCATAGACCCATTACTTGAATACAGAAGGTCTCACAATGACAAACTATATGTGATATCTGGCTAAAATAAGCTAATCTCATTACAAAAAAACATACCTGTTATAAGCTGTTTGGTTATCATGTGTATACTGGGCAGCATGTCTGTAAAATAGCCTCCCCACCTACTCTGTCACGCTCGATGAGCAGCTTCCCCTAGCTGTGCATGCTTTTTGACACGTCTAAAGGGCTGTTTCTGACATCTTGCCATCCTGCCGGCCACCCCTTCCACAGTCCTCATGCCAGGCAGGAGGAAAAAGCTGGTGACCTGGCCATCGCCACCCTGCCCTAGGCCACTGCCACCCTGCTGGCAGCAGAAGGTCTGTTGGTCTGAAGCCATGCCAGGAACTCTGCCCGCCGCAGCTTGTGATGTCACGACAGACACGCTCTCAGACAAGAGCTGTGATTGGCTGTGAGGGTTTGCCTTTTGCACATCCTTGGATAAGTCCTCTGAATAACTTACAGACACACAAACCTAATCATTTAATTAACAACAACAGCCTTTAATTAAATGTGATCTTGGCTTTGTAACCACCTATGAGCTGATGAGCTGCTTTCACAGACCATGCAGAAAACCCGAAACACATCCTCCCCTTTTCTGATGAAATCTGAGCATTTGTAATTTTTACAACTCATTTATTACTCCCTTTTGTTAATTAGTTACCAGTGCATAAAGAACAGACTTCATAAAGTTTTTTTGCCAGATCAAAACTAAAGTTGCATATTCAGATACACTCAGAGTTTTGTATTTGACAACTTTTAAAGCCTTTTTTTTTACATTCTATGAAGATTGTTACAAATAAACAAATGTAGAAAGTCTTAGATGAGTTTAAAAACGTTTTACATGAGGTAAAAATGGAAACAGCAATGCATATATCATTACAACACCTTTAGAGGTAACTACTAAACTAGCTACAATTGGGATTCTTACTTTTCAAAGTAAAAATCACCAATGAGAGTTTTTACAGCAGGGCTTCAGATGGCAGAAGGTAAAGGCCTCCAGTGACCCACTTCCTTGTCTTCCCCCCTACGTTTATATTTATGGTTTAGTCCTACATCCTGTTAAGAGTAGCAGCAGGAGTGGACCATCACATTTGGTGCTCAGCGTGGGGGCGGTTGGTGAGCTGTCATGTTCCAGCTATCCCATGGAGATACACTTCTGCCTCTCCGCGAAGATTTGGTGTTTTCTCATTTGCATTTGCTAATGAGATCCTGTTTGCATGACTTTATACTGGTAGCCTATCTCTTTGAATATCTCTTTGCAAATACAGGAGGAAGTCCTATTTATTTAACCTCTATCTTCCAATTAGTCCCATTGAGATTAAGGGTGTCTTTTTTCAGGAGAGATCTGGCCAGAAGAGCAGCATTGTAATTTAACCTTGTAGTCAAACAAAATAACACATTCGAGAGACACATTGTCAGTTACCCGAAAGATTGCAAGTATTGCTGAGTGGTCTTGACAGTCTTTTAGTTTCGGATTCACAAATTTGATCTCACACAGGAACCACACTGTTTTTTTTCAGGTGTCACCTATACTGAGAGTCACCAGTGGAGCAACAGTTGTAAAAGCTTTTCTGCTGACATGCATCAAAGGCAAATGACAAAGGCAAAAAATATATTCAAACCAAAAATACAGCCCTTATTTTTCTGTTTTTTGACTGTCTGTCTTTGCTACGAGAGAACATACCATTTCACCATTTTGAAGTGTTTACCCGGATCACAACTTCACACAAGAAACTCATCTTCTTAGAAGCTTTCCTCAGCCAAGACTCATGGCTCCCAAACCATCTATCTGAAGGGAAGTTTTGGAAGTCTCAGGCCAGTTAGGGCCCATTTAGAGCACTTTCTCGTTATCACCCAATCTGTACTGTTAAAGAATCCTGCCCACCAATCTGCCAGTGTCAGCACCTCCCAAAATCACCATCCCATCTCAGGTCACAGAAATGAGCTTTATCACTGAGAAAACTAATTTGATCATAGGATACATTAACAGGTTTAGGACCCTATAATAAATGAAAAATAAATGGAATAAAATAACTTCAATGTAATTGAAAAATAGAAGTTAAAAAAAACACCGAAAATTCAGACATTATAACAGCTCAAAGACAAAAGTGCAAGACTTCACCTTGTTTGGAAGACTAAGGCTACAGAGCAACATAGTTGCACTGTTTGCTGTAGGAGTTATCCAAGACATGATGCAAAAACGAGAAAAATTCACAAACACATACATCTTTAATCTGCAATGGATTTTAAAAAAAGTGTACAAAAAGACATTTGTCCTAGTTAACTAAGTGAATTGCAGTCCACTTTAACATCCAGAAAAGGACTCAACAATCTGAAAATTCAAATAAATACATAAATAATCGGCTACACTGGGTGGCATTTGACATGGAATTCATACCAGCTGAATAAGACATTAGATTTAAACACTGGGAAAATACAGGAATCACCTCATAATGTAACAAATTCTCCATAAAGGTTGTGATACCTTCAAATAACTCACAGAAGTGTTTAATTTAAAAAAAAAAAGTTATTTCCTAAGATATGCTCAGTTGAGACATTACTTTGACGAATACACTAAAGGAAAGACTAACAGAAAAACGATTTGCAGGATTTTTCACATTTACATGAAGGAAAGTACCTTGGATCCAGGTCGGATAAGGAAGCTATAAGAACTTTACCAGAGTTGGCTGGTGAAACATAAGACGGAGTCTATCACATCAAGCTCAGATCTGCATTCACCTGAATAACAAACAAACAAACAAAATTAAAATACTTTTTATATACACCCAAAATATAAAAGTCTCAAAGTAACAAACTGTAACATAGTTAGATTTGTGTGATATGAATTTGTCGTAAAATGTCTGCTGGTTTTTTTTAAAAATATTTTTGTAAAATCTTCTCACTGGGTAACAGAGATCAATACTTAACCCTGAACTTGACTTTAATTTTATTATAATTTAGAAAAAAATGTTCTAACTTGGCTGAAAAATCAGGATGGATATTTATTACACACACTACTAGCTTGTTAAAAACAAACAATAGTCAGGAAATGGCATCAATCTTGAATGAATAGAAATAGTTTGGGTAACTTACAAAGAAATGTTTGATAGATTTTTTTCTCTCTCCCTATCCCTTTAAAAAGTGTGAAAAATATTCAAAATAATGCTAATCTCATTTGAATCTTAAGTGAGTATAATTTCTAAATTGCACATTTGTGTTTTTCTGATAATTTCTTTCATTTCCCTTCTGGGCTGACAGAATGGACCTTGGGATGTAAATGAAAAGAAGACTTTTCTCTTAAAAATAACCTGCCTGCAGAAAATAAAAATCATGGATCTTTGGAATTCCATGATTTTAAAGGGCAGTCATGAGCATAAAGGAAACACAGTGCTTTATCCTCCTGAGACCCTGCACACTCATATGAGGACATTACATTTTTGCCTTTCTGCACCATGTTACTTTATTTTCTTTAAACTTTTACCCATTGTCCCCATATGCAGACATCACTTTTTGCAAAAACTACTCCCTGTGCAAAGACAAAGTTTAGTTATTAATACAACTACACTTATAATACTTTAATAACGAAACTATAACCTAATATGGTATATGACTTATTATACCTATTAGGTTAAAAACTTAGGTCCTACTTATCCCAAATAGCGAGGAGAAATAAATAAAACACACCAAATAAAAGCTCAGGTCTCAGGAGGTTAAGGAATTCCAATCCGAGTGCAGTTATTCTCACAAATGGGATTATGTCAAAGTTTTTTCTCCACTGCTTTTCAGGATAGTGCTTGAACCACTGGCCACAGCAGTTAGAGCTGATGTAAAAATTAAAGGTGTGAGTGCAGGGGGGAGGGAGCACAAGCTGTTCATGTGTGCTGATAACATTTTGGCAGTGATGGCAGATCCAGCCGGCTCTCTACTGGTGTTACTAGACTGTATTGATTCACATTTAAATTGTCAGATTATAAGATAAACTGGCACAAATCGGAGGCTATGCCTTTATCAAACACATGCTACTCCGGTTATGTCACTCCATTAAATTTAAAGTGGATACATTCAGGTGTGAAATATCTGGGTATTCAACTAAATCCAAATTTGGATGAAGTAATGCTGTCAAATATGGAACCTCTCCCTCAAAAAACAAAAATGAATTTGGACAAATGGGAAAAATTGAAGCTTACTCTATGGGGAAAAATCAATGTGATAAAAATGATAGTTGTCCTACAATTCAATTATAATTCCATAATGTTGCCTGTTGGCAAATTACCACAGCAGTTTAAGCAATATGACAGGATTATCAAAGACTTTTTGTCGGACAAGAAAAGACTAAGGATCAACATAAAGAAAATGTGGTCACCAAGGGACATAGGAGGGATGGCTCTACCCAATGTCAGGTTATACAATCTGTCATTTGAAATGTTCAGATTGACTAAGCACTGGAAGAAAGCTGAGCCAGAACTGAGTTGGATCAAAATTTAGCAGGAGCTAGTAAGTCCCTTCAAACCTTTGGACAAGATTACTTTTCAAACACAGTGTTGGCTCATTCTAGGGCAACTTAGAGAGAAGTACACAAGATGTGTGGTGTGTCGCACTTAAGACAACCATATGCCTCTATATGGCACAACCCTGCCATACGGATCAGAAAAAGGACTGTATACTGTAATGAATGGCTTATAAAAGGGATACACAAGAAAGGTGTCCTATATATTCAGAAGGACTGTTTATTTCTTTTTCTGAACTTAACAAAAATATAATTTGGAAAGTAAAGATTGTTTTTGGAAGTATTTACAGATTAGAGACTGTATAAAAAAGGGCCAATTCAATCAGGATAAGAGCCCAATGTTGGAATTTTTGGAATAACCTCGTATAGCATGCATTGCAGCTGTGTTTTACAAAATCTTTGGTGGGTTACAAAAAGATATATGTAAAAGCCTGAGGATCACCCGACAGAAGGACCTAGGGTGTGACCTGAGTGATGAGGTCTGGCTAACGATGCCGTGACATTGTGATAAACTGACTGGCTGCATTGACATCAGTATAATTGTTGAATATCTACTTTGGTTGTTTTGCATGTAGATATTAATCACAGGCCTTTAGATGTCTTGTAATTAAAAGTAATATTGTCTGTTTATAAATATTAAAAGAAATAAAAACTTTAATGACCAAAAAAAACCCCAACAAAGATGTTCACTCTGAACGGCCAAATAACAAGGTGTGAACGATATGAATCAAAAGCATAGATGAAAACATATCAAAACCTCTTGACGGATGACACAGTGTCGGTGTGTGTGTGTGTGTGTGTGTGTGTGTGTGTGTGTGTGTGTGTGTGTGTGAGAGAGAGAGAGAGAGAGAGAGAGAG
>JAQNCA010000030.1:18520977-18550520 GCA_029783725.1 Acanthurus tractus
GTTAAAAACTTAGGTCCTACTTATCCCAAATAGCGAGGAGAAATAAAAAAAGCACACCAAATAAAAGCTCAGGTCTCTGGAGGTTAAAGTACAAAAAAAACTGCTTCTTTTCACTTCCTGTTTTTTAGCCTGTTCACACCTGATATCATTATTAGCACGCTATATGAACCAGTCACAAGCAGTCATTTTTAAGTCCAGGTGTGAATGAACCCAACATGTCCTCAACCTCTGTGCGATACATCAGCAAACATTTAGCAGCTGTTAAAATACCGTTTCAATTTCTACACCATTTGAACTACATTTACAAAAATTGGACAACATTTTATTGATGGTAAATATGTCAACATTTTTAAATACAGTAAACTGTAATCAATAGAGCTACTTCATTGTCATCCTCAGATTACCATTAAAAATCACAGACTAATGTCTGTTGCTGCATCAGGAGAAACTGGTAAACTTTGTGAACTGCTGTTTTTGACCAATTTTTTATAATTTGCTTCTACTTGTGATTATTATTAATTATGTACATAAAATTATTTATTATTTCATACTCAGTTCATGTCATGAGAAATGAAAATTGTGGTAGTGTGTTCCAGAATGTTGGCTACTGATTAAAACAAAAATACATACGGAGCAGTCTACTTATGATTGGATCACCCATGATGCAACACTAGGTATAAAAAGCCTCATGATTTCTAGCATTTTAACCTTGCTAATGATGGCACATTTGTCCCTTGGTCTGTCTATTTTTCTAAAAACACAAACGCAAAAACAAAACAAAACAAACAATATTGTAAAGTAAAAAATGAAAACACCACTAAGACACGTAAAACATGCTGTAGGTAAGCCACAAAACAAGACGGGAAATAGAATGGCCTCTAATGCACCCTCTGCTTCATTTGCACCAGCGTTCACATGCTTATTACAGCAGGGCTGTTTTTACTCGTGCTACTTAATCATCGCAATGTACTGATTCAGTGTTTACACTTGCATCTAAATATGCCTTTTCCTCTCACATGATACACATAGAGACCAAATAGATTCATATATTGACCCAGCAGTAATAAAATATCAGTATAATAACCCAGCAAAAGCAAAAGAACGGATAGATTTTCTGTGTTGGATAAGAGAGTGTCCCTCTCTCCAGTCGGGTGGAAAGAATATTTTCTGCATTATGTCCTCTCTTTGAGCCGATAGGCAGGACCCTGAGCATGATTTTCTCATATGGGGAATCTGCTGACTGTGGTCGCACATTATGATTAACAATTTAACTATGATCCCCTTCTTTCCCATTGTTATTCCACAGATGACTGAGAGTAAGAGTGAAATGCCAGCTACGGCACGCAGGCTTCATTAGATTCATTGATTGATTTATTGTTTTCCATGGTTGTAATCACTTCCCCCAAGGTAATTTGTAAGCTCTTTATGGTTCAGAGGTATAAGCCTGAGAGTTAATTAATCGGCTTTGTTCAGAAGTTTGGAAGTAGAAATGCCCATCTGAATTGGTAACAGCAAGGCAAGGCAACAGTCCCTGTGACTTAGAGTTCCTTTTTATCACTACAAAAGATCAAAACCAAGCAGGTAAAAAGACATAATTATGTGCGGATTATTTGTAGATCTTGTGCATTTACCCGGATTCATCTCTACTCTGTTAACTTTCTCTTTGTCAAATGCAAATTTAGGATTTTGTCATGTTTCAGAGTCTTCAGTTTCCTGGTAAAAGCTACAAATCCGGCATTAAAATCTCATCATTCAACAAAAAAAAAAAATCAGCCGTGGCTCACTTGAAAAACAGAGAATCCAACCCAGCACACAGACACTTTAACACCAAATCTGTTTTTCTTTTTAATGACAGTGACACGCACTGAAGACTTTGGGGCAAATAAAAACTTCTGCAATATTTTACAATGACTACAACCAGACATTTTCACAGTGTGCTCTCACTCCTAGACCAATTTAAGGCTTTAATTCTTGTGCTAGCCATTATGAAAAAAGCTAACAGTCTTGCTCCTCTAAATCAAAGTAAAGTGTTATCACCCCACAATTTGAGGATACTACTTTCATATTCTGACCCAAATCTTTGCTCTTGGCAAGAGCAAAAAAAAAAAAAAAGAAAGAAAGAAAAGAAAAAGAAGTGACACACTTGTCCCTGCTCCACATTTCCCACCCATACCACCTTTGTCAGTCTTAATTGAAGTCCCGGCTCGGTTTAATTGGCTTTTTGACGGTATGTGAATGGGGGCTGCTGTTTATGGGTTAAGTGCATCTTAATCAGAGCTTTAATCCAGTCATTAACAGAGAAACATGAGGTGTTGAGAGGAGTGGAGAGAGGTTGATAATTGAGAGGCTGCTTCCTTGCTCCCTGTGCTGTGTGTGTGTGTGTGTGTGTGCATATGTGTGTATATGTGTCTGCTCACTAGGAGTGCTTGGAGTTATGTAGGAAAAACTGGCAAGACGTCATGACATAAGAAAATTAACATAAGTTTGCAACACTAGTCAAATGTTTTCCAGGACAAATAAGGACAGAAACATTAACTTGAACCTCACACGCCCCCTGTGATTATTCTGGAGGTCCACACTTAGATTTTGGTATTAATAATATGCTATAGTACTTTCAGATAAATAAATTAAAAAAAAAAAAAAAAAATGGCCAGGGAAAACATTGCAAAAAAACAACGTTCTTTATCTCAGACCATATGTTTGTATTATGATAAAATATATACTACTAGTAATAATAAAAATAGATTGTTATTGTCTCCGCAACACAACTCCTTCATGCACCCCTTTCCTCCTTATTGCTCAGCTGTCACATTCTCACTGAGTTTTTCTCACTGTATATTTTAGCACCTATCCCCGTTGTGAGGCCTGTGTTCTTCCGTACCCCCACTCTTGTCCCCATCTCTTACAAACACACACACGCGCGCACACACAGACACGCAGATGTACAGAGCGTTGAATCAACGTGTTTATTTGAATAAACATGCTGCTTTTAGATAGGGTCCTGATTTGCATCATCCTTCACAAGGTGTACTTTTCACCATTTTTAGTGTAATTTATTATAGACTTACACACCCGCTGATCCTATAAAAGCACTGTCAATTGCTCGCAAATTCCACGCTAGTCACCTTCTCAGAGAGGATCAATGGCAAATAAAACTAGACAAGTATCTAATAAGTGTGTTATCTGTAATTGGGGTTGACTAATATATCTGATGTGAACCTAGTATTGACCTTTATGAAGGACTCCTATTTCTTCTTGAGTTTATTTAGCATTAGTATTAGCAATTTTTAATTTCAAAATATATCTAACAATGTGTAACATTTTCACATTAAAATGTATGACCACAACTTTATTTTTTACATATGTTGTGTGTTTACATTATCCCAAATGTTTCCAACAATGTGCAACCCAGAAAAATCTGTAATTTTATTGAAGATATCATTGCATTGCAAGAAGTCAGCAAATGTGATTGAACGCAATGTGAGTTAAACTTTTAACTTTTTTTTTGAGTCTGAAAGATTTTCATTCATAATGGTGGCTGTTAGACAATAAAACAAATCCAAATGAATCCCTTGATCCCAAGCTACTTGCTGACATCATCAAACTATGTCTTTTGTTTTCAGTGTTTTGACAGACCTCTGTACCAGAAATAGTACATTATGAACATCAACAGGAACTTGATCCAAACTACAGAAGCTAGAACCCAACTTTTGTGTCTACTAGTGTGAACATGTGCACCTTGATATCTTAACCTATTTCCAGCTTGTGCAACACCTTGCACACTCAGTATGCCCATGTATGTGTATCTCTGAATGCTGTGTATCTATTGGTGTATTATTTTAAGGTGTGAAGGGCCTGATGACAAGATGAACACTGCTGGCCCAGCTTTAGCTTCACCACACGCAACTCCCCCTGTGAAAGTGTGAAAACATTTACAGGCCATTTACAGTACGAGATGACACTTCCTCCCAGGTCAGCAAGTCACACAGATTGGCACAAACACACACACACACACACACACACACACACACACACACACACACACACACACACAAAGCTGTCGGCCCAACAGATAGCAACATCTCTCTCTCAAACTGACAGGAAGGAATATGCAGCTATCTTGCTGTAGGGATTCATTTTATTAGAAAGAAAAGAGGAGGGAGAAGAATGTGCCTGCAGATTGAGAGAGAAGTTGCTGGATATCTGCGAGCACAGGATGCAAAAAGCAAAGATTCAAAAAGCTGTAAGTAGTATGAAGCATACTGATTGTAGGGCTGATAGAGTGGAAGCATAATGGTGTCTGGACACTGCTTTTGTACATCTAAAAGTCACAAATGTGATTTTACTCGAGTGCACACATAAGCACTCGCTCTCTCTCTCTCTCTCTCTCACACACACACACACACACTCACACGCTGATGCACTATGTCGTTACTTCTGAGATGTTATAAAAACTTCTCTTTTATCCATTAAAAAAACTATCGATCTTGTGCTTTGCCTTCTCTACTTGATGTTTTTTTTTTCTCTCATAATGGAAAATCTCCTCGGTCATTTCTTCAGCCTATTCTTCATTTGGAGTAATTATAGATGGAGAGGTAAAAGATGTTTTTTCCCCTTTCTTTTCTTTTCTCCTCCCTACTGTACCTATCTTCCTCTCCCCTGTGTGCATTCAGAGGAGCTCTCACCACTGCATTCTTATTAGGGACATGTCTGAAAGGCTCCCGCAGCATGTGGTGTCCTCTGACCATCCGTTATGGCTGCTTTTTTGTTAGCATTAACAAGCCAAGCAACCAAGGATAGCTTTTCAACAGGTACAAACTTTTCCTTTTAGATAATTAACCGCATTCAGACACTCAGCGCAGTGTAGGCAATGTGGGTACAGAAGCCTAGAGAGGATCATATGCCAGAAAAAAAGACAGAGAAAGGGGAGCGAGATGGAGAAAAAACTTGATCAAAAGACAAGATGTTCTCTTTGGTGTTGTTTAGTGTTAGTGGATTCTATACCAAACTCCTATTCAAATGGTGTGGTCTTCATTTCTGCTCTCCTTGTCGTCCTCGTCTCCGTCCTCTTCAGCTTTTCATCAAGATGGACCGTGTAATGAGGAAAACTTTGGTCAATGTAGAATGGTCAAAGGTTTGCTGCCTTAATGAATGCTCTCCCTTGTTCCCCAGGATGCCTCCTGAAGAAGGCCTCCTCCATCCATTGCCGTCTCATCTCTTGTTAAAGGGGGCATAAAGCAAAGGCAGAGGGGAAAAGTAATTTTCTTCTCCTGTCTCTCCATTCTTTCGGTGGTTTTCTTCCACTTTTTGATGTGTACTTTCATAGAGCTTATAATTACCTTGGCGAGAGCCTCAAGTGAGAACGAATGGGGTCTTTGTACCCTTCTCTCTTCAGCCCTCTCCTGTTTCTGGGAAGAAGAAAGTCATATTAACATTTGGTCTTCCCCTTTTTACAGATGCAGCGAGAAAGCCAGATGTGCCTCTTTTGAAAAAAAAAAAATTCCCCTTTCAACAACTTAATTTTACAAATGCAGTTTCCGAATTACCAATGAGCAAGTGAGAACAGACAGAAGGATAACAAAGTAACTGGATGAACTGGATGAATTTCTCTCAACTCTACACTAATTACTGAATTTGCCAGTGAATTGTTCAGTCATATTTTTATGTGAGATGAACAAAAAATGTATTTTTCTTACTGTATAGCTACGCTCTTTTTTCATGTCTAGTGCAATAATATAAAATAGACAACAAGCTAACCGGACTAGGCATTGAAATGGTAACATCTTTTCTGACCTGGCAGCAGAGATCACTAGTTTCGGGTCAGATTCTCCCCCTCGGTCATCTATGCAAACCCTACCTTCGCTCACCTACCCCTCCCTCAATCCCTCTGACCTCCATCCCTAGCTCTTCCGGCTGATTACTCCTAATGTAATTTTAATTAAAAACTGTGGTGTCAAAGGGTTTAGCCTGCCTGAGAAGCGGGTGCAGATTGTGGCACAGTGGCAGACCCCTTCACTTGCTTGAGAGGAAATGCATCCTGACATTGCTTGAGTGGTGCCAATGAGACTGGAGCCAGTTTAGGCAAATAGGCTTTCTGGCTTCACTTGAATATCATGATATAACTCTTTTTTTGGGAGAGTCAGGTTATCTGTGTTATCTCTAACCTATAGTCATCTGATTTCGAGTTTGGTACACACCCATCCCATTAATTCTTGTAAAAAGAAGTTGTGTTAGTTGAGCTTGAGTGAGTCATTGTCATCATTATCACAAAAACTTCTATATCCCTCATCACAACAGTATCAGGTCTGGTTATAGAGCTGTAGGAGCAACGTGTAAACCCAAAGGGAATGATGATACCTTAGAAATCATAGATCGCACAATAATTTCAGCTGAAAAGAGACAATCATGCTTGCACCTCAGTGCCTTTAAGCCATCGGGAAGAAGAGGTGAGGTTACCAGGCCTCCATCCTAACATCACAATAGACAAAGATAAACTTAATTGACATCACTGCCAAGTTTCATAGGGGTGACCTGTGGAAGGTGCCCCACAGCAGGACTCAACAGCAGAGGTCTGCCTGTAGGTTTGTAATCCCCTCACCCGAACCGTTGGATTATCTGCTCTCCACCGACCCTGAAGAAGCTCCCCATGGCTTGGGCTTAAACACTCCCTAAAATCTCATCTCCACACCCCATCTGCCGGCCGTACGACGTCTTGGAAGTCACAGATATGGAGGAGTGGGGACTGACAGCAGAGCAGACAAGGAAATCTGAACACACCTCCTCCCTCAGCGCGCAGCAGAGAGGAGCCACAGTGAAACACACAGTCTGGCTTGGGCGTTATTTCTATCAAAATTACTTAAATATCAGGGTTTTTGTGTATAATCCTCTTTGCTAAAACTTCATCAGTTCACTTCATCTACATCAGTTCAAGTAGCTACTTGTTGCAGAAAAAGGCCTTTTCATCCTTTTATGCAACACATTTTTAGCCTCTTTTAACAGTAACTTAAGTGGATTCTATATCACTTTATTCAGGTAAAGAACATGTGAAAATCATACATGTTACATTTTTTAGTGGAGGCTCAGAAGTGCAAGTGGTGTCAGTGTCAGTGACCCTTTAACATTCTCTGACAGGGGCCTTGTTTTGTGGCCGTCAGTGGACAGTTGGAGGAGCTGGTGGTTGGCCCTGAGCAGTGAGGCATGTAGTAAGAGGGTTTAACTTTGCTAACCTCCTTCTGCCAGGTTCATGGGGCCCTGCTGCTTGGGTAATATTGGATCAGTGTTGGGAGCCCGTGCCCCTGCCATATCAGCCAGCACGCTATCTGGGGTAGTGAGCAGTTTCCGCTACAGGGCCAACTGGGCTTCATTCTTGCTCTCTTCCTCAGACATATTTGATCCAATTTCTTTGCCATCTTTTGCAGTATAACGGACAAAGATATGGTTTTAAGGACAAATTTTGTAAGATTTCTGTTCTAAAGCGTGCGGTTTGCTGGACTGTTAATCAACAAATACTAACATAAATGTTGAGATTTATATTTTGCACAACATTCCAGGATCTATTGGGTTTTAGAACACTTGCTTCAGTTACTGAATTTCTCATATAGTTGGTCACTAAGTGAATTAGCAAACCCACCAAACTGTAGATCTCTGTTTGTCTTTTACATTTTGGCTGCTCATCTTTATCTTTAGTTCAAAATTCTAATAAGAAAGCTTGAAGAGGGTTTACACTTGCATTTAATAATCAACTAGTGCTCCTGTATATACTTTGTCTCTTTTCACAAGCATTATTGTGAAAATTCCTTATATTTAAATAGTAATAAAAAGGAAGAGAAAGGTTTGTTTTCCTGGAGTACGGAGTGAGCATGATAGCAGTGCAGTTGAGAGGCAACACTGTTAGAGAAAATTTTAAGGAGTAAGAGAAGTGTACAGGCTTTTCACTGACTATTATTAATTTTTAAAATAAAAAAGATACACATGATATTGTGTATCCCATCAGAGAAATATGTAAATATTTATTCATTAATTTTACTCATGAAAAAAACTTTTGAACTTTAAACAAACATTGTGCATATGAAGTGGTGGACCATTGTAACTCTATTAAAACTCTTTTACTAATTTATTTGCTGAGGTTCCTCATGCCAATCAGTCCAAAATAATACTTTCATAATTAGGCACTGAATTTCTTAAATTTACCTTCATCGTTTGTTTTCAATTGCACCTAGGAAGAACAACAATAAAAAAATCTGTCATAACGTAACCTGTTTTCTCTGTGACCTATTGAAAAATTGATTAGGGAAAAATATTTCAGTTGTTAGGCCTCTGTTTGTAATGGATATTCACTTTACTCATTAGTTTAAGAAAAACACCACTTATCATGATACTTGTTGTGTAGGTACTATAAATTCTGTCTTAGAGACTTGTTGATTTTGTGGATTCTATGACAGACCTTATTTTTTATGCGTTCAACTTTTTATATAGAAAAAGAATTACAGTGGATTTTTTATGTTTTGTCAAGCATTCAAGAGGTATTAAAATATCGTTTTTCTCAGATTTGGTTCAGTAGTTGTGCAATCATTCGCATGAGCTCCATTTGGCCCTGGTGTGGAAATTTGGCTAGCGCTGCAGCTTGGAGAGATCTGCTGATATTAAAATCTGCAGATGCCCACCTGGTGTCAGGCGGGATGGAAACAGAAGAGTGTGCTGTCTGGGAGGTGTTTGCTCGGGCTTGGAGCTGTGTGTGTCCATCTGTCTGTATGTGTCTAGGTCTAGGGTAAACAAACAAACATACAAAACCTCAAAAACTGTGTGCACTGCATACAGGTGATGGCTGGTGGTCTATGTTTGTTAAAGAAGTCTCTTTTTTCACTGCTAGAAAACATTGCTTTTTTCTCTTAGGCCTTTGATTTGCAGATGAAAAGAATGTACTCCTCCACAGAGGAAAGTCGCAGTTTTAGCACTGCAAGGTCAGAGAGCCGTGAGAAAGGCAAGAGAATTACTATATCCCCACTGCTGGTGTAGTGTGTGTGGGTGAGTGTGAGTTGTGAAGGCGCATTGGGTGTGTATGTGTGGTTTGGATGTGGAGGTGGGTAGCTCACGCCTGGTTTTTATTGTAGTCTATTGCTTCTGTCTTTTTTGCTTCAAGGTATGTGTGAGCGTGTGTGTGTGTGTGTGTGTGTGTCTGTGTATGTTTGTGTGTACCTGTCGCTTTGACTGAACAGGTGGGGCTGCTTTGCATGGGATCTAGACAGCCAGTCCGCCACACAACTGACTGTGGTTAGGCTCACTGTGCTCAACATGCAGTCTGCGATGCCGCTTCAGATACACTGTGGTTGGATGTCGGTGTACTTTCAGTGGAGTAGGTGTTCTTGTATCACTTTTAAGGCTCCAATTCACTAATGCCAGCTGGCCCAAATAACAGGTTTTATTTTACTGCATATTCTTGCATGTGAGAATCTTTGCATTTCTTTCATAAATCAAGGCAAGAGCTCTGACTACTCTGTTAATGGCGTTACTGTATGACAGTGTATCAATGCTTTTGATCACTGCTAATGCTTTTATTTTGGCTGTGGATTTAAAAAATGATGGCTATATATATATATATATAAGTGTTGTAGTGACATGTTTCACAACTACAGACACATTAGGACACCTTACGATGTGCTGCTTTTCCGAATTAACAGATTTTCGTTGTATATACTACTGTTCATTACTCTAAGTTTTACAAACGGCAATACTCCTTGCAAGACTCGGGTACCGCCCATTGACTGTGTAAAGAAGGCAATCGCCTTGTGCTGAAATGTTGCTTCCATTAGATCCTCTTGTGTGCCGTACAGTTTTGTTCAACCATGAGGACATGAGAGTGACCGTCTTTTCTAGGCAAACTGTTTATTTTGAAATGAGAGTTGTGATTGGGTTAAGCAGTCAAATTAAAAACCGAAAGTATTTTAAATGTTATTGATTTCATAAAGATTCCTATTATTTCCATCAAATAAACCTTATTAATGAAATTAACTCGAAGCTTCAATGAGGCGGGGATTACTGTATATTATTGGGGCACGGTTTGCAATTTATATCCACGGCCGAATCCTTGTACGGCTCTGGGACATGTAGTTTTCTACGCCTCTTTAATACGTCAGCGGAAGCATTTTGAGCGTTCGCAAGCTAGGTCACATTGGTCCAGTTTTGTAATGGTTTGTGAACAGCACTACAATGGAGACAGCTAACACAGGTACTAAAACACTTCTGCTGTCTAACATGCGAAACGTGCCTTTATCGACATAACTCTAAAGTTAGCTGAGAATCCAAGATAAACTTTCATCGCCCTTTGAACAGGTCTATTTAGTCCAGTGGTATATGGAATGATTAGCGTTACTGGTTGTTATCGGGAGTCTGTAGCTAACGCTAGCTAGCACAGTGGTAGCTATCTGTAGGAAACTGATAAATGTTTTCTTTACGTTGACTTCATTTAAAGTTGGTCCTCTGCACGAATGTAGCTAATGTATATTAATGATAACGTAGCCAAAGTCAGTCGGTTTTATCCTCAGTTACGACTGAGGCTAAAACCTCTCCTCCATTCCCAGTGATGGAGGAAGTAACGTAAGCGTTACCACACTTAATTGGAATCATGCTTAACGGTAAGTATAAGCACTCATCGAAGAAAAACTACTCAATGTAAAAAAAAAATAAAAATAAAAATAGAAATAAACCCCTTTGACAGTTCAGTATTTTTTATAATAAACAATTCGATTGGATTAAGTAATTTAATATTATAAAACAAAAATATACTGTTGCTGGTTGGGCTCAGGCTAATTTAAAAATTAATATAGAAATGCAACTACTATTTATTCTAAGAATTAATACGCTAAATATTTTACCCAGCAATGGATTCAAAATTTGGATTGTTTTAACTGTGAAAACAGTGAGAAAGACATACATAGTCATTCAAAACTAAAAGTGACCCTTTCAAAATGCATGTTTTTTTTCCAAACAATATACCAACCTTTAAAATTATTTAATTGAGAACTGTATAATTGATACTATTACAAGGAAAAGAACAAAATCCTCACCTTTAGAAAGCTGGAACAGTAAAATACTTTTCATCCTTTTAAATGACCCAAAAAATAAACAAGAATAATTTTTCTGTCAGTCATGTAATTCACATGTAGCTGTGCTGTTGGGTTGTTGCATTTATAACAAAAAAGTATATTATGTATGCTCTCCATATGTATATCTTCAAAAGTAACTAGTGATGAAAGCTGTCAAATAAATGTAGCGGTGGAAAAAGTACAACCTCAGTTTTCTACATAAGTACAGTAATTGTACTTGAGTTAATTTACTTAGTTACTTTTCACCATTGTAATTTGCATTAATGGGTCATTGTTACTGACCATGATTCTATGATTCACCAGAGAATATTTCTTTCTTTTTTGTGCATTTTCCTCAGAGGAGATCCATCTGAGGCACGTGGAGAAAGATGTCCTCATCCCCAAGATGATGAGGGAGAAAGCAAAGGAGCGCTGTGCTGAGAAAGTTGAAGGTGTGTATATGTGTCTTCGACTGAACAAGCATCCGAAAATACAATTCAGCCAATAAAGCTGGTTTAGAAACCCAGAACCACAGCTAGGCTTGTCTTTACAGCATTTACAACAGACATTAAATGCATTGTATTTACATGTGTCACATAAGACACATTCCATACACACTGCTAAAAAAGTGGCCATATGTCAATCAGACCATCACTGAATGTGGTCTGGTTATTTTTCTTTAAGGACATGTTTGGTTGCATTCACACCTGTAATTGAGCTGCCAACTTCTGATTGGGTTACCTAGGATTCCTTTTGATACCAGTCGTGTGCTGTCTTTGAAAAAAAATCAAAATGTCAGCTGTTAAAGGTCAGTTTTACAAATAAGGGCAGATGATATATCACAAACTTGTCACAGTGTAATGTAATACATATCAACAACAACATCACTGACAGCCTGCGATACAGATATAAAGTTTAAACAGCACCAAATAATCCCAACCCCCAATCAAAAATGAAAACTCAATATTATAGGCTTCATGAATATAGGATTTATTGAGGTTGTTGTTTTACACTGTATCACAACTATATTTAATGCAGAGAGAATCCAATAGTAAATATGTATTTAGGTCATGATGTATGTTATTTTAATCGTAACATAAACCCTCTGTCTGAAGCCACAGAAATCTAACTTTTCTTTTTAGAACACTAAAGATGAATTATCAGGGCATTTAATGTTAAAACTCTTTTTCAAATGGTAACCTTTGGTTGATTTTGTCACATATAAGTCAGTATATTGTCTGGAGACAACAGTAGATGATAATCTACAAAACCACATTTGTTTGTAATGTTGATGTAGCTTTTTTATGGGTTTTTTTTGGTCTTATTTGTTTGTTTTTCCTGTCGCTCAGTGACCTATGGCTAAACAATTTACCGCCACTCCACTACCACCATGAACCCCCTAGCCTCATGAGCTCTTATCATGTCTTTGAACCAAGAGGCAGGGCAGCTGGCATGATATCAGCTACCAGTTCATCTGCATAGAAAACGGTGGCTGCAGCAAGTGCAGCAACACATCAGCCAGATGATGACTAGGTTATGTGGTTTCTAGAAATCTGATGACAGCCTGCATGAGCCGGGGTGTGCTGCTCACGCGGGACTCAGTGCACATGCAGCCTGAGGTGATGGGACAGACAGTGGCTGTGTGGGCAGTGGAAACCCCCCTCATATCACTTGCTTCTCATCCCACTCATTTTCACACCTTCACGTCCGCTCTGTATCTTTTCATTCTTTATATCTGTGACTGTACTAGACTGCTGGGCTGGTTAGTTTTACAAAGAAAAGTAAAAAACAAAACAGAATATAGAAGTGTGTTTTCCTGTACTATATCTTACTGCAGTAATTCCTATGAACACTCTTCAGTTGTGTTTTGTAGGTCTGGTTGTTAAAACAGGGAAGTACAGCTGACCTGTGCATGACATCTTTGCAGTTTTATCTTACCTGTGATTTTTCCTGTTGCACTGATGATTCATGTCAGTACACTCATATCTCTCAGAACCACAGAACTCTAAGCACCCCACATACTCAATTAGCGATCACTTTCACATTGACAATGACGAATGTTGTGTTTTTGCAGTGCCTTGTTTTGCAGTTGCTTGGCTGTAAATTGAGATAATTACATCTGTGTCTGGATCTCCACATCCAAAACAAGAGCAGAAAAAACAACACTTATCTGAAATTGTGATTTTTTTCCCCCTGACTGTCCTTTCTATTCACCCTTTCATATGACTTTTTTTCATTCATTTAATTTTTCAGAAATGCGGAAATCTGGCTGAAAATTTAGTATTTATTTTTGTTATAACTAAATATGTATGAAAGGTTCACACCTTATGCCTCCCTCAAAACACCCAAGACTCCCTAAATGTTCGACCCTCTTGCTTCTGCTTTTTACTAACCGACAAGAAACACTTCTGCATCTTAAAAAATGGCAAAAAATACAGCATAAAGTGAAGGTGGGGTCACACCTTCCTTTACAGAGGCCCATTCAGTCATAAAGCTTATCCCATAGATTTTGCCTTTTGGTGTAGCTGCTGTCAGAAAAGGTAACCTCTTGCAGCCTATAATGGTACCATGGGACAGGGATGAGGCGTTAGCTGATTAGATTAGTCGCACTGTTCTGCTTCTCTAAATTGGTTTTGCAGTTGTTTTTTTCACATCTGCATCCTGATGCAAATGTCTGTGTGTTAACCATACTGATGCCACTGATAACAGTAATTATGATTTTAGTTGTTTGAAAGGAGACATTGGAGGGCAGTGTTTTTAATTAAATCCTTGAGAAAGAGCTTGCTAACAAGGTGAAGATTCTGAGACTTCATCACCTTGTTTACAGGAAAGACCCATTCTCAAACAATCTGTTACTTGCTAGTGTCTGTTATGCAGCTTTATGGAAACAACCGTCACCATGTTAAGTGCTCGCCTCATGAGCTTCAAAATGCATGATTCAAACCAGCAGCATAATGAGGAACAGACACCTTTCTACTGGTCAACTGCAGAAGTCAATTGACGAATTGCTGATGTAGGATCTAGAAGCCACACTAAGGGGATAAATCCTTGAGAAAATGACAACCCAAGCTCCCAGTAAAATGGCAGATAACACCTGAAGTAGCAAATTTACTTGCTGCTTGATAAGCCTGTTGGATCATTTCATCAACCCTGTGGGAGAGCTTTGTTTAGACAATGCTCAGCCTTTGGTCTTTCTGCTGGAGCAGTGCAGCCACACCACTTGAAGTGGATACAGTTCCTCCGCCTTGGGGAGGATGGTTACATTTTAAATTCTACAGCCTGATTAACATGGCTAGGGAAGCATTGGCCTTGGACAAAGAGAACCATGGAGAACCATGAGTTTTGCATTAGATGTCCAAAAGGTTTTCGCTTACTGGGTTTAAATGATCTGAACAACTTAACTTACCCTAAATGTAAGCTCATAGACAGAGTACAGAGCCAATACCAGTGCATTTAAAAAGCACATGTTACTAACATTTGTATTCTACTTATTACACATGAATGGTCTTATATTGATATTCTTGAAGTACACAAGTCACTTGCTGTTTAAAGATACCTGCTACTTATGCAGTATGTAGGTGCACTGGACACTGCTGTGAGATAGTGTGATTGTGTTTCTAATACCTAAGTAACGTAGTATTTTGTTGGTGTACAGACTCATGTACTTGCTTATATCTCATCCACCATTGAAGGCAGTCAAAAGTAATTATAGTACTGCTTTTGGTATCTGAAGACAGAGATGAAAAAGAACCTATATTTAATTCTCTGAGAAACAGACATATTAGTATTTGCGGGAAGTGGGCTTACTGTTAAAGAGCCGCCGTGGAAACCAGGAGACCACAGATGCAACCACTCTGTGGCCAGTACAGCTTAGTTCATTCCTTGTGTGAATAAGGAAGCTTTGTTTTGAGTTTGATAAGATGATTGGCAACCTGACCTATAACCAAGTTCATTCTTGTGGTGTAGGGCCAAGGTGAGGCCCATCTTGGTTTTCTTGTGGTGACTTGTTTTCTTGTCTGTACTCTAGAATCAAATGATTTAAGGTGACTAGTAGGATGTTTTGTTGATTTGAAGCAAGGTCTGTTAATATTTTTTTTGTTTTTAAGATTGATGTACATTTTGATCCTGTTTCTTTTTCTTCTAATTTCACCCTCTTTTGCCACCTTTCTTCTCCACAGCCTTCAACCACTGCTGTAAAGAATCTGGTTTCTTCATGGTGTTTAAATGTCGAGAGCAGAACGCTGCACTGAAGGAATGTCTGACAATACAGTGAGTATTTTGCAGTTTCTTCTGAAAGTCTCTGCACTCAGTAAGGCCTTTTTCTCATATGTACTCTGGCAGTATCTGGGCAATTAGTACCAGGCATTGTCCAATATTGTTTGGAGTTGCCCTTTCACACATGTAGCATACAGCAGATGATTATCTGTGTCAGATATGATCTCACCTACTGGAAATACTCGATTAGGTTTAGGTGAGAGATGGCATCTAGGCAAAGCGTGCAGTTGGAGGAGGAAAACGCATGAGAAATGACGACTCTTTTTGCCTTGGTATCCATACTGCGTGTATTTGAGCGTATAAGTAACATCAAAGAATGGAAAGAAATAAGTAGGCAAGCAGAAAGCAAAATGAAGCAGCTACATCGCATGAAACATGTCATTGTGAAAACACGCCCACATGCTGCCCCTCTCTATTAGATACCCTCAGCAAACTGTTGTTTCACATCAAGTCAGATGAGTCTTAACACAATATAGTCACCACTGAAATGATAGCCATATAAGCTACATCAATTCTGTGATATAATTTCTGTACCTTTTTTCATCCACCAGCTACAAGGACCCTTCATTCTTTGAGGAGTGTAAGCAGGAGTACATTCAAGAAAAACTGAAGTTTGAGACTACAGGAATTCCATCAAAGAATAGGAAACAGAAACTCCCGACAAGCATGTAATGAACAACATGGCATCAACACAACTTTTCTCCTTTCAAGGTTAAGGTATGGAGTGTCAGCTTCTGGCCTTAACCAGTCCTGCAAGTCCTGCACACCAAGGATAAGAGGTCATCTGGCTGAATTTACCGCTCAAAAAGATGCAAGCCTGTGTATTAATTAAAATCGGAGTAATTGACTAAAATTATTATGGTGTATAAGAGCTATGGTCAAAATAATTCCTATTTTTGATGTTCTGTGTATAAACAATTTAAAGGCAAATGTTCTACATCAGATTGTCAGAATTATCTTTCTAAAGTGATTGAATCAGGAACATTTTTATTACATCACCAAAGAGCCACTGATTGATTAAAAAATACAGGAAAGATCTGGGTATTGTAAGATTTGCATTGATTTGCATTAGAGAATATTAAGGCTTTAGCTTTGGAGGTGTGCTGTCTTAAATTGCCAAGTGCTCTCAATCTGCTGAACACTGTGTGGTGTGTTTATGTTTTACATGCAGTGATTGCGTAGTTGTACATCTTAAAGTGTATACTAGTAGAGAAGAAATCTAAAAAGATGTAATTTAAAGATACTTGTACAATGTATGTAAGGGGCCTGATATCCAAGCACTGAACCATGTAATCAGTGATAATGAAGTGTGACAATGTAAATAAAAACACAAATTATGGAAAACAAATTCTGTTAGGTGTATATCAGTGGTAAATTGAGGTGCACTCTTGAGGTTTGCAGGTTTTGCTGAAAATTGTCAACGATTTTTTAAAATTTAGATTGAAATAAAAAAAAAAAACGTTAACATTTTACTAACTTATTAGCTTTAATTGGTATGGCTTCGGCTAAAAATATTAAATTTTTAAAAATTAATTCGTATTTTAATATACCTTTTGAAATAATACAAAGTGAGCCAGTTATCTGCTTTAATCCACACTAATTCTCCGGAGCTGTTTGATTCTGAAGAGCCATATTACATTATTTAATTTAAGTTAACATTGCATGCCCAAATCTATTTCGGAAAATAATTTTAAAAATGATTAATTTAAGAATAAATATTGGTCGAATTTCAAGTCCATAATCTACTTAAAATCTTTAGTTATCTTCATCGTGTTTTTACCTGAAGGAGACGGAGACCATAATCATCATTGTTCTATATCTCTACTACCAAGGATCAAAGATGGCACATTTTGACTTAACATGTCAGTGAGTTACTGTGATGGGGTGTCATTGTGGCACACAGGGTAGAGTTATAACAAAGTATTTTCATATTTGTCTTTTGCTTTCGTTTTTGGTTACAGCTGAATTAAATCCGTAGTCATAAGTATTGAAGGTAGTGAGGGAAGCTGGTTGCCTTACATTTAAGGTCAATATACAGCACCTGGTTGTAAACAAAATAGTACAGCACTTAAAGTGAACTTTATTGGGGAACATTTTTCTTTTGTAACTTGTTTATTTATTTTGAGTAGTTTTGAAGTAATAGTTAATGCCAATCAGAAGAGCCTAGAAATATATTTTTTTAATTTCCTGTCTGCAAAAATGCAGAACCCTAAGGTATTAATTTTTTTTGACTCAGCAAAACGTGGCAAAAATTTGGCCTTTTTTATTGACATGAAACTTAAAACCTCAGTTGATTTTTTTATAAATATTTTTTTTAATTTAAAGCTAAAAGTCAGCAACACCAAAAATTGATTGTTTAAGCAGTCCCAGGGAGGCATTGTGATGCACAGTAGAAATTGCAGTTCTGCTGCAGAAATATGAAGTGTACATAACATGTCTGAGGACAGGAAGCCAAAAAAGAAAAAAAAAAGTTGTTACTGGTTTCAACTGTTAAGTCGCTTGATTTGTCAAAGCCCACAGTGTTAATAGAACCAGAGAACCCATTGCTAAAAATAAAAATAGAGACACAATGCAACCCCAAGCAGTCACTTCCTTTCCTTCATTTAATTGATCATATTTACAAACAGTCTGAAGTGCAGTAAATCTAAAATATAATCCATATCTACTGTACATTGCATTTTGGTTTGCAAATCGTTTACAGAAGTATGAAACTACTGCTGTAAAATAACATTTATTAAAAATGAACAAAAAGACCACAGTTGTCATGAAACAGAATGAAGAAAATGGAAAAACAGAGTTTTTTAATAACCATGGGCCTTTGTGCACCTGTTTTCTAAGTCACAGCTCACATATTTTCAAGTCAATAGACTTGTTTCTTGCCAGCTTCACAAACAACTCAAGACACATCATGAGTCTTTGGGGTGGGGGAGAAAAAATAAAAACATAAGGTTTTGAGTGCAAAACTGCATTTGGCAGAATATTGAAGCCCACCATATACATTTATACAGATATGCACATTCTTCCTTCTGTATTTCTTGTTTTCTACTCATGATGTGTTTTCCTTTGTACATCTTTCAGATTTTTTAGAATCATCTGAATCTTGAAGTCAAACCAAAGAGAAACTTTCTCCTTCACATAAGTTCTTCATACTGCAACACATATGTATCAAAGAGTAACACCAGCACAGAACAGAGTTTAGATACATTTTCTGTAATTTTCAAAAATCTCTACAAAGCCTTAACATGTTTCCACCTTAATCATGTTTCAAACACAGGGAAATGTAAGAAGCTTTTTCCATGAGTCCTTTAATTGCAATCCTACAAAAACCTGCAACAATGCAAAATTTTACATCATGTCCCTTTGTAGCTGAGAAAGAAATACAACAGATATAGTCTGACAGTAGTTCTTAGAAAATTGAATATGTGATAACAGGCAGATTTGAGGAGGCTTGCTTGTGTTGTGGAATTTCGGGGAAATCATTAACATCTTAACTTGTTGTGGTGCTAGTGAGGGTAATGTGTTTCATTTCAAAAAGCAATACAAATAATAATTTCTTATTCATGATGCACCAGCCAGGAGTAGCATCCCTAATTTCATTGTTATTAAAATACAATGATATTAAAGGCATTTTATGATGCAGTATCCTTTGATCCTGGTACACATAGGTAGATTGAAAGCCAACTTTAATATTGATCCATGAGGACTTAGATGAAAATAAACTTGTCAAAGAACAAAAAATGTTGAAGATATCATTTGGTAGCTTTTAAAATTTTGAGGAAAAAAAAAGTTTATAGTTTTTCTATATCTGTTGCCAACAGTACAAAAGCAACCCAACGAAGTCCTCATCCTTTAGACACCCTCTTTGCACGATCAAGAGACGTACATGGAACTACATACCTTGTATACTTTACAGCGAATGTAAAAAGACTTGCATTGGAGGGAGTACAGTTCACAAGTTTTTCTATTATTAAGCTGTGGCCCCAGTGATCACAGGCCACAGTGAATGGAGAAAGAGGCCCTCTGAGCCCTATTAGGTTTGTTACGAGATACAGGTACAGGCAGGCAACAGCGCCCACACACTGATCTGCACACACAGGCACACTCTGTTTGATGTGTGTATATGCGCACACCCTAATAAAACTGCTTGTATGCATGTTTGCGTATACTTATGCATGTGCATGTGCATACAAGGACACATACACACAGACAAACTACTTATTCTGCTGACGGTCTCTCAATAGATTTTTTCTCTGCAAAAGTCAGATAGGTTCACCGATGCGGTGTGCAGAGATGACAGAGTCTTTACCTCGAAAAGGCCTCCTCTGGCCTCAGTTAGTTCCCAAAACCAGCAGGTCCAGTGCAGCCAAGAGGAGTGGTCTCATCAACTTAAGGCAGGTTAGGTGGTAGCTATGTGGCAAGGATGCAGAGTCCATTCGTTCGTCCGTAACCCCATTCGTTTATTTCCCATCTAATTACACAATCTTACTATCTATTCTCTCGTTGAAGTTCCTCTCAATAGGGCTTGGCCCATTCGGCATTTGGAGGGCTCCTGGGAGTGCAGTTTCCAATTGAGGATGAGTTGGATGCAGTGGAGTGTCCCTCCCAGAACATGGCATCACTGGGTTTGGGTGGGCTGGGGAAGGACCGCGAGCTGTCATCCAGAGATGCCTGGTTCAGGGGAGGCGGTGGCAGTACAACAGAGGAGGTTTCGCTGCCAACCAGAGCCTCTCCTGAACAGCTCGGGGAAGGCCACGGCCCATTGTACCAGCAGTCCTCTCTCAGACTGTCTGGTAGCAGGGTGCCGGAGGGCCCGACTGTGGGGGGGCAAGGACGACCAGAGCAGGAGGGGAGTGGGGGGGCACTAGGGGGGCGAGGCACTGAGGCCCGAGGAACCAAGTGGTTGTTGTTCTTTTCCACATCATCCAGACACTGGATTGGAACTGTTGAGGCAGCTAGACAACGAGGGATGGGTCATATAGGGACAGGGATGAAATGTAGGATGGAGAAGGGTAAGATGGGAGCAAAAAGGCAAAAGTAAGTTGGTTGTATGCAAAGATATTGTTGCAAAAAACAAAACAATGTGTACTGTGAGTATTGGTAACTGCTGCAACAGTATCAGTATTTGCATTATGTTTCCAAGATGTATTTTTTAAAAACAATATTTTGGAAACTGTATTCCAATTGATAGTGATTATACTTCTACCATATACAAGATATGATGGCATGGTGACATTGATGTGGCTATGATGACATCAGACATTGACGTGGCTTAAACAGCAGTTCATTAAGGCGAGTACCAAAACCAAACCTATTTTACATGTGTTTTTTTTGTTATACTACATTGAAAATTTGTGCATGACTGAGAAAGGATTGCTTTATTTTAAAAAAAAGCATTTTAGCATCTTACTCACAGAAGTGGGATTTCTTCATTTATCATATGGTTCCATTTGAATGCATTTAAACTGTGACTGTAGTGTAGACACATTACAGAGCGCTGAAATTATGGGTGTGATATACTGAAAGATAATTCAAAGCAATTTATGATGATTGCCATAAAGTTAACAGCTGAGTTTAGTAGAGAAATCTGCATTGTTAACAGCTTTATGTCGAAGGTGGAAATCATTTTCAGCTCAAATTTCTTCATTTATTTCAAGTTGACAGAAAAATGAAGTGACACTCTTGAGGGCAGAAGAACAATCATTTGTGATTATGATGAGACAGATTATGACAGGTTAGACAGTAGACAGATTAATTTATTCCATTTTTTTTTATGTATAACTTGGTGAGAAGTGTGTGTGAAAACTGATTTGTTCTGTTAATGTCATGTTCAGCTGTAAAATCCATGTGGCAGCATAAATGAAGCCATTCCTCTTTCCTCTGTTGGCTGGGAGAGGTATCTTTTTGTATTTGGCAGGATCACAGCTCCTTACTTACTTCTCTCATTTACACGTGGATTAAACCTTGGTTTCTAAAAAGATTTTTTTTTTTAAATTCTCAGGCGCATTCAACAGAGCCTTCTGATCCTCAACCAGAAAATAGGTCTCATAGTGTAAAAACAGTGAGGTGAGGTAAACTCTCACACCATGCAGCAGGCTGCATATTGCACAATAAAACCTCTGCACTATGTAAATAGCATTGCATGTGAAACCAGTACATATCCAAAATAGTAATTAAGTTTTGTTCACCAGAACAGAGCACATTCACACACAAATCAGAAGTCCTAATCTCACACACACATCATTGCTTTGCTATCAAATCATCATCTTGAGCGAATAATAAAGTTTAAATGAGTATCTCCTCCTGCTTTTTTCCCCTACCTCTCTCCATCCTCACATCATCTCTCCATCCATCCCTCCCTGCTACTCTTCCATGAGAGGGTCTCCTGAGTCTAGGATTTGAATAAAAGTGATTCCAAAGGAGGAACATTAGAAGAATACAGATGCACATTATGACTGAATAATACATAGCTCACTCTCCTCCCTCTTCTTCCTTTCTTTGCCACTCCTGCTTTCCTTTTTTCTCTCTCAATCTGTCTCATCTAAGTTACAGGATTACCCTCTTATTCAGTGGAATAAATAGGCCAAGATTTATTTTCTTGCCATATTTCATTCTAATTTTCACCTCCTAGTCTCCTCTTCTCACTCTCTGAAGGAATTGACAACAGAGGTAATCTCTCCTAGGGTAGAATACATCATCACAGAGGGACTGGAAAGGAGGGACAGGCCATTTCATGATGTCCTTTATCAAAGTGTTTGAGTACTTTGATGATATCCACAGTCTTATCACACCCTTATACAAATTGCAACAAGGAGCAGCAGGAGATATCTTCTCAGTGGAGTAAGTATTACTTTAGAAAAGCCTTCCCTTAAGAGAGGCAGTAGTAGCCCTTCTCTTTCGTTTAATGTTAGTCACATTAGTTCTTGTATGGAGCAGCAAGGTTTGAAATTCAGCCACTAAACTTTGAGTGCATACAGGCCATAATCTGTCATTCAGGTTAAAGTTGTATTTTCCAACATTAGATTGGTTAAATATGCAAACACCTGTCAGTGGTTTTATTTCACTCTTTGAGGCTGATTATAAAGCTCACTGTTGTTTGACAGACTCTAACTGTAGGTTTTAACCTAATATTTTATCATTTCCTCTCTTAGCTGCTTCTTCAGTGTCTTCTCTCCTGGCCTTGTAATCTTTTAGTTACTAAAATCTATCGAAGTTTTTATGAACTATGAAAAGTTAAGGGTTCTGTTAAGCGACCTGACCTTAGTATGTGCAAAGCTTACAACTGTTAGTGTATTTTACATATAAATAAAATAAAAATTAACAGAATTATACATGCATATGGTTAAAACAGGCATTAAAATAGGACAAATGTTCAAATTTCAATCAATTACAGCAAAGATAAACAATTGCCTGGCCCTTTAGGGCAAAAGAATAATAATTTTTGTATGAATTTGAAAGATGTAAGGAACCTAAAAAACTTTCACGGCTGCACTCGCTGCATCTTAGCAGTAACCTGTGAGAATTTGATAATGGAAACATGGAGATACAGGCTGCTCCCTCTGCTGTATATAATAGAGTTGAGGAGGCGTTAAAAGGCGGTAGGAGAGCAGTGCTAAAGGGTTGTCACATGTGCTGACACAAACACAGAAACTGAATATGAAATGATCCGTATTATGAAATACACCAACAATATCACTACCAAGAGCCTACCCATGTGTCTGTCAATGCGTGTGTGCCTCACCTTGTCTTGTCTCACTCATGAACGGCCTGAGTTTTCTAATCAGGCCTGTTTGGTGTTTCAGCTCTGAATGGAGACGTGTGACCTCGCAGCGCAAAGCCTCGTATGTCTGCTGCATGCTCCTCTCCCTACAGAACCACAGAAAATTCAACCTTAATGATATGTTTAAGAAATGTCTCTTTTTTTCTCCAGCCTGTTTTGCTACAAACAACACATTTAAGCTCAGTACTGATTTAAAACCACAGAGGAGTTTGACAGGTGTTGAGCATAACTATAAGGAAAACAATTAAGATAACTAATCACATTTAGGTGATATTTCAGACACACAGGAAGAAAATCACTAACAATGATGTCTTTCATGACACAAAAAGGATAGATCGTGTTAATAGATTGAATGTTAAACCATTCAATCAACATCAAAGTACACAAACACAGTAAAATAAGTAAGTGGTGGTATTTGAGACAACACCTGCAAACTGTCCCATCCACACCTTACGCAAAGATGCGAAATCTCATCAACACTTTGACTTAACTTTAAACATTCGCTTCAAACAGCAAATATACATGAGGAGAGTAACCAAGGAAAACTAATGCTTTTTGTTCCGCTAAAAACTAACACCATCTGAAAACTGCTGACATGTGCAACAATTCAAATGCACCACAAATAGAATTTTCTTCATTAAATGTGGAGGGATGCTAATTTACAGGAGATAATCCTTACAGGAAAAGTAGGTGGAGGGTGGTTGTACATGCTGTAGACCTTGTACACATAAAAATACTGTAGTGCGAAATTGAACTATTTCTAATTAACACAAGTGTTGAGAGTTTAGCTGATGTTCTGGTACTTTTGAGGTTATCTGTACATCACAGGCCATTCTTTAGACTTTTACATATACAAGGTTGCACCCTCCTCTAGTGGTAAATAGAGACAATTACATCACCAGCAGTCACTGAGCTCACAACTGTCTTGCCAGTGATATTCAAATCTTTACACATTTTAAGCGCTTGTTCTTACCGAGACTTAATTGCTAAATTATGTTTATTCTTATTTTCGAGACTGCAATTGAATTTGTATGACTTTAGGTAAAAATAGAAGACTTTGTCTGCAGACTTCCATATGCTCAACACAAGTCAAAGTCATAATATTTGTTGCATTTGTAGTTAAAAATTAAACTGGAAATGTCATCAATGTGTTGCATTTAAGGGCAAACGGGAATAACCAGCTTTAAGAAAAACATTGAAAACAAAAAATAAACAAAAACAGAAATTTTGAAAAAGATAATGGATAACTATTAAGCAGCTGACTTTGAAGTCTCAACTAGGGTAACTTAATTCAAATCAAGTACTAACTATTGTTTATGATGACAATCACTAGACCTAAGCATCACCTAATTGATCAATACAACAGCTCTCCTTTAAGCACTGAGTTAAAGCCGCTCTTCAATGTTATTCATAAGAAGCGATACCTTGCATTGTACTTTGCGTCACAGGTCTGGTCCAAGTCTGGTCCGTTAAGGCCATGAGGTTCCTCCTGAAACAGAGTTAAGTTACGCATAATAGCGAGCGGAGGTGATGTCTGGAGCTTTTTTTCCCAAGTACCATCATGTGTTTTAAATTTTAACATGACTCTGGACAACCCATAATCTCTCCTCCATTTCAGTTTTTTGGTTTTAAAGTCAACATGAAACTGCATGTAGAGAGTATCTAACTTCTGCTTCATGGCGTATTTCCAGCATAAACAGGAAATACAGGAAGGACAAAACATTGGAAGCAATTTGATTGGACCATTGAAAAGCTGGCTGTATCATGGCAATCACAGAGAAATTAGTGTTACTTATATAAGCAATACAGAGTCAGAGGCCAAGATTAGCCTTTTTTAATCATGTAGGACCTGTACTATGGCTGCTATTACTCTTTATCAGTGTTTTCTGGCAGTAAATCTGAACTGTTCCGCTAACAGCTGACTGATTTACAGGTGAATGTAATAATTCTATTAGTTGAAAATGCTTTGAGCAAGATGACAAGTCAACAGTTTTTTAACAAGAAGGAGATGTGATTGAAATTTGAAACAAAACTACAAAGAAAGTGAATTTTGTTTCATATTTTTGGCTACATAGTTAAGAAAGTGAACAATATGATAAGGGATGTGAACTAATAGGATTAAAAAGACATTTTTCATTTCAGGTGGACTTTAAGCTTTAAGTTATCCCTTTTAATTCTATGCCTTTTTACCACTGTCACTTACCCCACTTCTCTCCAGCAGTCTGCTGTTTTCCAGTGTTACCCTCTCCAGCTCCTCCTGCAGTTTGTGGATCTTTAGCTCAGTGTTGACCCTGTCTACCTGCCAGTAGTCCTGGGGGCTGTTCATGCTCTTCATCACTGCACACACACAGTTAAAAAACACTGTTACATTGTCACTGACTATTAATATTAGGCAGCATAAAATGTAGAGGAATGGGTTTCCCAGGATTTTACTTTGGTACAGTACTTGTATTAACATAACAAGTTCCTTCTCTACCCCTATTTTATGTCACTATGTCAATTTTAACACTGCAGAGAAGAGTAATTGGCTTTGCCTAAAAAGAGCCTCATTGTAAAAATGTTTCAACATAAGAATATAGGATCTTAGCTCACTTCCTTTTGTTGTAAATACTACAAATTTTAAAGTTACTTCACACACACACACACACATATCATGCTGGTAGAGAGAAGAAGGCAACCCTGTGTGCTCTACCTGTACCTTGGCTGGTCTCCATCTCTGTCCTCAGCTGAAGCAGCTCCAGCTCTTTGGCCTGGAGCTGCTCCGTCAGCAACCTTTCACTCTCACTCTTCTCCTTTTTCTGACAGAGAAAGAGAGGACAGTGAGGAAGAGAGGGAGGAAGATGGAGGGAGAGTCAGCATTCATACCATTGCACCAAACTCTCTCAGATAAGACCAGTGCACCTCTGCTGTATCTGTATCTGTGAGAGATATCATAAGCTTGATGTGTTTAAGTTCTGAATAACAAAATGATTTAAAAAACACATCTTTATTCTCATTTACAATATGCTGAGTTTTGAAGAGGATTCACATTAATCAGTAAACGCACCAGTTTGTTAAGCTCCATCTGCAGGTCCTCCTTCTCTATATAGATACCTCGATAAGCACTGAAGGCCTTGTTCACATACTGTGGACCCTCTGATGGAGGAGCCTCTGGCCTGAAGAGCTACAGGGATGTGGATAAAACACACAAGGAAGACAGATACGTTTCATATCTGTTGAATATCTGCAGTGGGAAGTTAATTTCCTTCTACCACATCCTATCTTGATGGGCAAAGTGCTGTAGCAGATAAAACGCTGATGAAAGATGAGTGACTTCTTGAGCAGCACTTTCACTTTAGCCCACCATCTATATTAAAACCCTTCCTGCTAGAAAGCTCTGTCTGTCTTGTGCTCAATCCTTTGTAAAAAAAAAAAAAAAAGAAAAAAAAAGTGTTTTGCTCCACAACAATGTTTGGCAATGACATACTTTTCCAGACTTCTTCTTTGTTTTCAGACAATGCAGATTTACTTCTTATTGTTTTACAGCTTTGACTATAGGCCAACAATATTAATGATGCTGGCATACAGTCTACCCAAGAGGCTAGTATTTTGCAGAGTGCTGTTGAATTTGCTGACTTTTTCCAAACTTTCTCTGATCATTTTGTGTTTGTCCATAATTCTGACATCCTGGAAAATGGAAAAATTCTCTTTTCATTCATCTCTGTCTCTAGCACACCCTCTGCTCCCTGGTTGTTTAGCCATCCGGATAAGCAGTAAGTTCTTTTACTTTATTCTCCTCATGCTGTTTACTCATTTTTCTGTCTTCTACTTGCTTCTCTCCCTCCATCACCCCCCATTTACATCTATACCTTATCCTCCAACTGCTTAACCCTCTTCCTCAGCAGGGTGTTCTCTCGCTCAGTGTCTCTCAGCCTCTTCTTGATGTCCTCATAAGCTGTGACCAGGGCAAAGTGGGAAGCAACAGATTCATCACCGGCGCACACCGATACAGGACTCTCGCCAGCAGCGGTGTAGGCCGTCTCATGTTTGAGGATACATATGTCATCGTCCACTGCCAAGGGCTCCATGCCTGCACAGGCCTTCTCTGTAGCAGAAAGAAGACCTGGAGATTATGTGAGGACCTTTCACCATTTTTTAAAGTACAAAACCACTCAAGTTAGGATTTATCCTCATAAAGTCTTTTGTCTGCAATCAACTGAGGTGTTAAGTAGCTTTGTAAGATTTTGTAAGATGTAAGATTTTGTAAAATACTGTGACATTTTAGGGGACAGCTTGCTGTAATTTGCATATCTAACAGATCATACTGCAATTCAGTAGTGTCAGACAGTGTTTTTCAACATTGTGTTGAAACCTAAAAAACCTAAAGTAGTTGTTTTATTGGATGCTCAAATGTTTTATAGGTGTATTTTGTTTCCTAATTATTTGATGTACAGTTAAGCAAAAGATCTAAAGTTAAGTGTGACTACAGTGACTGAGACAGGCCTCATACACCAGTAGGGTCATCTTCAGGCCACAGATGGCTGTGCTCAGTAACGCCATCATCAGGCTGACCATACAAAAACAGATGTTTTCTTCATGCAAGGTGGACTGAATGGGCCCTAAATTTTAGTGCTCCTGCTAATTCAGTGCATTACTGTTGAAAAATAATAAATAAATATATATATGTGTCTGTGTGTGTGAGTGTGTGTGTGCGCCCGAATATATCCATATTTCAGAATATTTGCCTGAATCAAGGTCTGCCAACATCAAAACATTTTATTTAGAAAGCACTGAAGCTTTTGCAATGAGGTCATAGACAGTGTCAGATCTAGTGTCTAATTTATTTTGGTTTAGTCTGAGTATGTTTGTATGTCCAGCTCCTGTGGAGAGAAATAGACACTCTTTTGACACTTACTTTTGACATACAGGACATTTGTGACCTGGGCAGACGGTCTGCTCATTAAAATGATATATTTGCATGACCACAAAAAAGATTACTTTTATATAAAAGGTGTGATACGGTCATGTTGACTCTTTGCAAGAACTCAACACTCCTGCCGAACTGTTTGAAACAGACATAACCCACCTAAATCATACTGTACACACTCATCGACCCTTCTGCTCGGCAGCTAAGACGGTGCAGCTAATATTAGTTGATGAGGTCAGCAAGCAATGAACCAGCAAACATCGAAGAGCCTAGTTTTTAAGACTAAAGGCCGATGCTTTTAGAAAAATAAGTTTCGGGAGAAGAACTGGATAGGCTAACGAATCAATCTCTTACTGAGCAAATAAAACACAAACATAGGGCGGCTGATAAGGACGATTTCAGAACATGGTACAAAAACGAAAGTGACCCCAACTCTTAAAACGAAAGTCAACGGGAGTCCAAAACAAGACACGACTGCCAACGTTATCTCGACAGACTAGCCTCGAAAGAGCTACAGGCTAAAAGGGTAAAGACCGTGAACAGGATTCACGATTTTGCTCAAAGAGGCACTGAAAAGCAGGCAGAATCAGGATGTAAACAATCAATGAGTCTCGTTTGTATTCGATGCTAATATTATGGTGTTAGCGTCCGTCATCTATGTTGAGAACCGTCTCAACAGAATAAAAGGCATCTCTAAAACCGGTCTCACAGTGAAAATTACAATGATCTGACAGTGATATAGGGAAACGTAAAATATTTAACGATAGAAACATTGCAAAAATTGATCGATCTCTTATACTGATAGCAGTTAGCTTGCGCTTCGCTAACGTCTTCTGGCCATTTGTGGCTAGGTGAAGCAAAAGCAGTCGATTTTTTACCACAATGGATTTTCACCAACCGTGTCAGATGCTGTCCTCAATTAGGTTTCAGTTGGCCACACGAGATTTTCATTTATTCTTGAAAAAACAAGACCCGTTTCTCGAAAAAAAAACAAAGACAAGATTTGACACTCGCACAGTTAGAGAACTGACAGGTGAGGAAACAAAAACTTCCGGGACTCTCCAGATTGCCTGAGCCTTTTCAAAATAAGAGCACGGCACATATAGAAGTGTGTCACATTCCTCGTGCAAACAAGTTTGGCACGCTGGGGGATGACATGTGTACATGAAGTCAGCGCACGTCATTTAGTTAAACTAATATATAAGCTGTGCTTTTTAAATACAGTTTACCCAGAAGTAATATACTGAATGAAAAGGTCGGAGCCTTCAGTCAATGCCTCCATTCAGTAGTTTGCCAACAGAACTGACTGATTTGGTGGGTGACATAACAGGGAGGCCCGTGGTGTGTTCAGTAAGTTTCCTATATTTTTAAGAAGTTGATGTTTATTGTTTTTATCCCTTTATTGTTTATATTGTTATATATACATATATATATCTATATCTATCTATCTATCTATCTATCTATCTATCTATCTATCTATCTATCTATCTATCTATCTATCTAT
>JAQNCA010000030.1:18550620-18611297 GCA_029783725.1 Acanthurus tractus
CTCTCTATCTATCTATCTATATATCTATATATATATATATCTATATATATATATATATATATATATATATATATATATATACATACATAGAGTAATTAAATCATTAGGTCTCACGTCTCTCATGTTGGTAAGTAGTCAATCTACCAGAGCCAGAGTGTTGGGTAGGTAAGGCAAATAACTTAACATTTTAACTTCGCAACACTCTCCCTTACAGATATTGAGGCATTAATAAAAAAAAAAAGCGTAAATCAAGAAAAAGAAAAAAAACGTAGTGACCTGAAATGAGCGTTTAACTACCAGAGGATCTTCTTAATTGTTACGATGTATATAAACTGATAGGACTGTTGTACCTCACATACCTAGCTAATGTTTGCTCACTTGCTAAGCTTAGCTAAGTAGCCTATACCTTTCACTTTCACTGACATTTTATCACTTAAATCATTTCTCATTAAAAAGGAAATGAAAACTGTCTCGTTTTAATATCACTAAACATAGGTTTTGTCAAGTTTTCTGTCACAGTTGAGCTGGCAGATACGCTGTTTAGCTTGTTAGCTAATCAAAGCAAAAAGCTAGACTAAATGACATATTTGTTGTTTACATTAGTTTAATGGTCATTTTCAACAAACTTTTGCTGGGTCTCTCTGTGGAGATTTCCTACTTGATGAAAGATGACATTTTAAACTTGAAAGCCCTTGTATTTTTTTAACACAGTGAATGAGAAAAGAGAACCTGGTGTCACTGAAAATCCTTATATCAAGGGTTTCAATGTGTGTTCTGGATTGCAAACTCTCAACTTGCATCTTAAGTCTTGAGGAAGTCCAACAAAACTGGTTAAATATTTACATGCTGCAAAAGTCCTAAACCAGTTTGCCATTCATTAACTTTAAATAAAACACTGAAATGTCTTTCCCATAATGCTAGAGTTGGAGGCTTAGTAAATCTGTCTAACACAGCCATAGTGGTTTATCATTACATTACCTAGCTCTGATGTTTCAATATGTAACTGTATGAATCTCTGGTAAACTGTGGAATAATTTTTTTCCTTTATTATTATTATTAGTTTGTTTTTGTTTTGTTTTTGTGGTATTTTTTTTTGGGGGGGGGGGGGGGTTAAATAAGTGCTGTTAAATTACCAACACTGAAGATTTAAAGTAAAGGAGGGTTTTTTTTTAGATTTTTAATGTTGGTTACTCCACTGAGTTTTTTGTGAGTTTGTCACTTCACTTGGTAAAAGTAATGTTTTGCTATACTCATTGTAGTGACCAATATTTTGTAATTGTGCTTATATTGACCACATTAATGGTCACTGGAGTCAAAAGTGTGAATAAAAAAATGTCTTCTGGCTTTGAAAGAAGCTGTTAAGATCATTGGAATCATGTGTGAAGAGGAATCTGAGATCAGCATCTCAAAGACTCATGAATGTAAGTTCAACACTTGCAGTTATTGGTACAGTGTGATTTTACCAACTTTCCTGTGACTGTGGTGTGCGCTACTTAGTTTTATTTCTGATATGTCTGACAGAAAAATATTTTCTGCTACAGTTCACATCTTTTTGCACTAAATATAATTAAAAGCTACACATATATTGCATTCATCTTATTCTTCATATTCCAAAGTGAATATGCCCTGAAACTGAGATTGCAGTGCCTGCAAAAGTGCTAAAACCTTTAAATAAAGGAATTTTATTTTAAATACCAAAGTTAATAGGGATATTTTTGATGAGGACTTTTACACGTTTTTAATGTTTCATTGTCACTGCAGTGTTGTCAAAGGCTCAGCTGTTGATGAAAGAGATAGAGGAATTGCTGCATGGGTGTACATCTTCAGGCCCTGCCAACAGGAGGCCAAGCACAATGGTATGTACAGAGTTGCAAAATTTCAGACCAACCCATGACCTTAATCACAAGTAGTTTTATTAGTTAAATTGTAACCATGCTGCCTTTAAATTGCTGCACAGTTGTGGGAGATTTGTGTTTTTTCTTCTCCTTTTCTTCTTTCTTCTGTGTATTTGTTAAATCATGTCTCTTGTCTTGAAGCAGATAAAAATGTCACATTCACTGACCTCATATTTGACTATGCTTTCAATATTGAGGTGAGAGGTGATCAGGTTACATGTGCTCACTGAACTACCACCAGTGCAGTTGTCAGTAGACACAGAAACTGCTTAAACCATGTAACTATGTAAGTCAAGCCTCTCAGCTGTAAGTCATAAATCCTCCTGACCTGTTTTGTATTTTGTAAAGTACATGTGGGGCCAACAAAACAAAAGTTTTTTTTTCTAAAAACGTTGCGTAATGACAATTTCAAATCTTATATAATAGGTGTGGTTAATTATATACAGCTGGCACAACATCTTAAAGAGAGGAACACAACCTCTACTGGCATAGAGTCTCATAGGGTTTCTAAACACGATAAACCTAAGAAGAGCAACAGATTCTGTTTACTTCATAAGAAACAAGCAAATTAAATGTCAATCATCCCTATTAGAATTAAATTGGTAGGGAAGTGTATCCAATATGCCCCCTTTCAGAGAAGGATCCTGTCTCTGTCATCACTTCTCAGCAGCATCTTAACTGTCTCATTGCCCATGAAATGTATAGTTCACTAAGGATGTAGTTATGACTGTTAATGTATCGAGCCACCAACGATGAATCATTATGCAATGAACATTTATGCTCACTGATATTTATTAATTAATTTATTTTTTACTTGAGTTTGTTCGTTGAAGATTTATTTAAAAAAAACCCTTTAGTCAGTGTTTGAAATGAACTTGCAATTCATGAGTCATTTTCCAGTTTGTGCCAGTGTCAACTCATTACTTGCTTGACCCCACCTGTATTTTGGTTGTGAAACAGCCATAACACAGGCTAAAAATGTGGCTTCTTGGCAGAAACATCTAAATAGTAATATTAAAAATTTAGACTGGAGCACTATCCCACTCTCTTTTTTTAAATACATTATTAGGGTCCAGCACTCAGCCTTTAAGGTCTAAATGTGAGTCAAGCTCGTTTTGTCTGTTTTTCCACAAATTTTTAAAAATATTCCTTTGTTAAAAAGAACTGCCTCCAGTGAATGGTTTTCTGATATAGGAGCCTTTTCAGTTTAATGACAACAATAGCTGTTTCAGTTTCTTCTCTGCTTGTTGTCATATTCCTTTTGATTCTAGTTGTAGCCTAGTTAGATGACACTTCCAACCTGTAAGGCAGTGAAGGGCTCAGCTGTTCCTTCAATTAAAAAAAAAGCCAACCTTTTATGAAAGGCCTTTGGATCTCGCAAAGTTTGAAATTGTTCATTGCTCTGGAACCAGGCTAGCAAAACACTAAGTTAGCCTGGTAATGAGGACTGTATATAAATCTCCTATCAGAAACCATGCAAGCACAAAAATCATACTCACTCACACGCATACACACACAGAAATGCATTCATATGCACACTGCAAAATCACACTGTTAGATACACAAGCCCTCATGAACATTTTCTCTATTGCACTGACTGCAGGGTATTTTTTTTTAACAATGATGGATGTACAAATGACCTTGTTATTATTTTATGTACTCAGGCATACCGTGCACAGCGTGGTCTAATGTGCATGTCGTTGTGACAGATTCAGCAGGAGAGTCAAGCCAGAATAGAAGAGGACGGAGAGACCTTGGTTGTAGAGGGCTTCAGATTTGAGAGTGCCACCAGCAGGGAGGACTTGAGAAAGCTGAGTTCACAGGCGGGTGCACGAGGACGACAGAACAACACACGAATGATGGATACCTGAGTGGTTTCTGTCACACAAGGTCAAATGACTGACAGAGGTAACAATGGCAGACGTAAATCCAGCAAATAACATGGTTTAAAATGATGTGAAAAAGGCAAACAATAAGCATGAAGCAACAGAGAGACAAAGCAGAATGACACTATGTCATATAGACAACACAAACCCTTTTTTATGAATGTTCCATTTGTTTTTAAATGACTGTGTTGAATAACATGAGTTATTTATTTTTGGTTGCTGCTATTGATAACATAGTTGTAGATGCCACATGCATCTGGCATAATGTTTGAGTTTGCCATTTAAGAATATGTCATATTGTTGATATGGCGTTTTTTTTTTGTTATAATAGTGCAACAGTATGTTCCTGTAGGGATTTTAAATTAAAGTTAGAATGCCATTGTTTAGGTATATGGTAATATCTCTGCATTATTTATTTCACCTCTGTGAGTCAGCCTAGCACATTTTTGGAGTCGCACTTGTGGGATCTGAATGGAACAAAAGCTCGCTGACATTGCATAGAGATATATTTGGGGTTTTTTTTCCTTTTAGAGGTGCTGTCTTAATAAATATGGCGAGGGTCATGCACACCTTCAGTGTCCTTCTGTGTACAACAGCACACTTTGTAGGTTAGACGGGGACATGGCTTTCCCTTTGATTATACAGAGCTGTTGACAGTTTAGTGTCCTTCCAATTTGTCCCCTATTGTAGATCATCTTGCTCCCTAAAAGCTCACCAGTGCTCTGACTATAGTAAAGTTTCACAGCCCACCATACTTTTTATTGCAGTCTGCTCCAAGAAAAATTGTGCAATAAATTCATATGACAGTGCTATACCTTGGTATCTGATGGTCTATCGGGAATCTTAGAATTTTATAATTGAATAAGCTGAAGTCAAGACCTTTAAATGTGTTGTATGTAACATTTTAGCACCAGTTACATTGCAGTCCCCCACTTAAACTATCTTGACTTTGTGCAATGTAGCTAAAACATGGTCATATCTTCTTTGCATCATTTGACCTAATCTTGATTAATAGGTCACAGAATAAAGTACTGTTATTTTACAATGCATAGGTCTCACATGGTTTTGTGGTCAGGCTGAATCGTTTTTACCCAGGTGGCTTCGGTTCAACTCCTGCCAAAGAGTTTCCTATCTTTTAGCTACCATTTATTATGCAGTCGTACACTCGTGGACTTCAAAAGGACAGTTTAAATTAGACATAAATCTTGTACATACAGTACACAGTAACAATGTGACCTCTATACTGTGTATAAAGTGTACTGTAATTGCTGCTAAAATGTTACATATGGCCTCCTAAAACTTAATAAATGCATTCATTGGATTGCAGAAAGATTAGAACAGTACAGTCTCTTAGTCCTTAATATATTGCTCTTCCTCTGCCGACATTGTAAGGTTTTTTCCTGGTAAGTCAGGAGCATTATTGTCTGTGTCTTTACTTCTTTGCTGATTTTGGTGGTAAAACTAGTGCAATAAACATGTTTTGCATCAAAATCATGGCATTTATTCATAGTATTTAATGGTCATAATCCAATTTTTACTGTTGTAGCCGATGTAAAAAAGAAAAAGAAGACTGGCCATTTCTGTTTTCTTATTGAATACTCTAATCTATGGTAAAACTTATACTTTATCTCTTTTTTTAAATTTTCAATTAAAGTCCACTGGAGAAATCGAATAATGAAAACCTTTGGCCTCATTGTGTCAAGAAGAGCTGAATGCAGTATCCGTGAGAACAATATACTTAGCAGGCCTTCAATTCTTTGTAAATCTCTCCACCGCACATGTAAAGGGGATAAAACTGCTGTTTTTAGCCTCTTTTGCTGTGAAGTCTATTTGCAACAACCAAGTCAACTTCATTTTGTTTACGTCACACATAAGTAGCATTTGTTTTGGCACCATTAGTGTGTTGACTGAGAGTAAAATTTGAAAGTCTCTTCTTTTGTAAACAAATCAGAATATAAATACACTAAATGGTGAAACCAAGACATAAAATTAATCAGTCTTGACTCAACATGTAACTGTGTGTGTAAAATTTGGAAAGCAGGCTCTTTGGTTCTAAAATGAACAAACAAAATATGCAAGTATTAACAAATGTGAGAGCATCAATGTAACCAATTAACAAACTGCTGATTAGAATGTCTGCTGAACGATTAAACCCAGAAGTTTACCAAGCATTAACATACTAAACAGACTGACATAATATATGCAAATAAGGTCCTTATTATGCATGTGCTAGTTCAGTGCTCAAATTAAGTGCTTGTTTGAAGCACTGGGAATGTGTTTGCAAGCATGAGCTCTATGGCTACATATTACAGAAATAATGGTCACTTGAAAAATCTAATTTGTTTTTCATTTGGCTGTAAGCTATAGTAGTCATTAAAAAACAATAACAGCTTGAATCAATTTTATTAACACATTTAAAGCTATAGCAAGAAATCAACATATCTTTATGAGAATAGAGGAAAGGATTTCATAATAAATTGTTTGGACAAATGATATGCAGACACACATTCATACACAAACACATGCATCTTCTAATCAGGCCAAGTGGCTGAAAAAGAGGCAGAAAAGCATTCAGCAGATGCTGAATTAGTAATGACAGAAGTTTCAGATTGGCTGTGTTGATTGTCATGTTTTTGTCCTAAAGTGCTGCATGAATTATTAATGTTACAGCCCGTGTAATTAGATGTTGATGGGAAAAGACTGGACCGGGAAAATTTGAGCTCTTGCTGTTCTTTGAAAATGATTAATCAGTCGCTTGGTCCTTAATCATTGTTGACAGTTTGGAACTTTGAACCTCATCAAACTGAGGTGGCTTCTGTGGCCTTCTCTTCACAACAGCTTATAACAGCCTGACGCTGCTGTGGTGGTATCTTTTAGTTGATGATTGCAGTTGGGGTTTGTGATCATCTATTGCCTGTATTTTATATAAACATCTGCTGCAGTATCAATAGACTTGAAGCAACAACAGATGCATGTTATGATCATTTTCTACCAGAAGAGGATGCTATTTCTTTGTCATTCTGTTTAGTCCTTGCATCGGTGCACTTGGCACTTAAGTGATTACAGGGGATGAAAATGAGACATTCAATGGCATATTAAACTCAGTCTAGAGAAGTAGAGTGGCTGTTGGTTGGACTCTTTCGGAGCCCAGTACCTTGTAAAGCCTTAAAGTAGAACATTTTAAAATTAGAAGAGAGCAAAGACGTGGAAAATATACTCGCCTTTGTCTCTTGGGGAAGTAGAACTTATTCACCTTTTATTAATCACCGCTAAGACATGTATGGATGTTGGGGTCACAGCATCCCCTCTATAATACCTGTCTCTGCAATATAATACCCCATCAACTACAACTGCACTGCTGCAGTTAAAGTTAAGATCAGTGATGCCTGCAGTACAGTCATATATCACACTGCTGTCTCGGAGTTGTTTCACACTGCTGAACTAAACTGCACCAACACAAATTACACCTACAGCAGACATAACTCCAGTATTTCTTTAACGTTGTTTCTAAACACTGGACAGGTTTGACAGCCCATGATGCATTTTATCACCCCTCAGTTGTGTGTCAAGCTGCACGAGGAGGAAAGGCGTCCTTAAGTTTTGTTAAAGTAGGAGGAGAGCACTTTTTCAGCCTTGACTTTGGCAAACACATTTAATGAGAAAATAGCCAACTGAACATTGTATCACATGCTTTGTACTGTACCTTGTGCGAGATGCTTAGCCTCAAAGCACTATTTGCATGTAGAGTTCACAAGACCTCCGTTGGTCTGAGCGTTCTTGGCAACCCACAGGGTGTTTTCATAGTGTGCTTCAAAACTGCTCTGAAGCTAAGTGCACTCGCCTGCTTACCAATTCAATACAGACCCTGAAACTGTGCCATGTAATCAAGAACTGGCTTTCTTTAGACAGCACAGAGGTCAGCCATATCCAAGGCCCCTGTATATGTGTTGATACAGCAGAGGGCATCCCTGTAGACTGAATGAGCAGAGCAGCAGCAGGGCATCCAAGGCCCTTCCTTTGTTTTTGCTGAGCCAATTAGAGAGAGATAGCATCTGCTATGAAAGAAGAACAATGGCTTGTTCACTGTGTTGGTGTATATGTGTGTCTGAATACGCATAAAGTTTGTGCGTGCATGTCTGTAGGCTACTTAGTGATTATGCGTGTGTGTGCATTTCTGTGGCTACAGTATATGAGCATGTAGAGTATGTGTGTTGAATAACAATAAGAGAGAGATGAGTATTGCATGCAGCAGGAGAGGAAACAAGAAAACAACTGACTACAAGTATGACAGACAGCATATGGCTTCATCTGCCGTGATTTAGTTAAGCCGCACACATACAAACACACACACACAGCAAATCACCAGAGAGGCAAATATAAATTAGGAAGACTTCCTGCATTTATGCGCTGAGGCACATAAAATTCTTGTAATTAAAAAGTCGCCGCTGTTGAGTGACAGTCAGGCTCATGCACAGTTAGTCTGTGTCCTCGCTCCAACTTCTGTGAAACTTTTTGACAGGAAGTGTGGTGATGATTTCACAGTAGGCCATAACACTCCATCTCTCCAAAGGATGTGGAGGTCATTAACCCCTACCTGCTGCTGTCTCGAGCTGTGCAGAGTTTGATGACTCTTCTTTTCTAGCTAAGAAGTGGAAAGAGAGAGGTATCAGGATGTGTGTGTGTGTGCATGTTTAGCAGAGCTAGCTAGCACCCCTGGCTTGGCCAGCCGGCTCCACCATATGGCCACATTCATCATGTATCTCGCTATTCATTAAGACTGCCCTTGCTGGCTGCAGAAGCTCTGCTGGGGGCCTCAACCTCACCTCAGAAACACAGTGGACGACTGACTGCAGTCCACTGTAATTTTAAGTGTGAATGGTGCAAAGTTATACACGGCTGCACACCATGGAATAAAGGTTATTTTGCTTTACATGAGGCATTATTCTGTATTAAAAGGAAACATTGATTAAAACTGCAGTTTGAATTCAATTATACAAAATAATAATATTACAGTCTATTATGCCCAAATGTGTAATTTGCATTTTAAAGCTTTGTAAGGATGCCAAAATCAATTGTGTGTGGACAGTTTTCAGCTGTTTTCCATACTGTGTGGCATGTTTTTGTAACCAAACAAGCATAGTAACAACATAACAGTATTATCTGACCTATTGCTTGATTTGAAATAGTTTGGGAAAAATTTTGTTATTTTTCTCCCCTAGAGAGACAGCTTTTGGTACACAACAATTTTGGAAAATCAGTGGCTAATGATAACACGTATTAGACTATTAAATAAATCATCTCATCTTCTTATCCAGCTTCGTGACATTTAGTTTAACAAAAGTCTCTGGCATCACCCTGTTTTGCACAAATAAATCTGCACGGAGTCAAAGATCTTAATTTATTTTAGACTTGATGGTGCACAGTGATTGCAAAACAAGATGTAATGTCAAAGATGTTTTGCTCTGCAATGTTAATGGTCTTAGTTTTTTAAATTTTCCTTGGTTAGAAACGCATCAAGACATTTCTTGTTATATAAAAAAATTTACATTTTAGACATGATGTATTAATGGATGGTTTCCAGCATCAACTACAAATAGCAGTCTGATTAACATATCAGTCTTGTTCCCCTGAGCTGACTGTGGCAGTGCAGAATGATTACCTGAGCAGGGGATTTTTAGTTTGATCTGCTCTCCATGCAGTGTGTCAGACTATTTAAATGATGCACACATCAGCTCTGCCTTTCTGATCTTGGTTGGGTTCATTTTGTAAGAATTTAGCTCTGTGCCTGCTGCTTAAAGACAGCTAAGTAAAACAGCCCTGACAGTGATTAGTCTCAACCATCCGAACCAGAATATAGAAAACTATGTTCACCAATAGAGGAAATGTATATGTGGTAAGAAGTCTGCAGTGGAACTTATAGGAGTGTTTAAATGACTTCAGTTTCTCTTGCATTGTTAGTTTCCCTCTTTTTTTTACTCTTGTTTAAAAAAGTCAATACTTCAACTGGAGTATTAACTGAATTGTCAGGATTGATAAGTTTATACGTCCAACTCTTTGGCTTTACTTCTCTCCCTTTTCTGTAGGTAACACTGAGATGTCTGTAGACTCTTGGATGTGTGGAGCTCGTCTCTTTGTGAATATGTAGCAGACAAAACAGGTGGGGAGCTCAAATGTAGCACTGATCTCATGTTTAGTTGTTGAGCATCCACCTACTGTCATCCTCCTCACTGGTTACAGTTGTTAACTATCACTTCATAGATCTGTGTGAAGAAAGCATGGAACAGTTGTTTTTCTTGTTTCATATAATATACTTTATGGCATAGCAGTACAAACATGAGACACTTTGCACGATAGGAAAAGTTAAAGAGACGTGAGGAATCTGACCACTAAATTCTATCGTTTCATCTTTTTTTTTTTCCCCGGAAAAACATTCCAGTGGCCATAAAGGAATATCTGAGTCCAGACTGTGCTGGTAGCAAAGAATGAAGGAACATCAAGCCAACCTGACAATCTAGACGAATGTGATCTGTAACAGGGACTCTGGTGAGCTCACTGGCTCGATTGCCTGAACAGCCGGTTCTAATGAGAGCAGGAGGTGGAGGTGTGCTGCATCAAACTCACACTTAAATACCACGGAAAACAGAAGTGATACAAATGTGATTAGTTTAATAAGTCATCAAATTGGGTTGATGGTTGTTAAAGGTTAAGATTTGCTTCTAACATGGCCACTCATTTGTCATTTGGTGTACTTCTATTGTGTCTGAATACTGATGCTGTTCATGTTATATTCCACTTAAAAATTTCACAAGAAAACATAAGCAATGTCCTACTACTCCACAACTGTCTGTAATGATGCAAAATGGCTTTGATTCGCAGTTGAAGGTGGAGGTGATTTTGTGGGCACAAAAAAATGAGGGATAGTCATCCTGATTGAACATTGAGTGAGCTTATTAAACTGGATGTATGATTTTTTTAACTGGTTATAAACCCAGTTGATCATGCAATTCCAGGCAATAACTCACTGATGTGATAATACACTCTATTTTCCCTCTTCTTTCGATATTAAGTTGGTGACTCATCCTCGAGCAGCAGGGCTATTCCACATGGCTTCAGCTTGCGTCGGGACTGTGAGGCCAGCTGTTGTTTTAGTGCATCCCTGTTAAGCATCACAACATCAAAGAGCAAGCATAACTTAACTGCCCTCAGAAAATCACAGACTGTTGTTGTGCCTGTCATTTTTATCGCAGGGAAAAGTCTTTGCATTTCTCTCCCACTCTGTGTAACACACTTGATTTTCTGTTATCCTGCCTGTCCGTCTTCCTCTGTCTCTTCTTGACGGTTTGACAGTGTGACAGCGGTGGAGAGACGTCTTCAGTCTTGTGGGGGGGGGATGTCAGCAGGAGTGAGATGTCTGTCTTGGCACCACTGATTGCTCTGTGTGTGGGTGTGTGTCCGTGTTTGTGTGAATTTTTATGCTTGTGTGTGGATACTTTAGGTGTTCTTATGTGTTGAATACTGAGTATGTTTCGATGAAGACTCCTCCGTTTTGTACATCTCTGCACTATTTGTACTGTACCTGCCATGCAGTATTTAAAGCATCAAAGGAGGAGACTTGTCATTGTCTGCATTCCATGGTTACACATGACTAGTTATTTAGTCAAGCTTTATTTATTACAGATTTCAGACAATCCAGTAAAACTGAAGCTTGTCCTGATTGGAGCTCCTTTTGGTTGCAGCAGCATCCATCCAAATTAAGTATGTGTATGTATGTGTAATATAAATAGTCAATGGATTTCACTAGCTTAAAGGAATACTGAACAGTTAGGCGAATGGGATAGCAACAATTTGAGTTCAGTCCTTTACTTAAAACAATTTCAACACAGCTTGTAATTTCTTAATACTCTACAATACTTGCTGCTCACTGTGCAGCCATATCCTTTAGTGCTTTTACAGTTCTTTTTGCCTTTGCAGACATTAATTACTGATTTGCATTTTAACGCAGATTGGCAGAACCAAAAAAATAAGAAGTGTGGGTTGACAGTTTATGAAGTCACATTGCTGCTGATTGCATTGTAGATTTCTGTGGCTAGAGGCAGAGTAATGTGATTAGAACTACACTGGAATCTTGTCTGTTAATGCAGCTGTAAAAATCTCGCCTTTTAGTGCCTACAAAAGCATTTCCCATTTTGTTCTCCTTTCAGCTGTCAGACAGACAGCTTAGAAATGCCAAAATAAAAAGTTTGATGTGCTCTTTCTGTTCTGTTTCACATATATATATCTGTGTACCCATGTCTATTCAGTAACAGAGATCTTTTGGACTTCAGACCCTCTGAAAAGTTTAGCTGTGTCCTAACCACCTTTCTGTATCGTGTAGGTGTTGCAGTCAGCAGCTCAAATAATCAAAGCAATTGAAAATGTTCTCCCAACAGTACAGTTTTCTCCCATATGCAGGTTTTTTTTTTTCACAAATGTGTGCCTTTTGAGTTTCCTAGCCAATAGGCTATAGTTTCTGGATTCATAACAGTGGGCTGACATCAATTAAGAGAAAGATGCTGCAGTCTTTTTTGTTTTGTTTAAGATGTGAATGTCACAGGAGAAGCTTTGTATAGTAGTGTGAGGCGGCCTTCAGAGCCCTGTTGTTGTAGATCTAATAGCAGTGTTCATACCTGCTCCTTCTTCTTTGGCTCATTTTTATTAAGGTTATTATTTTTATTAGTTAGCCAAGTGCACCTTATATTGCTCAGTGCCTTGTTTATGCACTGCTGCTCCACTACTCACTTCAGAGGAGATGTGTTTCAAAAATACTTTTCATTTAATTTGGCTTCTAAGCTTACTAGCAAGATAGTACAACAAAGCAACAGTTTGTATCAGAATTTCTATCAATATTGCCAAAGGAGGCAGGCTAAACAGTCATACGGCTTTCACGAGGAAATGAAAAAAGGCACAGTTAGAAGCCAGAGTGAGAAGCTAGAATAACTGAATTGTTACTTAGTGCATACATTTACAAAGAAGTATAGAATTTTAGAGCAAAATGCTGGATACACTGCCACAGTGCCGCACTCTCTCCTCCTGCATATTAGCCCTACAAATTCAGATGCTGCCTCGACAGGTTCTCCACCAGCTTCACTGATGCCTATACAATAAAGCTGCAGGAAGAGAGACGTGCTCAGGCATAAGACCAGTGAAATGAGAGGATGTGTGGACACAGAGGAGGAGGAGGGTGAAACTTTGATTTGACCTTGGTGTAGTATTAATGACAGACTTGATCACAAATAACCTTTGATTACAAAAGAGGCCCTTATCACCGCAGGGTGGGAAAACCCTCCAAAGACAGTATTGGCATTCTGAAAATGATAAACTAATCAGATTTTATGTGTGTGTGGTTGTGTTTGAAGGAGTTTTCAGGTGCGATGGAATTTCCCTGTTCCTTGTTTTTGTATCAGTGGAATTACCCCTCAGGACACCTGATGCTTCCAGTATATGTCAAACATATACACACATACACACACTTGCACACACTTACACACCGTTTCTCGTCTTGTCAAAGTGACAGAGAATCATTTGTTTGCTCCAGTCTCTTTGGGCAGAGCCTTGTTGTTGGGTCGCAGACGTGCTCCCAAATGTCAAACCTATATGACAAATCACACAAATAGGAGGCAATAAAAAAAAAAGAGAGAACCTGCTGTCAGTCTAAATGCTTGAGACTCTTCTTTATTAGAGGTTTTTCTGTCTCTTTAGCATGGCCAGGAGCAGAATATAACATTTGCCACATTTGTCCTTAAAAAATACATCTTTTATTACCAAAGTTTTACTAGTTGCAAAGACAATTTTGACTTGTTATTCCTTTGCTGGACATCCGTTTTATGTTGCAAAATCAATATAATGGTGTAAATCTGTCAATTTTAACAAGGCAAGCAAAGAGACTCACTGTTATTACCCTTGAGTGTCATGTCAGTTTTGTGTAGATGTGCAGTGGAGACATACGTCTGTTGTGCTCTTAGAATTCCTACTGAGAACTAACAGAACGACTTATAGGCGTATATTCTTACGATGATTCTCTGTCATTAAATGCCTCAGGCACTTCAAGCATGTTTTCTATATGGGGTCCTAATCAAAGCCAGCTTCTGCCATCCTGCCGGCACCCACTCACAGAGAATGTGGACTGAGTATGATGTTATTTTCCAGGCTGAGCTAATTGTCTCCTGGGCTCAGTTCTCTCTCTCTCTCTCCGGTTGCAGTCGGACTTTGCTCTGTTACACGATGCAGCCGCGGGTCCCTGGGAAGGCTCTAATGAAGAGTTATGAGAAGTTGGATGCCTCTTGGCTGTGCAGGCAGGGATGGAGGGAGGACACAGAGAGATGGAAGGCGGGAGGAAAGCAGAGAATGGTGAAGAATAAAGCATGTGAGGAAATTAGAGGGAGAGGAACGGAGGGAGACAGCATGCAGTGAATCAGAAAGAAAGCATGGGAATGTATGGGAAGAGGGACCCAACACCCTTGGAAGCCTTTGCTTACCAAACTCATTCCTGCTGTGCAACGTGTACAGTACACACGTGTGTCACACTGTCTGATGTGCCTTGTCGAAAGGAGGCGACAGCAGGTCTTTAGGTGAATATAGTAGATATTATCTTACTGAAGTCTGAACTGTCACATCTTCATTAGAGGAGATGGTTGGTGTTCTGTGTTGGGGTTAGGGAATTGCAGTATTTGCATTTTTGTAGCCTACTGGCCAGTATTACAGTTTTACTGTCCTTGAAAGTGCTAATATGAATTATCGTCCAGTTGTACAAGTTCAGTGTATATGTCTCTCCCTGAGGGCCTGCCAGCATCCATAAGCCTTAGCCTGTTATTACACCCTCTCTCTCTCTCTCTGTATCTGATAAATATCTGCTTGTATAGTGGTTACATTTGTAAATGTTCAGACCTCTAAGCTTTCTCGCCCTCTGTATTTTACTTGTTTACATTACTCTTTCCTACACTTTTTATTTTTTGTCCTTGGATGTATGCATCTTGTTTTCACTCTGACCCATTATGAGTTTTTTTAAAAAATAAATCTCTGGATTTATTGATTACCCATAAGTTGTAAGTATAATATACAGGCTGTATTTTTAGAGCTGCCTTTCGCAGAAGAAAATACCTCTAAATGAGCCTGTAAAAATGGATTTAGTGTCAACAAAAAGAGGTGTTTTATTCTTAGTTCAATAAGCAGCGGTCATGACCTTAACTGAAGTACAGCAGGTTTTTAATTAATCCTAATAAATAAGGAGTAAATTTACAAAGCACTTCTAGGAAATGATACTTTGGCCACCAAAGGTTTTTTAATAAAGGAATTCATAGTATATTTTAAGTGCATTATCATTATATTCCAACCTGGGTCCATACATTTCTATCAGCAAGGACAACAATTTTAACAGACAGTTTTTTCCGACTTGTGATCCAATGGATCATCGGTTCTGTTGGGTTCAGTATGTCTGTAAAAAATTTATCAAGACAAACAAGAAGAAATTCTTGACAAATTAAATGTGATTCTGAAAACTTTCCTGCCTCTTCCTGAGCTTTTTAAAAGTAAATGAAAAAAAAAGAGTCCACAGAGGCCATTTTGAATGTTTCTTGCCTACATAACAAAAACCTACTGTTTTTTCCTATGTTTGGAGCTGCTCTCCTATATAGATGACAGAGCAGCTTCAGCCATTTTGATTTCAGATGTCATTGACCGGGTCACGCCTTAGGAGAGCAGAGGAGACACTCTCTGTCCCTTTCCAGTGGAGAATCCTTTCTTTGACTTCCTGTCTTCCCTCTGCCTTCACTCAAGTCTAAATGTCAACCAGCCTGAGAGAGAGGGAGACAGAGGAAGAGCGAGGGAGATCTGCGGCCTGCTGGGAGAAAGCCATTGAAAGCATACATGATGACACACTTTCCCCATTCAGTCTGATGAGCTATTGAAAAGCAAGATGACATTTTGCTATAATACACCATATAGCTCCAGAGTTTAGTGAGATGAAACATTATTCATAAATATGTGATGCCTGGCATTTATTGATGTTTGTGGTTAGACTTGCTGTCAAATCATTCCCGGGGTTCAGTCGGAGTTTTATTTGTGAGGAATTGTGCCGCACTCTTACAAAGTGATGAGCCATGACAGTGAGCTGTTATACTCAGCTATAAAACCACATTATTTAGCCCAAGGAATGTAAAAACACACAGTGAATGCTATGACAAAATTTATAAGGCATTTCCTGCATAATTATGAAAAATGATCCAGTGTATGTGTGTGTATGTGAGTGTGAGAAAACACCCTTGTGATTGTTGAGGATACAAAGCACTTAGATTTGAGCTCAGGCTTCAGCTTGTGTCCTAGTTACAGCTTAGATTCTGCCATATCAGCCTGCACTCGATCCTGCAAAATCAGTTTTAGGTGATGAGAGAATATGATCTTTTTTTTCTTTATTTCCCAGGAGGGAGTGTTTGAAAACTTCTTCATCTTGTACTCACTGCTGAGAGGTGTAGATGTTTTGTATAGCTGGTAATGCCAGCGTGTGCGTGGAACACCAACAATACAGTGATTGGGGAAAATCAGATTGGCTTTTTGGGAGCGGCAGGCGAGATCATACCACCTCTCTTGTCCTCCTCCCTCATCTGCCTCCCTCATTTTTGACCCCTTTCACCCCCCTCTCTTTGTGTCGCCCTCCTCCATCATTCCTCTCACTGTCAAAAGAGGAACGCGTGTTATTTCCTTTCATGTCCCCAATTCGGTGTGAAGTCCCCATGAAGGGTAGTAGATTAGCTCCATTCTTATCCAGATAATTTTAACAGCTGCAGCGATGGTGGTTCTGCCGACATCTGAAGCCTCTTGTCTCCTAAGAGACACTCTGGCTGTTGGTTGAATTTCTGTCGCTTCAGATCAGCCCAGCTGGAGAAACACTAAACAGACACATTTTATTCGCTACGGGCCCCAACGGATGTTCTGGCTACACAATGCTCGAGCTGCAGTATCAACGAAGTATTGACTGTCGCATTCAGAGAATACCAAGGGGGCTTGAATTCAGTTTTATAGAAAAAGAGGAAAAAGAGGGCTGTTTAAAGGGAGCAGACAAACTGCAGGTTTGGATTGTCTGAACATGTTGTTGTTAAAGTTGGTGGGTTTTATACCCTGTGGGCTCACGTCCGAAAAACAGGAACCCCACTCAAAGTGGTCATTTTAGAGGAGGTATACCTTCAGACTGTGAGCGTTAAAAATAAGGGCTGGCATTTTTGTCTGAGGGTGGACATCTGTTGATGCACTACATATGGTTATACCATATTACTCAATTGTTAGCTATTTCCAGGGTGTTGTTGGATTCTCCTCTCTCTTTCATGTGTATATATTTCCATTCAGATTTGGACTTACTCTTATTTTCAACATGTATATGGTTACTGGATGTTAATGATGTTCCAGCATAGTGTGTCTGTTTTCTATTGTAATTCCCTGCAAATGTGTTGCTCTTTCCTTGTATGCTAGTTTTCTGTATTTCACAGAAAAATATATGTGCGATGCTGAGTGCATGTAGACAAGACATATGGTTCTACTAAATTACTCAAGGGTTAGTCATTTTCAGGGTTTCGGTCTCTCATGTTCATAGTATTTTTTAAATTCTCCAATATGGATTTACCGTAAATTTCAACACATAAGTGGTAAGACTGGATGTAAATGATGTTCCATCATAGTGTCTGTAGTCTATAGTAAATCCACTCTGGCATCCTGCTCTGCCTTTGTATGCCAGTTTTCTTTTTTATACAGAGAACATTTGCCAATATTTGTATAATTTCTGGAGAAGTTATAAAGTCAGAAACAAACTATTCAGGCCTGAAATGATTTGGAATCAATGGGATATGTGTGAGTTCAGCAAAAACATCACATGTGCTTCAAGGCAATTATACAGAAACACACATGAAGACATTCAACACAGTAAAAACTCGAATCAAAAAAATTTAAAAAAAGACTACATCTAACAAAAGCAAGTTAAAAAAATGGGTTTGCTTCTTTTGCTTTTCAAGGTGTCCACATTGTCTATGGATTTTAAGAATTGTCCAAGCAGGCTGACTGTGTAATCATGTTTGAGGAAAGCCTGAAAAAAACTCTCCAACTCAAACAGATGGACCTGTACATCTTGATTTAGATGGGGGCCCACTCAGTATGGCGGCTCAGTGTAAGAGCCTCATTATTGTGCTCTGTAATCACTATCCAATCTTGCCTATTACAACTTAAGATAAAAAATCATGAAAATTAGATAAAGTATTACATCCTGCTATAATTCCTAGCATGTCAAATACTGACGCTCTGTCAATCTCTTTGTTGTTCCATACAGACCCAGGTGATAGCCTTTAGCATCTGTATAAAACGCACTGGGCTTTGAACAAACTCCATTGTGAATTCATTCCCATGCCCATTAGATGCTCATGGCAACTGCTTCATCCTGCATTGCACGGGTAGTACAAAAGTACGCATGAAGCCCTTAGCTGGCTGGAGGTCAAGGTAGAGAGGTGGGCCTCACACATGACTGTAGCTCAGGGGACTTAGGTTCAGGACCTATGTAAAACCAAAAACAAAACTTTGAGTGTCAAATCCAGATGCTTCTTTCCTAAATCTAACCAAGCACATATGGTGCATTAACCCGACCAAACTGTGGCAGTGCAATCCACATGTTTTGAAAGGTTTTGTGAAAGGAAGGCCTTACATGTCCGACAGTGATGCTAAAAGGTACATTTTGAGTCTGTATGAGACACCAAAGGGCATGACAAAAGCAGGATATTTAATGAACAGGTTACCTATTATAGAAAAGTTAGGGAAATGTTCTGAAAATATGTCAGTTAAAATGTGTGGGAAACCTGAAAGTAACAAACACTAGCATATTTGTTTTTGCTATATTAATATTTTATTAAGGCATAGATGTTGTCCGCTAGATGAAGACATGGGTAAAAAGCTCAAAGGAATCTTCTGTCTTTGGAAAATGTATTTATACACTTTTTTCATATGAGATTCTCATGTCTGTGTGTTCAAAATGGAGCTAAAAGTAGCAGCTGGCCAGTTTAGTTAAGCATAAAGCCTGCAAACAAAGGAAAACAGCTGGATTTATTTTGTCCAAGGCAACATCTACAAGGGCTTCTTTAGCTCAAAGCACTCTGGGTGTGATGTGATGGACTATTACTTGTTCAGGATCATAAACTTCTTGGAGTCTCCACTGGTTTTCCAAAAATGTCAAATTATTCCTTTTCATTGTGCGAATATTAGTTCCTGCAGGACCTTTCCTAAACTGCAATGACGTGCACATGAAGACTTGACATATTGTTCACAAACCAGAGTCTTAAAACATTGCACCATTACTTTTTTTTGCAAACGTCTGAAGATACTGCCATCACTAAGTCATGTGTCATGATCAGTCGTCATGCGTACATTCACATTTTGAACTGTACAGCATCTAACAAAATGTACAGTATTGAGTTTGTCACATAGGCTTTTGATAAAAGAGATGCATTGAGTGCATTTTCAATGGATTGGATACAAGTAAAGGAAGATTTATTTTTTTTAGTTGTTTCAGCTCGGTAATCACTGAACTCGGTTGCAGGGTATGAGCCAGCGTCATTGGCAGATCTGCTGAACTGCCTGCGTGCTGTGTTTGCGTTGGGTGGATATTGATTTTGTGTTTGTCCTGGTAAATATTGTATTTTGGAACCCAGTGCCTCACTGAAATCTGGACAGAGTTGTTGGATGGTAACAGAGGAGAGGGAATGACACACATGGGAGAGAGGTAAAAGAGTGCATGGAGCAACAGTAATACAGCAAGTATGAAAGAGGGAGAAAATGTGAGCCTGAGGACAAAGAAAGAGAGCAGGAGCAGGAGAGGAAAACAGTAAGATAATAGCAAGTTTAAATGGAGTCAATAGGAGGGGAGGTGTTGTGGTAGAAATGCAAAATTAAAGAAGAAGAATAACGAGGAGGAGAAAGAAACAGACTGAGGACTGAAGTGGTCATTCTTACTTGGAAAACACACGACTCACAGACACTTCAACTCACCTCCAGCACAGCAGGCAAGATTTGTGGCCAAATCATCCACCCCCCTCTTCTCCCACTCCCTCCCTTTGCTGTCGAAGAACTTAATTACAGCTATAATTTGGCCTTGTTTGTTGTAGTCATTATTACATTTTGTAACTACCGGTCAGCTAATGAAAACACAGGCGCTAGATCAGAGATGTGATCAGCTCCCTGCTTAAAAACCCAAAGAAGAAAAAAAGAAAATTAAGAAAAGAACCACCTGTCAGACATAGTTTCTGGTATAATGGATCCCAAAACTTTCCCTGCTTTCTGATGCCAGCAGACTGGATGAAGAATGAACAAAAGACAAAGAAAAAAGCAATAAAGATGAGCCGGTTCTTAATCTTGGCTACTGATTGTGATGTGTCATTTTAGCAAAGGGAGATAGTGAGGGATAAATGGTCCACTTAATGCTTGCTTTGTCTCTAATTAAGTAAAATTACAGACTTTACTTCATTCAAGCATCAACTAAAGACACTTCAAGAATGCGACAAGCCTAATTACAAAGAGGAGCAGCATATGCCAGAAAGCTGTTGTTCTTTTAGCTTCAGCAGTGCTTTAAATATAGTGCTATATTTTTTTTACTTTGATGTTGCTTATTATGACAGTGACTTTAAATTAAAGACTTTGCAGACACCCTTTACTGATAAAAAGCAGAATAAGGCAGAGGGTTATTGTCATTAGGATTTTTTTTTTTTAATTAAATGTAAAATTGGGAAATTCCATTACTAAAACCACTGTTTATGTATACTAATCTTTGAGGACGTTTGAGCATATTTATGCCAGACAATTTCAGACTAATTAGAATTATTGATTAGTATAAATATGATATACAGCAAACATAGCTGTCAAAATAGTACATGGATAACCAAACATGTTTGCAATTTAATGCAAAATCATGTGACTGTATTAGATTCTAAACTATGTTGGGTCTGAAACATGTGATACCCAAAGCTCTTTGTCATCTTTTGTGGTTGATTTGTCACACTTTCAATGTCCAAAGTGTATTATTCTGCAGCATTTAGCACCGACGTTGCCAATGACACCCAACTAAATATCCCTTTACTCAGTCTCCCCTTCCAAGCATGTAAGAGAAGCTATGGTGGAAGCCTGCAAAAAAAAGCTTCAAGCTTTTTTTAGTGCCAGTGTTCGGTTTGTTCGTTCTGGGCTACTGTAAAAACATGGCAGTGCAACATGGTGGATAATGTAGAAGAGGAACTCCTACCTCTGATGATGTAAGAGGCTCTTTTTAAGGAAAACGAAAATGAAAATACAATAATTCTTTTCATCAGGTGATTATACACCTAAATTGAAAAGTCCCCCTGAATTCCAAGCACTTGACCTTTCAAGAGAGAGGGTTATAACTTGCTTTGACCTCCAACATTGCACCTATTGCTCTTCCAATATATACCAGCTGCACTCAGAACAACACAAAAATACCACTGTAAAGAGGCCCATCAATGGAAGCCAAGATTTTAAGAGAGACAAAAGGACTGCCACGCTTAGAGACTGCATTACTTGAAGTCCTGACTAGACAAATTGCAGACTTAGCTCATCCTGAAGCACTACTCAGTCTCTAGAACCCTGAGGATGCATTCAAGTCTGCTGGGACGCCCCCTCTCCATTTATTAAATGATTTTGCTGCAATTACATAGCTGTATAAACGTCAGCTGACGCGTGGGGGAAACTCCATTTAAAGCTTGTCAGAGAGATTTATCAGTGTATTAAAAACTTTTAAATGTGCTGTTTTTTAAAGGCTGTTATGATGTGTCATACACCATCAGCACTTCATAGCGCTGCAGGAGAGTGAACTTGCTTCTGTAACAAATAAGCACTGTACATTTAGCTCATGTACAGGCCACCACTGATCCCCACAAAGTGAAATTACTGTTTTCCTGCCCTGTATTCAAATTGAACAGGCAATGATAACTCCTATTAGTCTGTGATTTCCAATTTATTCCAATTTATTCTATTATTTATCCAATTTGAATGGCTGAATCACTCTAGTAAAATGTGATTAATATTGCAGTACAACTCTATTGCAGTTATTACAAGAGAGGATATAATGCGAGACCCACCTAACATTAATTTTTGCATTCGTAGTATTTCCTCTTATTAGACACTGAAATCGACATTATCTTGAACAGGAGAATAATTGCACATCACAGATCTAACTGGTCTGTTAATGCTCCTCTAGCAGAGAGACCCATGATTCATATTCGGTGTTGGCTGTCTTTAGTGACAAATACATGTCCTCAGTTGACTAAGCACAAATGGGTCAGAACGAGGCCATCTCTGACCCACACTCTCCAGATGAACCGTGCTCATATGCTCCACACGCAGTATTGCTAGTCGTTTGGTGCATAGTTTGAAATTATGACAGCAGTGTCATTTTTATGATCCTTATTCTAAAATTAAGGCTGATGCAACAGAGCCAACTGTGGGGTTTCCGTCATGGTGGCTGCTGCAACCATCATAAAAGTCCCCATGGTGCCTTTACACAACCTTCCAAACACACACTTTCTCTCTTCTCATTTGCTCTAGCACATAGCCACAGACTGGACCAATGGATTTATGGTGTGTGAACAACAGTTTTTTTTTACGAGGGGCTTAGACAAATAGTATTTGGAGCCAATTGATCGTTATGATGTACACTATTCATTTGCTGGAACACATTTCTCTGTTTGACCGTAACACCGGCTGGAACTGGCCAAAACTGGACGGTCGACCAACAAAACAATGGAGCTGGGTTGTTATTTTTTTTTTAAAAAGACAGATGAAAAACTTTTTGAAGAAAGTCTTTTTTGTCAGCGGTGTTTTTGTTTTTAACTGAGATGGCTCTTTTTTATTAAATGTAATAAGATTTACAATTGTCTTTGTGAGACACTGATTGCTGTGCTGCTGAAACCATCTTTGAAAGTTTAATATTGTTCATTTTATTTTTACAATTAACAAAGTAAGTACATGAAAACATACAGTGTACTCGTATGTGTTACACAAATGCACGGTGAAGTAGATTTACATGAGTACTGTACTTAAGTACATTTTTTGAGTATCGGTTCTTTACTTGAGTATTATTATTTTTTGGGAAACTTATGACTTTTACTCCACTACATTTGAAAGACAAATATTGTACTTTTAACTCCGCTACATTTCTACGAAGGGTCTCGTTACTCGTTACTTTTAAGTATAGCTTTGAAGTCAGCGGATGAAATGTATTTTCTCTTCTAATATGCGATCTGCATGTGATTTGTTCAAGTGGCCATGCCGTACCTGCTGTACCTCGCGCAGGCGCTACTCAGATCAGGCAGGTAAACATTGAGCTGACGTTGCTCAAATAATGGTTCGTCTTGACAGTGGAAATGATGGCTATGGCAGATACAGACATTTTAATTGTTTGCTCTGTTTGCTGTGCACAAACTTCATCACCGCCTACAAAAACTCGCAGTCCAACCTCAGAAAGCATGTCAAGGTTAAAAAATGATGTTTGGTTGTGAATTAATACAATCTTTATTGAGGCGTTGTGTCCTGCTTAAAGCAGTGTTGCTGTTGGGCAGTTATAAAGATAGAGGTGTGTAACTGGGTGGGTAACTGGTGTTAAATAAAAAAATTAAAATGGCAATGGTTGTCCTTTTGTCGAATCAGTCATGTTTCAGTAGGCATTTCTATAGGCTTCATAGCATATTCTCCAAGCTTTTTATTTTACAGGTTCCTTAAGCAGGTCAATGCATTCAGTAGGTTGTTTCAGTCATTAGGTTCTGGAAATTCATTGTGGCAACGATGCAATAACGTGTTGACATTAAAACAAAAATGTACTTTTAATGCTTAAGTATTTTCAAAAGCGGTACTCCAGTACTTAAACTTAAGTAAAAATTTGACTGAACAAATTTTGCTTGTATTGGAGAAATATTTGACCAGGAGTATCTATACTTTCACTCAAGTAACGGAGTTGAGTGCTTTGTCCACAACAGCACAAATGTATGTGTAAAAGTGTTTTTTTTATATGTATCCAGACATAAAAAAACTGATCCAACATGATCTCAAACATGCACACACTATATTTTTTTAAGTGGCTGGTGCAGTATGAAATGTGGAGCTAGTCACAAAGTGTCCTGTAATCTAGAATACCTAGAAAGGTCTCTGAGGTAGATTTTTAAAGTTTTAACAGTAGTTAAAGTAGAGGGTTTTAGTATTTTCACTATGTCACACAAGGACATCCAAAGTCTGTCACTCAGAAATGCTGTTTCAAAAGTATGGTTAGGTCTGTTGGACTTAATAAAGATAAAGTAACATAGGCATTGTCTTGCATGCTGTGTTTGTTTATGTCTGCATCAATGCTAACAGTATACAAGAAAAACATCTGAATTTGGCATGGTTATATAAGAGTGCACAAATCGAAGAAAAATGATAACTTGTAAATGCTGCAATATATCTTCTTCCTCTTAATTTGCAGTCAGTTAAATATAAGTTGCAAATTGTAACACTGCTAAGCTGCATTAAGAAAGTTGTTGTTGTTGTTGTTGTTGTTGTTAATATTATTATTACTTTTATTATTTTTCTTATTTTTTTATTACTGTTTATCATTATATTACACATACATGTATAGCCTTCTCCTGTTACGTGACAGCTTAAAATATAGACTTATTTTTGGCTCCTCTGCTATCATCAAAAGCAGCTCACCAGTTCTCAAGTATTCCAGCTGGAGAACTTTTGGCTCTGTGTTAACTTGAAATAATGTTTGAATGATATGATTCTTTTGGAGCAGGCCTTTTTTTAGGTGGCTTAATCAATCTTGTTGCTTCCTCGTCCTCAGCAACTTGACTGCTTAACTTCGTACACCTGTACTCCAGCCTCTCCAAACTGGGCCTTGCAGCTGTCACTTTAAGCAGGCTTTGAGAAAATTTCAACAAGTTTGGGTTGGTCAGCTTGGCGATTACAGCATGTCGTTTGGAGCACAACATCATGGCTTCACCTGTGCGTAAACATCAAATTAGATTTTTGCTTGGACTGGACTGCAGACCTTACCCACTACATTAACAGCATTCATCCATCCTTTTCAAACTGCTACACACTACCAGTGGAGCAGACACTCTTACATCTGACTGACTTGGCTAATTCAATTAACTCAGCAACATTTGATCAAATGAAAGTCCAATCCTGGAAGCTTAATTAAATACAGGAGGGTGAGGAAAGTCTCATGTGTGTGCGTATGTTATACTATGTCACCTCTTGATGAGTGTGTTTGTGCACATTCATTGTATAGTTGCCTATATGGTGTCTGCATGTGTGTATGTCTGTGTGTGTCTGCAGGTGCATGCATGCTTCAGTTTGTGTGTTTATGCTTGCATGGCTGTTTGGGTGTGTGTGTTTTTGTAACTGGTTGCTAGGCAGGGGATGAGATAAAGCATTTAAGTGAGACACGGGAGATTTCCAACATGCTCTTCCGTTGAGCTGCTGAATACACAATAGGAGGGAGTTCAGCAAAGTTCACATAAACCACTTCTGACTGCTCGCTCAATGCTACATGAATATGGATTTGTGTTAGTTTGTTTGCTTTTTTTTCACCACAAAGAATTAATTATTCAAAAAACACCTTGCAGCCAAAACAAACAGGCAGCAATATTCTTGCACAAGAAAGGGGCATGCATGCCCCAAAGAATTTGAACTACCACATTGACATCAAGAAAGACGGGGCACAAGCTCCAGCAGAAGTTAAACTCAATAACTTACGCTTATTTATTAGCAGTGAGAACACAAAAACAAAAGCTAGTATTTTGACAAAGCGTACTATGTATCCACACGAGCCCTTTTTGTGGATGTCTACTTGTCAAGGCAAATAGCGATTATGAACTAAACAAACAGCTCACATACTGCAGGGCTTCAAATTCTGATTTGTGTGCACGCTGCTATTGAAATAATGATTATAAAACAACAACAAATGTGACAAATAAATCCAAAGTAAGTCAAAGAACCTGAAGTATAAAATCTGTATTTACACTGAGTGGAGGAACACTGAGGCTAACTTCAATCATCATGATCAGCATCAACTAATATATATGTGACGGCACAACTTGTGGCAGAAAACTGTGCTCTCAAAGAGGAAACAGTGCTCAGTTCTCCTAAAAAAGACAACTCGCCCTGTCTTTGATTATTCAGTGATGAAGAGGGTGACTCTAGAGGACGATCCTCAGACACTTTTGCAAGTTTTGAAGTGTTGGCTGCAGCATTAAATGCAGCAGAAGAGAGAATGGGTGCTCTGACTCCTTTTTATGTCACCAGAGAAGCATAGCTCATGGCACAGATTTCTGGCATCCTTGTGGATTGAAGCAGCCAATCCTGGATGGCTGCTGGTTTTGGGGCCCCCCTTGCTGGCTTCCATTTCCGTCTTTGACACAGACAGATGGTGATTGTAGCTGCAGATTTCCAACCTTTTGTGCTAGAGAAGCTCTGTGACTGCCTCTAGAAAGTCAGTTGATTGGGACCAATGCCATCAGCCCTCCACCCTTGCTGCAGCCGTAGCACAAGAGGAGATCCATATGTTCATTTAGCCATCAGCGGGTGGATACTGAGAACCCCTGAAGTACACATGGACGTATTTAACACTCACTGAAAGCCTGCTTCCTATTCTTGGTGCTGTCTCTGGTGCTATATTCATGCTCCACCCCCATGTCTGACTGGACTCAGTCATTATCTGAACCTCACAGTATCCTCCTTCCTGTGATTAGCTGCTTAGCAATTTTTTTTTTGTCTAATAAATGATTTTTGGAAGTAAACTTTTTTGAATGGCAACACTCAAGTTGGGATTAATAGCTGGCAGTCAGATAACTATAAAATGATGCCTAATTTTATGCTCTTTTTTTCCTCAAAGGCCTTCACAGTGTTGCAAATGCCTGCATAGACAAACAATCAAAAAAGTAATTGTGAATACGCAGAATAGGACAGATCCACTTACTTTCTCACCTCTGCACTTCTAGTCAGTTGCTTTGTAAAGTGGGTATCACAGTATCTGTTCTTTACATTTTCAACACACGTTTTCAGCATCAGGAGGTTATGATGGGAGGGACATTTTACCCTCCAAAAACATTTTTGTTGACGCATACGGACATCTTGAGACAAAAGAAGTGCATCCATATCACCCACATAACAATTATCTGCATGTCAGTGCACTTACTTATTGTTAGAACTGGGCTCACGACAAGGTTATCTGATATTAAGTGTGCAGGAAATACTCCAAGCACCCACAGGTTTTCTCCTTGACCTGCTGTATGGATAAGAGACACAGTATTGTATTCATTATGTACAAGAAAGCAAAGAAAGCAAAGAAGGCTTCACCATAAAATGAATTTCAGTACATCCTGACAGGCAAGAAAAGCTCCATTCACTACATCAAAAAGAAGAGGAGAATTAGCTCGAGGCGCAGGAACCTCAGCAAAATCTGTGCACCAGAGATGATCGCAGAGATCATTTTCACCAAGAGAGAAAGTGCTTCTATTGGTCCCTTTCTTTAGACTAAATGACCATTTATGGTCAAATGACCAATGAATGATGTTGTTTATGATGTGTGTCTGCAGAAAAAAAAAAGCCATAGCAGTCTCCTTAAACTTGAAATGAGGCAATGTAATACCCATCTCTCTGCCGAAAATGGAAAATGAAAAACTCAGACCAGCGGTTACAAAATCATCCAAGCCTGACTGTGCCCTTTGTAATGACCATTTCTCAAGAGGCCAAAGAGTAAAAAACACCACCGCATAAAGGCACCCCACTTGTCAGAGCAATAGCAGTGAAAATTGTAACCTGTAGATCTGATTTCGCCCTGGAACAATTCATTAGATTTCCATTTGTTTTTTTGGTGGGTGTGTACGTGAATAGGTGGGTCGCTCTCAATGCTTTAACTAATCAACATGTTACTGCACCTTCATAGCTCAGAAGTGAAGAGTATCTGCAAGACATGCAAAAATTGTCCAGCAGTCATCTGAAACAGAAGCTTGATGCTTCAGTTTGCCTTTTCAGGACTGACTTTTAAAAAGAATTCCTCTGCTGGCTTTTATTGCAGTGATGCAGCTGCGAGTATGCATAGTAGGCAGATTCGGTGGTTGCCTGTGCATGAAGAAGCAATTTGTTATCCTGTGTAACTAAGTAGAAGAGGAATGCCCCTGCCACTGTCAAGGTTCAGAGTTATTTTCCCGTCGGTGCCACTCATATTAAACACAAGAACTCAGTTTGGCTTGTTACCGAGAGGTCTGTGTTGTCTCCCGTTTGTGTGGAAGCAGATTTTGTTTGGAGTTTACTCTACAATTGTTCCTTTGTACATTTAATGTATGATGCATGTTATATTAAAATCTATATAATAAACAGTAAATCAGTTTGTCTGTCTCAATGTGTTGATTGTGTGGGTGTGTGTAGCATGTACATGTAGCCCTTATTTGATCATGTTGATGATTATAATGCATCTAATCTGCCATTTCTCAAGAGAGCACCTCATCTGTCATTCTCAATTTCTCTTGTTCCTCTTATCTTTTATCTGCCCTTCTGCCTCTCTGCGATCTTGTTCTTTCAATACTCCTGTCTCTTCTCGTCCTCTCTTTCCTTCTCCTCTCCTTGCCTCTCTTTTCCTCTCCTTCTAGGATTGTTCTTCCTCTCCTCAGGTGACAGGGTGATGGATTAAACCAAAATAAAGTCTTTCATCTTTCAATTAGACCCAGTGTTGAGGAGGTGCCAGCCATTATGAAGCTGTCTGGAAGATTGGGAGCGAGGGAGTGATGGAGAGAAGAAGAAATAGGGGTGAGAGAGAGTTATAGCATTAGCGTGAGAGACAGAGATAGACAGATGTTTATGAAAGACTAAGTGAGAAAAGAGGTGGGAAAGAAATAACGGGTGTGTGTGGAAGACGCTTACTGGTTGAGGGAGCAGATCCAACTATTAAAACATCACTCCTGCGCCGCCATCAGAACAGAACAGAACTCCCATGCCTGGCCGACCACCCACGGTCTAGCTCCCCACGTCATCACCGGCCCAGCTTGCACTTTTACGCAACATTGCCTTTCACTGATTTGATTTTGTTCCTCTATTGTTGTCGCTGTTTCTTATGAGTCTGATGAATTTGTTCTGAGTGGCTTAGTCATAGAACTGGAGGGCTGTGGAGTGTGTGTGTGTGTGCGCGCGGAAAAAAAGGAAGGCCCTTGCATACACATGTGGGTGTAAAGGTAAGCATAGATATTTGTCTGCAAATGTGCGTACTTATTCTCACATATTACTGGGTGAGTGCATATATATTCATTATAGTGTATGAACAGGATGAGCATTCATATAAAATAATGTCTGTGTGTGGGCACATGAGAGGAGGAAGACAGTGATGTTTGAGGAGGCTGTTATGACTTAGTACCCTTGCCTTCATTTTCTCTCAGAAACCAATACTGAGTTGTTGGCATATTTTCATTTTTTTCTGTTTTCTTCTTCTTGAAGGGAATATTATGTACTGTAGGCACACAGGGACGAGTTCTAATGAATTTGAATGAGCGTCTCAATTTATTTTCCATGTTTTATTTATTTTTTCAGGGTATGGGGAGTAAATTGAATCGACAGTGGTGATGCGTGCTCTAGTCAGGAGCAATATAGGGACCTGCTGTTCTGATTAAGTTCCTGTTATGGAGCCGTTCATTATTGATTTCATTTCTCCTCACTTCTCCTCCCTCTCACATTTCGCATTCGCTCCATATCTCTTTCTTCTCAGCAGGTCTGTTACTCTTTCCTTCTTCTTCGCTGTCAGCTCTCATTTAAAAGCAGCTAGTTGTTATTTATAAAACTCTTCAGTTTTATTTCAAGCCTCATAGAGAATTCTTTTCTGTGCTTCTCACCACCCTTCTAGTATGCTGGTTTGCGGCAACATTGTAATGTGGAGGCTCGCTTTTGTTCTGATGGGAGCAAAATCCTTAATCATGTTGTTTGGCTGTTTTTATTCCCTCTGATAAGAGGACTTAGACATGTAGGGTTTATTTAAAAGCAGTTAGATACAGAGCTTGTGCTTTGAGCTGAGCATTATTTTGCGAAACACTAAATCACTTTTATCTCTGCTGTTGAGCCAGTTATGCCAGAATAAGGAATGCAGGCATGTGGCATGAAACAGGAATTTTCACTGTATACTGGGAAAAAAAAGAAGAACAAAACTGAAAGAACACTGATTACAACAATAGGAGACTTGAGACTTTCTTTGCACTTGTAACCAAAGACTTTAGACTTGACTTGGGGTTGCTCCTTAAAAAACTTAAGACTTGCTTTGGATTTGCAAAAAAAAAAAAAAAAAAAAAGACTTGTAAACATCTCAGCTAATTACTGATTCCAACGTGTTTGTGCCAGCTCAGACTTGTCTGATTTAGCTGTTCATGTCTCCGCTCAGTGCCTGTATTGAGCTGACAGTCTCGCAAGCTAACGTCAACTCTACTGTAGCTTTCTAATGTCTGTGGGTTTTTGGCAGGCGGTTTCCTGCACAAATCTCCCAAGTAGAGACAAAAGAAGTCATGATGCTTCCTTGTACTCAGTTTTTTTTAGACAACATGAATAGCAGTTTAACAAGCCATATGACTTTATGGGTTGTGACTGGCATTCGTTGATGGTGTTGTTAGCAACTAATCCCTAAACACAGTTACTGCCTGGAAGGGTGCATGTGATTTATTGCTTCCATCCTTACTAATTTTATTTGCTACATTTTGTTCAAGGGATTGTTTGCATCAGCAAAAGCAACAATGAGAGTTACAATGCAATATTCATAATGATAATAAAATTTTGTTGTTTGTTTTTTTGTCTACTTGTTTGTTTGTTTGTTTTGGGGGCAATATCCATACTTTCTAAGAGGTTACCACAAATTACTAATTTATAGGAGAAAAAGAATATTTTTTTGCTGTTAGATCCAAATGGGCAAGTGGGGAAAAAGTATATCCCAAAGCATGTTTGGATGTATTTCTTAAAATTAGACTTTAGCCAATGTGAAAAGATGCTGCTAGTTTGAATTGTCTTATTTGTAGGATAGTACACTTAATGTTCGAAATGCTTACATGCCTGCGTGTAAACTGGATAAAACTTCTCTGGTCTACTGAGATGTGGTTTTGGCACTAGTCCTCTCTACACATACTGCATTTGATAAGGAGACACATGAGCCAACCATCCAAAAATAGTTGCAGTCCATTTGATGAATGTGTTGATTCAACTCCCCTCCTTTAAAAACTGAACAAACCTGCGCCAGCTGACCTGGCAAAAATAGATTTGGTTTGTCTAGACTCCCAATACAAAACATAAGCAGAATAAAACTGCATTCTCTTTTAGAGGAGCCTGCAGTTAAATGAGAATTATGAAGTGTAGCTTCAGTAAAGTCAGGGGCTGGAGACTGAGTGGAGACTGAGCTATGGTCAGGAGGTAAACTGAAGGCCTCTGTCTGCTGGTGTTATTATGACTAACTTCCTATAACCCGACCTCTCCATGAGTCAAGAGCCACCTCACAGAGAAAGGAATGCAGTGACAGGTTCCATGGAAAAACGAAGAGGGGAACCTGTTGTTTTAATGAGTGTCTGGCCTTTTCGACTGGCTGGCTGTTTTGCTTACTGGCAGTGTGGGTGGCAGGTTGGATCACAGACAGACTGGCTATAGCATTATATCTTTTTTTTTTTTTTTTTTCCTGGCTAATGTTCTAACTTCCTGTGCGTCTTGCTGACTAGCAAAAACTAGCTGCTTAGCATTTGGCTGGCTCTCTGTTCAGTGTTTGGTTTTTATTTGTTTGCACTACACAAAACTAATATTTCAAATCATTTCAGCACCCTATACATCAGTTTGATATATTTATTTTATTTATGTAGTATATATTATCCAGACATTTTTGAGCTGATACGTAAAAAGCAACTGCTCAAATGTAGTTTTATCTGGCAGCCTCTGTCCCCCTTTTAAAGGAACCACTCTGTCAAAGTTCTGGCCTTCTTAACCCAAACTGTGAGAGAGTTAGAGCGGCCTGCTGAAACATCTGTGGTCTTGGCTGGGAATTAATGACTACAGATAGAGTGGGATTAAGGATATAAGCCTTGGGATGGGGGGACAGAGAAGTTGGCCAAGAGTTTGTGAGTTGGGAAAAAGGGGTGGGTTGAGATAGGGGTAAGGGTGTGGTTGGGAAACTGGGGAAGCTTAGAGGACTGGAGCAGCGAGTTTACACTGGGATTGGTGCAGGCCTGAGGTAACTTGGGGTGAAGATGGATGGATATGGGAAGGGTGCAGTGAGGGAAAACTCTTTTTTGTAGGCCACTGTAGGAGTAACTCCAGGAAAACGGCCACAGTGCTTTGACAAAAAAATCTAGTTTTTGTAGCTGTATTTTTCTCAGCTCCGGTACTAAATGCAACACTAAATGGACTTTTATTTAATCCCTTAAAATAACCAAAACAATGACTTAATTTAATGCTAAGTAAATATTTTTATAGTGTGGGACTTGGTGAAAGGGAGACTATGAATTAGGGGGTGCTGTGGCTAAGAAAAAGACTTGTGACTCTGTGATGAGGAGACTGTGGTGAGGAATGAATCTAGCTCTGGTTTACGGTCTACAAATTGAGGTCTGTGGAGGCAGGGTTCCGTCGAATTTTTCTGTCTCTTTTCTGGACCACAGTGAAAGGCTCAGGCCTGCTTTAGCTGAGACTGTACCGAATAGATGGATGGATTTTGATAAGTTAGAACCCAAAAGAATTTGAACTGAGCTGAAACATGTGAGAGCATAGTTTGCCTCACAGCTGGGAAGTTGGTCTGGGGGGGTTGAGGAAGGCTTAGGAAAAGGGTCATTTGACACTATTTTGGCTGTTTTTCTGGATTCAGTAAGGGCTAGGCGTGAAGGAGGTCTCTTTCTCTGCGTCTCTTGCACAAACTCCTTTCATGTCAGTTACACTTTTGGGAAGATGATATTATGGGCGATAGTGTGCGCAAGATGACTCAGCCACAAAACTCCCAGAAAACCCACAATGGTTGGCTGGACTACAGAGAGAGAGAGAGAGAGAGAGAGAGAGAGAGAGAGAAAGACAGAGAGAGAGAGAGAGACAGTGAGACAGAAGGAACTAAAGATGAAGTGTGTTTTGTGTGAGTGTAAGTGTGTGTGTGTGTGTGTGTGTGTGTGTGTGTGTGAGAGAGACAGCAATATGAAAGCCAAGGAGAAAGGGAGTCATGGGAATATGTCATTCGGAGTAGTAATTGTTGTTTCTGGGAATTAATTATCTTGACCCTATTTCAGTATCCTGTCAGCACTACGTTAAAATAAGTATCCCTTATTAGTCACTATTAAACACAAAAAAATGAAAGATTACCAATAAAAAACTTGCCTAATGTTGACTGGCGTACTGACAGATCTGTATCGTGTTACTAAAGCTGTACTATCGTCATCCAGTCAGCCACAGTGTGTGTGTGTGCTTTCAGGGCCTGATGCAACAAACTGACATCAGAGAACAAGTGGTTACGAGAAGGATGTTGAGTCAGCTCACGTCACCCGTGCGTTCGCCAAAAACACTTGTACCTGAATGCACCCACGCAGATGATGGCCAGCTAGCATGCATGTACTGTGCCTGCGCAGGGTAATAACTCTCCATACCAGCAGATGGAGGTAGTCTGCATTTAAAAAGGAAACTATATGACCTAAGATTGATTACTATTTTTAAAGCTATTCCAAATTAGAATGTCAGATAGATTGTTGTAAATGGCACTGGTGTTGTCAGCTGTTGGTCTTTTGTTTTTTGAAAGGAGAAAGGAAGAGGTGGTGGAGAAACATGAAGAGAAACTGCACTTGGATTAAATCATTGATAGTGCAGTGACAGCCTCAAGGGGCTTTCGTGAATCTGGATCAAGAGCTCGAGTTATGAGTAATGAAACTTCGGATTTTAAAAACTTCGCTTGGCTCTTTCCTGTTTAATTCCTCATGTTGGAGGAACTTTTTTAGTCCAGTCATCCAGAGACACTTGTTTCAAGGATTGTATTTCTGTCCGAGAACAGCCAATCAGAGTGTTTTCTCTCACTGACCGGCTCCACCTCTGCATCTGCTGTAAAGCATCCGACAAGGGCCGATTAGAGCCAATGGTGTGGGACACATTGTAAAAACTAGATGCCAGCTGATGGCCTGCCACTTGCCGACGGCTGACTGTCGGCTGGTGTGTCAGGGCCTTTAAAGAATAAAAAATGGAACTCTGCAGTTGGAACGAGAAAGTCCTTCCACATTTGTTTTGAGATAAAGGCTAAATGCCAAAGGAAACATTAGCATTAATGAATATTTCATTACCTATCATGACTAACTGTGATAACCGTCCACAGCCAAATTCCACAAATGCAACTGCTGAGAATTGTCCCTGCCTGAGGTTTGAGATATGAGACATTTGTTGCAAGTGCACAAGGTTTTAAAATGTTTACGTCTGAGTTATTTTCACTTTTCAATTAGCCTTAATTACAGTGTATTAAAAATATAAATTCTGTTTATAGTTATCATAGAGCATGCTTGAAGGATTTTTTTATTGCGCAAAAAGGAAGAACAGTCTTCAGTTTCCAAAGAGACTGATGGTAAATAGTCCGACTGAAGAAGAAATTAGCATTACTTTTTAATTAAATACAATTGCTTGGTAGTAAATATAGTCTTGGTGTTGTGAAATCAGACATTACTGAAGATTTCCAGCAAGGTCGTCATTTTAGAACAACGCTACAGCTTACTTAAGGAGGACATATTTAAGTGTCACACACACTAACATGTCACACTCCTCTTTTTTCTCATGGGCTCTGTTCTGTTATTGAGACTGACATTACGTCTCTGCTCAAGTATTTCATCTGTTGTCCTGCCACGTTGGCTTGAATGGATCTGGAAACAGGCCTGGGATCAGCTTGAGGCTGATGTCCAATATCCTCTGCTACTGGACAGACTCAACTGAAAGGCAGTTAAGGGTCAGGCAGAAAGGAGTATAGTCCAGTGTTTCATGCAAAGTGTCACTGGCTGCAGGCTTGCAAACAGACTTAGAATTAATTCTGTGACTATTCACCATATTTTCATTGTAAAACCTTCAACACGCAGAAATCAAATGATCTTTTATGGTGTTTAAAGTGCTGTATTTCTGTTTTCCACCAGCCCATTTTTTCAGTGAAGAGGCTAGTGAGGAGCTGAGAGCGAATCAACTTATGAGTAAGTACTTACTGTAACTCTGGGTAATAAAACTCAGATTTTCTATTGAATGGTACGCATTTAATTTCATTGAAAGAATTCCCTCTTAAATTAAAACCACTGCCTGTTCACTCTTGGACCTTGTGCCAGTCTGGCTGCTAGAGATGAGCAGAGTAGTGGAAAAGTGCTGACTCACGCTTGAGCTTCTGGTATCATGTACCTTCCAAACTTTCGCAGTGTAGCAGTGACCTTGAGCAACGCAGAGGAGCAGCAAGTGAGTGACTGTGGAAAATGAGGAGCAGGGGAGAGAGAGAGAGAGAGAGAGAGAGAGAGAGAGAGAGAGAGGGACCCCTCCAACCTGCTCCTCGACAGATAATCTGTCAACCCCCCACCGTTCCCCAGACTCATGGTACATGCGGCATACACACACATATGCTACATGGAGCTCATACACACACTTCTCACCATCCGCCTACTCCTGCAGCACAGCTGAGTGTCTGACAGAGAGGTAGTTGGTGGAGAACGTGCATGCCTCCCTCCACTCCTCCTCCGTTGCAACTCCATCCATCACGCCAGACACGTAGCTTTCTTTCTCTATATTTCACTCTCTGCCTTCTCTCTCATACATTATCTTTCATCTCTCTAATAACCTTTCTCCCTCTCTCGCTGTGGATCCGTCGCACACTCTCACTCACTCACTGTTTCTCCTTTTGTCTTTCTAATGTCGCAAGCCATTTATTTGTCTTTGCCTGAACCTCCTGAATTAGTTGGGAAGGAAAAAAAAGCATCATCAGTGAAAAATGGACACTGTGGAGAACACACACTGGTCTGTAATCTAAGTACAAGCTGGAACACTCTTGATGATATTAGCCCTGTGCAGTGCTCGAACTAACGTGGAACAAGACTCGCCATGAATAGTTGATGTTAACAAATCCTAAATTGCAAACTATTGATTAGCTCACTGTTCATCAGCACATGTACATGTGTTGTGTCACTTGCTCTTTCTCTGTGTGATGTATGAACGCAAATACACACACACCCTTGGGTTTCCTTTACTTTAGAAAACATTACACAGACTTGTGTTCACTTTAACTTAACCTAAACAATCATTTTAATATCACTGGTGTGCAATAGTCTAGCTCTCTGGGACTGTGTTTGTGTGTGCATATATGCATTTTTGTGTGTGTCTGCCAAGTAAATGTGTGTGTGTGTGCAAAAGAGTCTGTTTGTTTGCAAAAGTGTGAGTGTGAGTGTGATTGCGTATGTGAGTGGGTGTGTTTGCGTGTGCGTCTTCTAGGATTCTCTCTAGGTTTCAGGGTGAGTCTTTGCCAGCAAAGTGAAACCATTAGATCTGACAAGAAGTGGACAAAAGACATTTTGTTCACAAGTCAATACAGTTTACTCTTCTGTACAACAAACTTCTATTCCCCCAGTTATGGGAAACATGTTTACAAAAAAGCAATAACATAATCTGCTTTATTGATTTTTTAAAAAAGTTTATGTCTTGTAGTAATTAATTTTAATGGTTTGCGGTAGACTGACTCTACAGACAGGATAGATCAATGAAAGCCTTAGTGCTGACTCGGCCCCACAGATATGCACTTTGGTCTATTTCAGTCTTTAGTTTGCAATAGTTGTAACAGTTTTGTAGATCATCACATGTTGAAAAGTTTTATTCCCAAACTCCATGTGTGCATATATCGAATACATAATTCTGGAAGGAAATCTACAACACTTTCAACCAGCTTCGTTAAAATAGTTTGACATTTCAAAAACCTTTTTTTTTTTTTTTTACCTTGAAGCCGCAGACAGCAGCCAGTTAGCTTTTCTTAGAATTAGTGTTGAAATAAGGAGAAGCAGTTAGCATGGCCACATCTAAAGGTAACAAAATCTAATATTGTAGTGGAAAGAGCCTTGCTGGCATATCACAGCTCTTTCCAAGCATTAAAACATATTTCAGTGGTCTATGCTAGGCTAGGCTTACTGTCTTTTATAGTTTTATATTTTAATATTGAGGATGTTGAGGATGGGTTGAGAAGTCTGAGCTGTAGGAAAACAGTTGCCCTGTAGTCTGGTAGTATGGCAGCATTATTTATGCATCTTTAGCCCAACAGCAGCAGGATGACCAGGTTGTGGCCGGGTGTTACTTTCTTTTCATACTTTTTGGGCTCTGTGCATGCACCTCACCTTACCAATATCACTGATTTCAAATAAATGGTTACTCAAATGTTTTTAGAATTTTAATGAACTGCTGCAGAGCCATCCTCTTCAGGGTTGTTTCTGATGCCCCCCCTCAGAATACTCTATCTCTCTCTTATTGTGCAATGTCCAAACTAAGCTAAATCTTGCAAAAAACAATGGCGACTGTCCTGCTCCTCAGGTGAATTGAGCACCAAAAAGAATAAATCCCACTTAACTACCAGCTTACAACAACACAGCTGCAATAGCATCACTCAGCCAGCCCATTCCTGTGGTGTCAGGGTCCAGGGGTGTCAAGAGAGCTGACCCCCAACACACAGCAAATAAAACTGATTTACTGCTGCTTCCCTGGCTGCAGCGCACTTTATAAAACTGTCCTGGGCAGAGTTACGACCCCAGGTAACACATACATGGACACACACTCACAGACACATATAAACACTCCCACCCAAACACACACACTGGTACAGACATGTGAGCACATGCACAGATTACATACGTTCCCCCTTTTTCCTCCCATGCACAAACATACACAAATAAAAGTCCAACATCTCAGTCAACGAGTTACAAGATCTTGCACTCTAAGAACTTTTCCTGGTGACTTTCAGTGGATTATCATGCCCAAGCTGTCTAATGAGAGTTTTCATTTTTATGGGGAAATGGATACAGCAGTTAACTTGTGTGCCTTTTTTTTCCTCTATCTGAGTGGGTACAGTGCAGCATGAGTCAGTGGGCTGACATTAACTGGCAATTCTGCAAAGTGCACAAATGCACTGCAAAGTCTCAAGATGAGTCACTCCTCACATCAAAGATTATAATTGCATTTACTGACTCAATTATCATATTTCGATTAGAATTACTTCTGTGGAAGTTGTTGCCGAATGAGCTGAAGTGAAGACAGGGAGAAACTGGGAGAAATTGGTTTGTTGAGATGGAATAAGAAAGACATCAGTGGTAAATGTGTGAGAGAGGTGGATTTAGAGTACAGAACGGTAATGCCTCCTCCACCGTGTGCGATCATTTAGACCATTACTGGTCGTGTTGTTTGTTCTCAGCGCACTGCTGTCTCGTCCATCTTTCTGCCAACTTAATTTCCCAGCTATGTGATGGTTAGATTTATAGACGTGTTCTCCCACTGCGACGCCACGGGAGGTGGAGCAGCACAGATGTGATGAAGCACTGTCCAGAATCCAAGAACTACAGTCCAGTTCCCAATCCGTGCCAAGAACCACGTGAATGTGGGTGGGGTGATGAGTTGGTGTTGATGAAAGCAGCTGAAACTTCTAGAGACGCTGTGATGAAATTGAATTTAACATCTGTGGTGGGAAACGGTCCAATTGATGATCATCTTCTTGATGGTTGGGGGTGGGGATTGAGAGGCTATGGATCGGATAATGCATCTTCTTACAGTGTCTGGAGTTGAAAGAGTATCTCACCCACAAATTTTTTAATTTCTATTATTAACTCATCATCTTCATCAGTCATAACAGCAGTAAAGTTTGTTTTGTAACACAACATGAGTTAAAATACATGAGTTTCAATTGGAAATCACATTTACTGTACAAATCTGGCTGTCCTTTGAAAACCCACTCATTTGACTTGGGGTGTGATGGTTGAATATTACCTTTTATTGCAATGCCCTTGTTGCTGGAAATTTTAGAAAATTTAGTTGTTCAACTTTATAAATTCCAGCAAAACCCAGCTTCAAAATAATGAAATTGATGATCATTGTTTTGTTGAAGACAGATGTTTGTTAAACAAAATGCAGAGTAGTGGGCACAGATTATTGAACTAAACATCAATTCAATTTCTGTTTTTAATTCATTTTTGTAAAAAATTCTATAAAAATAAAATGTGTGTGTGTGATATATATGGTTGTGATATGAGTGCTGTGATATCCCAGTTGCATATGGTTCAAATCAAAAGGGTGATACACTGATCATAGGAACCGTCTATAGGGAATTGTTTAAAGGGATAATACACTTATAGTTTCCTGTTTGTTTAATTTATTTGATATACTGAAGGTAAATTTGTATTTTTTCAGTAATTCAGTGATAAGGATGCTGACTGGCTGATCTTGATGGCTCTCAGTTGCACAATTTAGAAACTTGATTTAACATGCAAGCCTGGTAATCCCTGAATAAAATAACAAAACAATTATCCTTTTGTTTGTCTCAGAATAGTCATTTAATTAGTCGTGCTTTGACGTAAATGAGAAATGTACAAAATTGTACTCAAAGCATCTCACACCATAGCGACATGAGTCTGTACACATAAAGTAACTTCTAAATTCATCAGATGTCAAACAAAACGTAAGCCATAGCTGTTGCTTAATGAAGCATTTCATTTCCATCATCTTTTTACACCCCCACGGAATTTCAATGTATCTTTTTACTTGATGTATGTGAAGTGCAGCAGAACACTGTATCTACATGATTCTGAAGAGAGGGCTCTGAAGCAATGCCTCAGTCTTCAGAATGAGCTGCTAATGACTCACAATTTTCTTTAGCACAGAAATAACTGATATGTTCTCCTATGTATGCATGTCTGTGTGTGTGTTTGTGCTTGTGTGTGCGTGTGCTTGTATGCGTGTGTGTGTGGGTGTGGGACTGTTAGTGCTCTGTGTGTGGAACAAAGATAATTGAATGTAAGTGGTGCCTATCAACTGTGGTCGTATTTCTCTGTGGTACTGAAACCTACAGAGATTTGAAAACTCATTTAGCCGTGCCACTTCAAAGAAAAGAAAATATTACGTAAAAACTATGCTGAAAGTGTGAGCACTTTCCCCCCTTTCCTTCCACACCCTGCTGTTGTGGTGTAAAGTGCTCGGAAGACCAGGCGTGTTGAAAATGAACTATGGCTGCAATTTGAGTTTTCTCGTGCTGCTGTTGTGTATATGTGTGTATCCATTTAAACAAGTGTGCATGCATGCACGCATGTATTGTGTTTGCGTGTGTGTGCGCGTGTGTGTATGTGTGCGTGCTCATGTGCTTGTATTCATCTGTTCACATCTTTGTCCAAGCTAAGTGCATGTTTGAATTCATGCTAATTAGTGTTTCCATTGATAAACAGGAAGCTGTTCCTGGTCTGTGAAGATGAAAGGTATGAGAGCCGTGTCCAGTATTTCCTCCCCTGTGTGCTACACTGTAGCTCCACAGGCTTTCACAACGAGATCTCCAACAAAGGCAGAAAGAAAGAGAGAGAAAGAATGACTGCCACCGAGTTTCATAAGTTCCATTTCACAACATCATCACAGTAAAAGCCTCCCTGAGATAATTACAGCCAGGTCGGGAAAGTTCCAGTGCAGAGCGCTGCAGAAGGTGTGGAGTCAGGTTATTTCCAATTAATTACGGTGGACACAGTATAGCATTTTCACCTTATTTAGCTGCGCTTAGAGTACTGCACAAACAGAAAGGGTATGAACTGTCACCAAACTCTAACTGTAATTTAAAGCTGAAAATGTAGGGTCTCACAAACAAAACATATGCTTTAGATCAAACCACATATGCAGCATATAGAGAGAAAGCAGAAAGCAGAAATAAAGTGTGTGCGTGCTTCCAACTAGGCCAGCAGATGTAATGAGCTGCCAGGCCTGAGCCAGATTTAATTAACTTGAAAAGAAAAGATTGATGCACTAATTTACTTACATTTAATCGAGGTACACATTGTCCTAAGAGTGTTCTTCAAACCATCATAGTTGGGATATGAAATGTTAATAAAAAAATGTAGCTTTTCTGATACAGCTTTATTACAAATTTAAATGTGATCCAGTTATTTGCAGCTACCTTGGGATTTTGAAATCCCTACTTGCAGTTCAGATGTGCAATTAGGATAGATATTACTACAATTAGCATTTTAAAATGTGGTAAGTAGCCTTCAGACATGTTTTGTGTGATTTCAAAGCGGAAAATTGAGCACAAATTAAAATGCAAAAATTAAACAGGCAACCTCTCCACATTAAAATGTCTAAAAACAACAATATCTTTAGTTTTATATTTTGTTGAATCATACACTTATTTTACCCCAAATGTGTATCCTAAACTCAAAAGTAAGAAAGTCTCACTTGTTGCCAGCAGTTAGAGAGTAAAGACAGGACTAAGTAAACATGACTAAACATAACATGAATAAAACTTAAATACATTACCTTGTCTGTGAACATTTCTGCCTGAGTCAGTCAGATAGATTTTCATCTGCAACGGCGGCTGTTTAACAATGAAATAAATTAATAAAAAGTATAAGTTGAAAGATGAATTATAACGTGGTATATTGGCCTGAAGAACTTTTATAATTAAAGTGGAAAGGCTTGTATTTTTTCATGCTAACGTGACAGAAGTGGCTGAAGGGGACAACTTCCCAAGTCTAATTAAACAAAGAACCTATTCATAATATGCCATGAAATATTTATTATGTGTCCCAGATAGACATTCTCCAAATTTCAGCTCACATTATTACTTAAGAGAGGCACAAGCTAAAGACTCCACCATTATTATACATGTCTGCCCTTGCAGCACAAGTCACCTCTGATCTTTTTCCTTTTAGCGTTCAGGTTTTGAATGCATTTTTACTGCTGATTATTCACAACTGAGCTTTATTTGTCTTGGGACCTGGAGGTTTTAGTCAACTTCTTGATTCTTCTGATTTTGAATGTTAAAAACAATAGGAACTTTTTGAAACAAAGATGCTGTCATTTAATATAAGGGATTTAAAGTCTCCTCCTGCAGCAGATTCTTCTGTTTGTCACATATTTAGTTTAAGGTTTAGGCCCTTGAACATTAACACCCAGGGGAACTGTCGTAAAACAGATTATTTTCCAAAACACTTCCTCTTGTGATCAATAATCGCTGACTCAGTGCAGAGTCGTGTGCGATACCTAACTGTAAGCGGGCTGTAGTTTGCTCGTTGCATATTAAAACCGGGCGATTAAACGCCACAGCAGGACAAGGACAGTATAACTTAATGGCTTCTTTTTACTGCAGTTGTTAGGTCCTTTCCTCGGCCCCCAGTGAGCAATATCTTTATATTCAGCATGGGGGACAGCAGAGAAGGTAAAATATTGTTTTCACAGATTTTTCTTTTAAAGTTAACAAGGGCAATGCATGACATATTTTGTGTTAACAAGGGCGCTGCTGTCCCCCCACTCAAATTGCCCCTCTCCTGTTAAAAGCCACCAGGGTATGAAGCAGAAGCCGTCGCTGTGAGGAATGAAGGCCATTGAGTTAAGCTTGTTGAGTTTAATGGAGCAGGAAGGCTACAGTAGAAGTAATGGCTGAGAGTGAGCTTAGCTAAAGGCCTGTCAGGTACCAAAGGGAGGAGAGAGGAAGGTTACATCTGCCCGGACACTGCTGTCTTTTCAGCAACCATTCATTTTTTTACATTGAATATGGTGTTTTCAGTGTTTTGACTTTGTTTCCCTGTGCGTTAAGTTTTTGTGCGATTGCAACCAAGCGACAGCACGCGTCATTATTACAGCCATGTTGCATATTTCTGAAAGATAATTTGTTGGGGGCATAGCAGAGTAGTGAATTAGCACATCATAGCTGATTGTCATTGTTTATGGTTGCCTTTATCCTTAAGAAGGTCAACCCTTAAAACTAATTATTACTTGTTGATAGTAAAGCCTTAAGGTTTCCCCATTGACTAATTTAGAGCAGATTGGAGAGAGAGAGGTGCCAAACAATGACATTTGGCTCTGATAATATGCAAATGTCAGCAAGATGTCGCCTTTAGACACCAATGGTGTATGTCTATGTGATGGTGATGAGGGGGAGGTGTTGTGGCTGTTAATGGACAGTTTTATGCCTGATGGAGTTTGTTTTAGATGATGCCGAAGATACAGTCTACTTTGCAGGCCTGTCTGTATAGGTTTAATGGTCATGATGAGAGGTTTGAGTTTGTTCATGAAAATAGAGATTACTGATCTCCTTTTCCTCTCCTCTCCTCTCCTCTCCTCTCCTCTCCTCTCCTCTCCTCTCCTCTCCTCTCCTCTCCTCTCCTCTCCTCTGCCAGATGGCTGCTCCTTAATCAAACTCTGGTACCTCAGAGAGGTAAACACATTACGCTGCCCTGATTACATTGACTTGGCGAAGCGTACTATGTGAATGTGTGTGTATATGTGTGTGTTGGCTTTGTATGTGTGTCACAGAAAGTGCATATGTACGGGGATGGGTGGATGCTATTAAAACTCAGTGCAATTGGTTATACTCTTGGGGACCCTCATGGTCCGAATAAGAGCTGCTCCATCGATGATGGACCCAACATGGATGCAGAAACGATGGATCAGCATGTATACAGAGAATCACTCATTTTCTTAACCTCTCATTCTCGGATAGTAAACATTCCCCTTAGCCCACTGTAGCTATGGAAACACTTGCTGCCACAGGCCCATCATATGGCTGCATTAGTCTGTTCTACACTGTGGTATACTATAGTTATCCCTGCCAAGTATTGAGGCAGGCAGACTGCTGTCATACATTGCTGCAAAAACCATAAAGGCTCCTGTCATACAACCCAACCGATCTATAAGCCTCTGGGCTTGATGTCACACAGTAATGTGTGTCTAGCTGTGAAAACACTGACTTTGGGGTAAGCTATGTAACTTGCCTTGGCAGGGGGAACAAAGCGAAGTGGGCTGCAGCGGTAATAGTCTGGCAACCTGATAGTATTAGAGGCAAACAGAACAGTTTTCACAGGACTCGGCTGACCGAGTGCCGAGTGACTGTGGTGTGGCTCCACACTTCTGGGGCTCTGGAAATTCTGAGGGGAGAAGGTGGGAATGTTACATGCTGTTGAGTTAAAATAACAGTCTTATGGTGAGAAAAGTTAACTTGCGTCTGTTCGATTGACCTCAGTTTTGTAGGGCAGGACATGAATTCAGTGGAGAGAGGAAAATGATTTCGGTGCTTAGAGACTGTTAAGCAAATTCTAATGTGAAGATCTTGGAATAAAAGTGCAGTAATGAAGTCATAATCTACACTCTGACTGTATGTACTGAGTCAGCTTTATGAGGAGACCTGTCTAAGCTAAAAACATGGTTATGAGTGTAATATTATGTATGATATCTTGTACTGAGGTGCAGGGCACAATGATAATCTACACCAACTTTTGTAAGTAAATATACTATAATGAAATGCAATATACTATAAAACATCAGTTCCCAAAGAAGTATTTTGCAGATGAAAGATTGTCTTTTAATCAAACTAGGCTGCAGCGACTCTCTTTCACGAACTTACTTCTTTGCTCTTGTTGTCTGCTGAGGGGAACACACAAAAATTCGGAAGTACAACCTGTCGTTCAAACAGCCTTAAGGCCAGCATGACAAATGTTAGAGTTGTAGAAAAGTTAGTGCAGGTATGATGGAGACATATTTAACATGGAGCCGGAAGTGACCATAATTTGAGGCGTGGGTGGAGCTGGGTGGAATACACACTGCTTCCAATGACTTTGTGATGCCTAGCAGAGAGCTGGCAGCCGCTGTCATTCAAGGCTTAAATATGCATTACTTTGGGCCTAAATTTAATTTAAATAAGTGAATTATGTAAAAATTCAACCACCATACATTTAAAATGAAGGACTGAAATAGCTATAGTGACCAAAACACTTTTTTTTTCACCAGGCTGTAAACATGTTTTTTCTAGAGCCTGGCATTTTAACACGGGGCTCATGAGGATTGACTAGCTTTTATTGCAGTCCTCAAGTGGCCAGGCAAGACATTTTTGGCACCCATGTGTTGGCCTGATTTTTCAGCCCAGGAGGTTGCCACCTGAAATTCATCCATCTCAACATCATAACAGTGTGTATGTTTCTGTGTATATACATACAGTTTGTGTATTAAAGGCCAGGAGTGACCATTCTAAAACAGAGAATTTGACGCAGTCTCTGACTTGCTTCAGAAGACTTTGGCTCAGATTTTGTGTGTGGTTGTAGAGTCAGCTTTGTACAATCCGACATAACCACTCCTACATTTCTTCACAATTTGTCAAGTTAGAATCAGTGAAGTCCAATTATTGGTGGATGATGTTTACAAGGGTAGATTCGGATGATGACTAAACTGTTCCTCTTGGACCTTTAAAGATGCCATCTAACGTCTGGATTGCACAGCATAGCATCACAGACAAGATACAGCCAATCCAAATATTTTCTACTGATTTAAATAGTTCATTGCTTATGATTTTACTAAAGGAGGATGGTTGAGATGGACATTGTGTTGATGCAGTCATTGTTTTCCTGCTTGTTTTCAAATGCAGGCACCACTGAACAACAGGAAAATTGAGTTTTCAAGGTGTATGTGCCAGGAATTTTTGAAGGTAGTTATCTTGATTATTGAATTAAGCTTGAATGTGTGGCGAAATCATTTGATGAGAGAACCACACTGATGTTTAGCCCATGATGCTGCACATAATTATCGGTGATGATGCTGGCCCTTGATGAGGCCTGATGAGATGTAGTGAAATCCTTCATGTGTTACAATTTTTTGTGGTGTGCAACAGCGTAGGCGTTGAGAGAATTAACGCTATGAATATGGATGTTGGGTGAGCATCATGAGAGTAAATGTGCTTACTCTATTGATTAAATCGCCCATCAGTCACCTAGAAGCATTGTCCCCATCATATCTCACTCTCTTTCTCTCACACGCACACATGCACACACACAAACACACACACGCACACCCTCATCTTGCTACTCATCTCTGTCAGGGCGGGCTCAGTGGAGTGGTTAAATTGTCCGTAGCGCATAAACGCTCGTTTATAAAAGCCGACAGACGTGGCGGTCGTTTGCTGAAATTAATTACCCCTCGGAGCCACAGCAAGCATGGGCCCTAGTCAGTCAGTCACGGTCCACCACCTTCCAGGCCCCGTACATGCAGAGAGAGAGAGGGGGCAGAGAGGGGAAAACAGTGAAGGAGGGATGAATAAAAATTAAGCATCAACTGAAGTGTTTCCTTAGTTGATGCATGTATTTTGCTATAAATAGGACAAAATTGATGGGCCCAAACAGACCCCAAACCTCTGGAAAACAATAAAAGTCTGAGCCAAAACAAAACAGGTAACAGGGTTGTAAATCCAAATTACGCACTTTCAGATGTGAACTATCACTTCTTTGCCATGTTTTGCTTGAGCAAAAGATCCATGGAGAGTTTTGCGCTGACACAGCCCAAGACGATAATGTGATGCACACCGTAGTGACATCAAACTAATCAGAGTGTGTTCGTCTTCAACCGGAGTAACTTAATGAACTCCAGCACTATCTGATGCAACACTTCTCCAACATTACTGTAATAAAAGCTTCATCTCCTGTCTGATTTGCATAATTGTTCAAATGAATCCACTAACGCTCTGCTCGTTTTTTTCTTTTTTAATAAAGTGATGATGTCTGTTAAAGTGTGCTGTGGCTTGCTGTGGAAAAGAGAGGGAAGGGGGTGAAGGGAGGGGATCGAGGGGAAAGGGGGGGGTAGCTCGGAGCGGGATTTGTAAAGGGCCTAAGGTGATTTGTCACCATTTTGATTCAGTCGTGTAATTAAGCGTACAGTGTAGTACAAGGGGTTATTGGTTTGATGTGATTTTCCATATAGCTTTATGACTACAGAGATACTTTACAATCTCATATTGTGTAATGTAATATCTGCTTCTTGTCTGGCTGTCTCATTGACTGAAACATCAACATGGTCCACCCTTCCTTCAGTCTATTATTGCTGGTGTCCATTACCGACTCTGTGCAACCCATTTCATATCTTTTGATATAGATATTGCCAACTGTCATTGTCAGACACACATTGTAAGTGCTTTATTAATGTGTGCCAAGGTTTCGACTGGCCTTTGACTCAGTAAAATTACCTCTAAATATCTCTCCATAGAGCAGGAATCTTGTGACAAGATGCCAATATTCCATTTAGTTCTTTTCAGTCCTCGACAACCCATGATTTAGTAAAAATCATCCAAGAACGACATCTGCATCCTTGCATGTCTAGTTGCTCTGACAGTTCATTTTTGACATAACATTTAAGATAAACTAACCACCAAGCTAGCACTATTGCTAATCAGATAATTAGCTGCTGGCACATTTTCTGTTGGCTGACCACTATTTTGCTTATATGAGCTATTAGCACAATTTTATCTTGGGTTTGATGATGTTGTTTTATGAGTTCATATTTAAAAATGTTGCAGTGGATACAAACAGAAAACCATTCACGCTCATATTCACACCTATAGGCACTTAATCTGTGACGCCAGATGGTTTGTCACACAGAACCATCTGGGAAATCATCCATGGGAATTGCTTGGAAAAGGGCAGGCCCTTTCAGAGAAATACTTAGCAGGTGATTGGATGAACCTTCTGTCTGTCATCTGTCATGGGTTGGCTTTAACCAATCTGTTCGACTATCCAGAAAACGTACGAGAAAATCTCTAACAGCAGAATCAAAACTGTTGAAGAGAGAGGAGCAAAAACGTTTTTTTTTTCACTCAGAATGTCCTCACTGTTGTTTGCTCTTATTTAAAATGAGCTCTTATTTAACTGATTTTATAGAAACATTTATGCTAACTTAAGCAGCTGCCATTCTTATTTTCAAACAAATAGTCCCTTTCTCGTTGGCTGTCTCACGTAAACTATGCCTGGGGTTCGCAGTATTCACCTGTAGGATATTGATTGAACTGAACCACTTTGCTGCTTTGTATACCATTATCATTTTGACAAGATTGATTTGCGAGATCACATGGTCTCACAAATCCAGCTGCTTCAGCAGGAAATTTTAGTCGATCCGAGTCACCAGTTAACCTGTTACCACATGGATGTCCGCCTCTATGTGTCAGTCCTGTGATTGACCCCCACTCCCACTTGTCAATGCTAAATAGAGGTGCAGGAGTAAGAAAATGCAGCAGTTTCTCTGAATGCAAAGACTCTGCTTGGTCATTATTTTTGTAACTCTTGCAGACCACATTGGTCCTTGAAAGTCCTTTGACGTCGCTTAGGGTAATTTGTCTGGGGTCTGTCTTTTACTACTCTCAGGAATAAATGACTGCAGTTCTTTGTGAATCTCACAATTTTTGAAATGTGTGTTGGGTAAGATTCTGAGATTCATTACATTATAATAGACCTCCTCTTTGAAAGACAATTTCATCCAGGGTTTTTTCTATTTTTCACACACATCGAGTGCAATTTAGGACTCAAGGACACTTTGACATGTGGACAAGAGGAACCATGCATCAAACCACCAATCTTATAATTAGATCCCAGGAAGCTTTACTTCTTGAACTGTAGCTGCACAGGAACATGTTTACTGGCTCTGCAACCAAAAAACACCTTCTGCTGAATGCTGACTGTATGTGAAAGTGCTTAAAACATGTAGCTTGAATGTGATGGAGCTGTTTGCACACTATTAAAGGTACTATATGTGACATTTTGGATCTAATACAATACTTCCCATTCAGAGGTCAAACTAGTACTATGTGCTTTAGACTATGCTATGAAAGTACATGATTCTGTGGCAGCCTAATGTTCACTGAAAGTCATGAAACTGTTTCCATGTAGGGATTGCAATTTGAATTGTATTGACCACATTTTGTCACACTGTAAGAGGAATTGTACTGTAATAGGTGCCAGAAAGTTTTGTTTAGTACCCTTAAAGCTAAGTTGCCAAAGAAATAGCCTCTATTTTCTTAATGTGTTTAAAAGATAGATCTTCTTATTAAATTTCCCGGATTAAATTGTCCAAAAACTGTTTATTCTACAATCCCCACAGTCTCTGTGTTTGCATCACAAAAGACTTGCAAGAAGACAAATTCGCTCATGCTGTGTGTGGCAATTGGATGTAATAGTCCATTTACCACTGTAAATCTGCTGTGTGCAAATACCACTGAGTGTATGTATGTGTGCGCACGTGTTTGTGTGATGATATCCTGGCCAGTGTTTTCCTTGAAAACCAACCAGAGAGCTTCTGTAGAATAAGACTATCGCCGTCATGACCTCTTCTGTTTTTCCAGCTGTCTTTGAGCTAAGATGTGAGGCTTTTTCTGCTCTTTCTTTTCTGGCTCACTGTTTGTTATACATCTGGCGGTCAGCGATGAGACGGAGCGTCCCTTAGTCACAGCATGGCCTTTTCCTGCTCCATTTGAAAACTGCTTTGATGACCAGGGCCTTTAAGATCACACAGTGTCAACGAAAACACTTTGATATTTTGCACCAGCTGTCAGTTTTTGTCTGGGATTTTTTTTTAAGCGTCGGACATGGAAAGTGGTGTAGAAATGCAGATGCAGCATATACACATTCAGCCTGTAGGAACAAGCAGACAGTAAGATTGTGCTTAAGACACAATAGAAGCGTTTGATATTAAAATGAATGCATTTAACTCGTGTGTTACCAACGTCTTGTCACTAGACAAGGTAATTAGGAAGCTTTATTATGGCGGCACAGTTTGGAGGGAGATGTAAAGATTGTGCCTCTCATAATAGGACTGTATTGTGCAGTTGGAAGAATCAATTCTCTCTCTTTGTTTTCCTCAACTGCAATGTCAGCAGAATTTTAATTTTTCATGGAAACTTTGGCTGTGGTGCGTCTTAAGACACACACACACAAACACACGCACACACACACATACAAAATCCTCACATATCCCATTGGCATTGGCATTCCACACATTGTGCTGTTGAATGAATGTATAACCTTCCTCCATCAAAGTGCTTAGCTCTGTGCACGCATAACCCTTCTGACTGCAAAAATTCACAGATACACACCCCTTAACTACAAGTGCAATAAAATCAATAGAACTCGCTTTTGCTTGCAGTGGCATTACAACATGCTTATGTATTTCACTGTGAAGTTCAGGCTGGAAGAAACGCGAGATGAGCTCATGCGATAACTCCTCTGCCATCCAGAAGAATGTTAATTATGACTCACCTGGCTTTTAGAAAATTGGAATATTTAACTAGGAGTCGTAACCTCATGAAAATGTACATTGAGAGGAAAAGTGACATCTGTTCTTATGAATGAAATAGTAGATAGCCTTGAGGATTTGACCTAATCATTATCATTCAGGGGCGAAATGGTAAGCTGTATGAATTGCTGCACCAGCTGTGTTTGCACTATGTTTATCTACACGAGCACAACTGTCAAATCTGTGACATTTAATGTCTCATAAAAAGGTTTTGAAACAAGTTTCTAAATTGTATCTTGATTTAAATTGACTCCTTAATTTTCCACTGGATTACAACATGCTAACTTTTGATGGTTGATGTTTTCAAATTAAATTCAAAAATGACTATTTTCTTTTACATTTTGCTTTACTGTCACTTTATCTGATGCAGGCTGAACAGCAATTTCATCTGATGACTAACCTCCTGCCTGTGCTCCTTTGGGTGGCACTGTCTGCCACCGTTGTTGCTGGTAATTATGATCATTAAATGCTTTATCACAAGCTTGCTCAGATGTGCTACGAACAAGCTACCAGCACTGTATCAACAAAATTTTAAGGTTAGTTACTGTAGCAACTAAAACAAAAACAGACTAGAGAGTTGCAACATCTCATTAGAGCAATGCATGGCTAAAAAATGATAATGGTATACAAATTACAGTATGTAATGCAATGCAGTCCTGAGGACACACTTGTTTGAGTCAGTAGAATAAATAAGCTCAATTTGTCACATGGTTAACAAGGCAGTACGGATGAAAAATGAAAAAACAAGTGATTCACAGAGCTGAGTCCAGCCTCGCCTCCAGGCATGATGTTGCACTGAGTTATAGGTTATAACTCAGAGAGCAGTTTCACACACCAGTGCTGGGGAGAGACAAGACAAGAGTCGAGTAAAAACTCTTGATTAGCTGCAAACCGATTAAGCCAGTTGTAAACTATAGTGACACCCCTGTAGTTTCACAGTTGTAAACTGTACACACTGTTATCATCAGTGGTGTACAGAATGCTTACCCACTTATGAAATCGGGAGTTGCGTTTATGCTCATCCCCCAGGGCGTTTGTGCACTTAACACTGGTAAGCATGTTGTGAGTGGGTTGCCGCAGATTTAATTGCTGTCCTTGTTCCTCGTCTTGTCTGGCACGTGCTAATCTGCATCAAACATGTGAGCGGTCAAACAAATTTCAAAATCACTACTCAGAAATGTGACGTCTTGTAAAAACAGTGTACTGTGGCTGCCTCGGTGCTGCCTGCTTTATTTATTTCTTTTATTTAATACAGCACCCATCTATATGCTGCTGCTGAAGATTTTTTCTTCTAGATCTCTGAGTCAAGCTTATCACTTTTGTGTTTTATACACAATGACAGGAAAATTCTGACACATGGGCCCCACAGAGGCACACAAAAGCACAATAGTGATGTGTTTTTGCAGCACAGTCTGTAAAGTAGTTTAATTGCCCACAGAAAAAAAAATAAAGCTCTTATCTCAGAGGAGGGTTTTGTGTTTGAATTCTGTTCTCGTGCCCTTTTTTCCACTGCAGTGAACTTGCATTGTCCTCCAACCCTTGTCTCTTTCACACACTCTCTTACACACACCGACACACACGCACACACACACACACAGCTGCAGTCAGAGGGCAGAGCAGTCTTTTCATGCATGGCTCACTGTGCTTATGTAAGAGCACTACTTAAACGTGGTTACATCACATAACAGGCAGCACTGTGTCAGTGGGTCACTGTGCCACACAACCGCTGAGCTACATACACACTCTATGTTGGGCCCTTCACTGGGCATGTGTGAATGAAGCTCCTCTGTGTGCACTGAGGCATTCAGGCACACATTTAGGAGGGTCATTCAAGCCCATGTGCATGCATCCCTGTGCACATGACCGACACACATACGTGATGTTTATGCCAGCTGATTGTGTCATGCTGTACACTAGAAAATGGGATTTAATAATAGACAAGATAAAATGGCAAATATGACAACCATGTTGCTCAACTTAAATTTTTTTTTTACAGCTTTTATTATTGAAAATGTGCCACTGGTGCATCTGTAAAGTGCCACTAGGGGGCCTCTCTGTTTCCAAATTCTACTCCTTGTGTATCCTCTTTTCACCCTTTACCCCAGCTCCAGCTTTTCATACTCCCTCCCCAACTCCGCCTTTCTGCCAGCAGAACATCCCATCTCTGTCTCACTCTTTTTCTCTCAGTTTCTATTTAGCACGCACACACACACACACACACACACACACCCCGGGGCTTGAACGAGGGCAGGACCAACCACTCCCACTGTTCTACAGTTCCATGAAAAACACAGAGGGAGAGAGACACAGACAGAGAGAGGGAGAGAGAGGGAGGGGAGGAGCGAAGCTGCGCTGAAGCCGAGCCCCTCTATGCCTCAGCACGCAGAGTGGAGCAGACGGCTACAGCCACACAAACACACACTCCCCTCTCAGTTACATGCACAGTCACACACATATACCACACGCACACAACACCTCCGCTGCCACCGCCGCCACCGCCACATACACACACTGACGGCTGCCAGGCGCAGTGGGAAGCAAGCCGTCAGGGGGAAGCTTGAGAAGAAAGAGAGGGATTGCAAAGGGGAAAGAGAAGAAAAGAAAAGAGAGTTGGAGGAGGCACCTTGTGGATCAGAAGGGATTTTTCTCTGTGTGAATGCACGTCTGGATAAAGCTATCTGCTCCTTCCTGAGCGTGAGGACTTTTTTTTTTTGCCGAGCCTTTTTCTTTTTTTTTATTTGCTCATCCTCCACGCCGGACTCCAGCGATATCTACCTATCTATCCCCGGAGCTTAACAAAAGAGGGAGGGAGTGAGAGAGAGAGAGTGAGAAAAAAAGGCAGTCACAGCTTCAGCTCCAGACCACCCTCTCTCCTCCTCCTCCACCACCACCTCCACCTCCTCCTCTCCTCACTCCAGCTCCACATCCATTTGTGAGTTCATTGCTAATTTAACTGTCTTGTGAGGATAGAGCAGAGGACAGCGTGCATTCTCCAGGATACAGCCGAGCCCCCCCGTTGGGATCAGGGTCTCGTCTGGTGTGAGAGAGAGAGAGAGAGAGAGGGAGGAAGAACGAGACAGGGAAACGGATACAGAGGAAGAGAGAAAGAGCCGAGGAGAGACAAGAGTACAAGACGCCGGCAAGCAAATTGAGGGGCATGTTCAGGGCAGCAGAGAAGAAAAAGAGTCAGTCTGATTTTTAGAGCGGAGAGTGCAGGGAAGCGGATCCCATCCATTCCTCCCTCCTCCCTCCTCCTCATCCTCTTCTTCTTCCCTCTCTTTTTAACCTCTCTTCCTCCTGCTCTTCAATCCTCCCCATTGTTTCCTGTATTGCCTCTCACTATCCTTTCATATCTTCCTTTCCTCACCCTCCACCTCCCTCTCCCTCAACCCCTTTTCTGCTGCCACTCCGGATTCTCTCTGTCTCTGTCTCTGTCTCTCTCTCTCTCTCTCTCCAGACCCATGAGAAGAATGGTTTTGTGAGGTTTCCTGTGAGCTCCCAGACAAGTAGAAGGACTTAAAAAATCCCAAGTGCTATCTGCCTTCCTATCCGTCCCTTCCTCTGTGCGTTTATCACACACACACACACCTCAGTTGGAGGAGAGCGTGTCTCTCTCTCTCCATCCTCCACTCTTGGAAACAGTCGTCTCAAGGATCCAGGCCAGCCCCTCGGAGTGAACGTACCCCACCTGCGAGCTTCTATCTCCAGCCTCCAGGAGCTTCAATTGGATTCCAGCTACATGGGAAAACGTTTGGAGCAGCAGCCAATGTACCCCCACTACACCTACTACTACCCCCACTATCTCCAGACCAAGGTAGGATGGTCAGCAGGGTTGACCTATTTTACCCCTCCGACTCAAAGATAATAAACATGTTTGTGTGTCGCAAAAAACGCATCAGTATTTCATCTCGTCTCAAATCCTCCTTAGCTCTGTATCTTCTGTATCTGCTGTCCTCTAAAATCTCAAGTTACTTCCGCCTCAATTATATCACGTTCCTCAATCTGTTCGCCAGGATCTAAAAGAGGTCTGATTATATCACATCTTAAGAGTTAGATTGTGTTTTTTTTTCAAGCCAGTAAGAGACAAAATATGATTGACTTCAGGTCCTCTGGTGAGACAGCTCGAACAAGCGCTGAGATAGATGCTGAAATTGCCTTGCAAGACAGCTTGCTAAATGGCACCATGCCCCCTCTCCCCCATCTGTCTCCGAGCAGGGAGATATTGGTGTCACTCAGCTGGGTTTTTCGGTTTCCCATCCACACTTAGTGCTTGACCCCATCCTCCCTCCTCTGACCCCACCAGCTCCAAGTTCAAGTTCAGGGCATGAGGCCCACCCTTCCCTCAACCCGTTTTTTTCCCTCCTACTTTGTCCCTCTCCTGCTCTGTTGGTGACCCCCCACCCCCCACCCCAACAAAAAACCACACATACAAACACACACACACACACTCTTGGCTGGCTGTCCCCAACCCCTACTCTCCCATGATAGCATATTGTAGTGATGGATGGAACCTGATTGACTTCTCCGATTACAAAGAGTACAGAAAACTGAGCTCACTCTTTCTCTTTGCTCTTTCAATTTTACTCCAGTTCTCCCACACACACACACACACACACACACACACTCTAGTATGCATACCCAGATCAACACACACAAGACATTTTCCACCCTGAGTCTTTTACCACCAAGAAGAGGAAAATGGATTGCTAAGGCCTGATCGATCGTTCCTGCATCATATCGCCCAGCCCACCATTCCCTTTGTCTGCTGTGATTCATTAGTTTTTTTTTTCTTCTTTCGTGATAGTAAGTGTGAGGAGTTGGCAGGTTCGCTGCAATATTTAGGAAATGCTTACATGTCAGTGAGCAAGGGAGATAGCAAGAGAAGCAAAAGATAAAAGTGTAGGAGTGGGATGATATGAGAATAGAGAGCTCATGCTATTGGGTGGACACAGTGGGAAGTGTGGGAAGAGCAGGTAAGAAAATTATTGCTCTCCAGTTAAAAATATGTTGAACCTTGAACTAAAGGCAGACTGCATAATACATAAGCAGCAAATAGGATTTCTTTAGCTGGATTCCAAATCAAATGATTTAATAACCGAGCATCCAGCCAACTGAACTGATACCGGCATTTTTCTTCTTTAGACAGCTGCATAGTGCAAACAAGACTTAGCCGAGAGCGTTCAACTAACTCTACATCTCCATGCTTCAATTAATTATAATAATAATAAAAAAACTCAATAAAAGCACATAGCTAAAAGTATAAATATATATTGTATTATCTAAACTACTACTACCACTAAATGCTCTGAACACTCTAAAAATGACATTTGAAGTACAATCACAATAAGGATGATAAAAAATTTGTTACATTTGCGGAACAATAAGAGTACAAGTGGATGTTAATTATGAACGGATGAAAGCTGGTGGAGACAGAGCACACTGAGATCTGGACAACAAAGAATTGTAATATAAAAAGGGTTGGAATGGCTGATACAGATCAAACAAAACATTGGCTAAAATAGCAGATCAGCTCTGGTCATCTCTCATGGTTTGGATGCTTAATAAACTAAATGTAGTGATAGGCAAGTTTTCAATTCGCATTATTACACTGTTAAATCGAATGTGAGTTCAAATTATTGATGAAAAGATCTTAACTGTTTAGTTTAACTGACAAAATAATTGTATCTGTTGCCTGAAACACTTCCACAGTAGTAGTTCTTCAGTGTTGGTTGAGGAAATAAAATTAACATTTCTGACTAACTGCAGGATACATTTGCAGATGCAGATTGTATTTGCAGTTTGCCAGTATCACAGATTTATCCGCTGATCTCAGAGCTGCACACATCACATCTGGGAGCTGTCTGATAATTACGAGAATGTGCTCAAGATGAACAAAAAGAAGCTGGAATCTGTTTGTTAATGCACATCTGTGATTTGGTCGTGATAAACAGCATCTCCAGTGATGAGCGCGCCTTTGTGTTTGCTAATCTGGAGGAGTAAATGCATGTCTGCTACTGAAGAATATAAACTGTGCTGTTTCAAAATATCATTTTAATTAAAGGAACGTCAAGGATATATATGATAATTGTCTCTTGGAAAAAAATGTTTTCTTCTTTAATATATTTTTTTTCCTCTACCAGAATGAATTAGATACAAAAGCAAAAATTCATCTTCTTCATAAACATTGTTTCCAACAAATTATGCTCACAAAAACGTCGGCAGCCTGTGTTTCCAGCAACGTTTTCATCATTAATTTTTAGTCTGTATTAATGCTGCATATTTATGCTGGAATAAAAAAATGTTGTGATTGCATCAGATTTATAATGAACTTAAAAGGGAATCTTATTTAATTTTCTTGTAACAAAGAAAGGAGCATTTCAAAAAAAGCCCTTCAGTGAATCCAGCAGCATCCGGTAAAAATTCACTATGTGATTTGTAGGCGCATTACAAAGGATATATATACACATGTATGTGAGATTAACTTCAACATTTGATGCACGTGTGTCATACCGTTTTCCGTGTACGGATGTCACCGCGCCGCTCCGCTGTCTCTTGTTCAGTGATTTATCTCCATCAGTTCAAGGTCATCTAATTTCTCTCAAGTATCTGCAACAGGCGTCGGGCCCAGATCATCACTTCACTCTTTCCACTCCATCCATCCCTCCATCCCACCAGCCCCCCCCCCACCCTCTGCTGTCAAGGTCAAATCAAATTGGATCCTACCTTCCCCGGTGTTCCCTCTCGGGCTGTGTCTGCGTGTGCATGTGTGAGTGTGAGTGTTTGTGTGTGTTGGCACTTCCATCCATCCATACATGAATAAAACCTGCATCCTGTATGTCGGCGTGTATCCGTGACTGTACATGCGCCTGGAACTTTGTCTGTCAATGTGTGCATGAGCGTGAACAGAATATATTTGCCCACTTTTGTGTGCGGAACCCTGTTAAGTACATGTGTGTATCATGTATTAATGTGTGAGTGTGTGTGTTTAGGTTTGGATATGTGTGTGTGTGTGGCCTCCATGCCTCCCCTGCCTGACCCCATCTCAGTGCAGCTTGCTGTCATTAAAGCTTCCTGGGTCCCAGAAAATCTGTTCTGTGTGCGTGCCTGTGTGTGTGTGTGTGTCTTATAGAATAGATCAGTTTTACATCTATATGGACCTTGACAGCAGCCGAGTGTTTGATCTGCCTGTGAATCTCTGACTACAGGGAGTGCGTATGTCTCTGTGTGTGTGTGTGTGAAGTTTTTTTGGGTGTGAATATTGGTGTGCAGATGATTTTGCTTGTATTTTTGTGTGTGTATAATGGACAGAGCAAACAAGGACCCATAGTTAGCATTTATCGCGTGGTCTCCTTTCCGTCTCTCTCTCTTTGTCTGTCTCCTTCTCTTGCTCACTGATCTTATTGGAGATGTAAATGGCCTCTTATTAATCTTGATTCCAGAGAGTGGAGGCTCTGCTTCTGTGGAAATCAATCATGTGTGTGCATGTGTGTGTAAGTGTGCTGCCTCCACTTTCTTATGCTCAGAGCTGCACATGCATGCACCACCTTCACACAAAGGCAGTTATGAAATGACTAGCTTAAACTAACAATGCTCAGCCAGATGACAGAGTGTGTGTAAATGTGTGGCTATTAAACAGAGAATTGCTCTTGCTCTGCCTCCATAATGGGCTATAGGTACGGTTAGTGTACATTAGCAGGGGGCAGGGAGGGACAGAAAGCTCTCTTATGTGAGCCTTGTGGCCTTTAATCATGGCTGTAAGAGGGTTTGAGGGGATCAGTAGGAGGGTTAATGCCAAAGCTCAGCTGCATTGTTGCTTTCTCTGTGTGATTTGTTAAAATTTAACCAGAGGGTACACTGTATAGCTGGAGGGACAACCCATAGCTCATATCTATCATTCTTAACTACATTCAAAGTTTGGGATTTTCTCAGTAGCCTCTGTGAGCTCGTCATAACTGGCGTACCGGTGATGTCTGTTCTGTTGCTTTGAGGGAATGATTTAGAGATCATTTTGTAAGTGATTTTCCAACATCTCACAAGGGTTTCAGTCTGAGAAATCTTCGAAATTGATGTAAATGAAAGCGCAAAGCAAATTAGCTTAGCTTGTGATTGTTGCCGTGACTTTTTCAGAACTTTCCTGCGGTAGGGGTGAAATGTGTCATCAGAGCAAATTTCACAGCTTTAACAACAAAATCTGACATGTTGCTTTTTTCTTAAGACATGAAATAGAGGCATTTGTAACACATTTGACTGCTTGGTTTTAGTAAGGGACATGCATCTCAGTATGTCTTCATCACATATATGTTTTTTTTTTCTTTATCTGAGCTCTAAAGCTTCAAATGATCAGAAATTACATGTACAAACATTTTTAGATGTTTGATCTACCAGACACAAATGCTCACTTAAGGCAGGCACTTGTCCTTATCACGATTTAACATACACTTTAACTCTTGTGATTCCTTAGTCCATCTCAACTCTCCTAATGCCCTAATTTCTCTTATCTCAAACAAATTGACTCACCTCTGACTGTGCATGAGATTTCACGGTTCTATATGTATGAACTTTCATCTGCATAATCTCGAATTGTGGCGCCTCAAATTTAGTAAAGCTATTTAAGTTTTTTTGAATTCTTTTTAGCCTCTGATGATGATTGACTGAGGATGTGAATCTTTGATGATAATCGTCGAGAGCGAGATAAGAGAGGAGCTGAGAGAAAAAAGAAAAGTCACATTATCAACCAGCCGATCATTAGTTTGCTGCAGATCAGTGTGCTAATATGCTCAGTGGCACACGAGAAGCTTTAATTAGGGTAATGAGAAACAGCATTCAGCAGATATCAAAGTAATGACACAAGCGGACACGCCCGGACATCTAAATAGAATATTCAATCCCTTCAAAAATGAGCTTTTCACATTCAATTACTCTCTATTATGCGCTAGATAAATGTGGTCAGTGGTTGGCTTAGCTGTGATGAGTAAACATCATAAAGGCAGGACGCGTACAGACACACACACACGCACATGCACACACACATGTACACACTACATGGAGATAGGCCTGTGCAAATGCGAAAATGACATGAAAAAAAAACAGATAAACTCATACACTGAGCCGCCATCTCTTTCGTCCCTTTCCTATCACTTCCCTCCTTCCTTACGAGCTTCTGTTCTTCCTCTTGTCAAATGTAAAGTACTTCGCCTTAGCAGGAACAGTGACTATAAATTATGCAGCGCACATCACAAACACATACAGAAACTGAATGGTGAGTGTGTGAGTGTGTGTCGGGTGCAGAGTAAACAGAGGGTATAGCGTTTATAGCCTGACGTCCATGCTGTTCCTCCTCACACATCTGCCCGCCTGCATTAGCTGTAGTTTTACAACCAACAATACTATCATGTGCCTGTTGTTTAAGACCCAGATATTCTGTCTGGATCTCTGCTCTGCTCTTGGTAGTGTCATATGCATATGTAGACAATAGAGAATAGCCGTATGTTGCCTTCTTCTAATGCCCCACACATTCCCTCCTTTCCATGCCTTTCTGTCTCTTTTCCTGCCTCTCTCCCACTGTGTTCTGGGCTCTCTCTCTCTCTCTCTCTCTCTCTCTCTCTTTCTCTCTCTCTTACCATCTGTTCAGTTTGCTGGGCTTGGGTAGTTTTGACTGTTTAAAAGGGACTCTCCTAACCACCCATATATGTCCATTTATTATCCTCCGTGGGCTGTTCTATTCTTGTCCCAGTACAGTAGTGGACGCTGACCAGCGCAATGTTGAATAGAAGTGAAAAAGCTTCAGCCGGTCAGCGCATGCACGAGGGGTGAGAGAGGCTCACCCCTGCCAGTTTTGTAATAGGAAATATGTGGAGGAGGGAGAAAGAATAGGGAGGATAGATGAGAAAAAGGGATGTGAAGGGGAGCAGAGTGAGATATATTAAAAAAGAGAACAGATGGCGGCAGCAAAAAGAACTCAAAAGCAGAGCGAGAGATAAAGATCCAAAGGGAAATAAAGAGCGATGCAGTGGAAGAGGCAGAAGTTGTAGGCTGGGTCAGGGAATAATGGTGCTGCTGCATTTTTAATAGGTGGCCACTTTGTAGCGACCCTTGTCTAATGGATTCTCTGCCTCTTAAAAGCTCCTGTCAGAGCCCTCTACCTCAAACAGTTACACCACGGAAATTGCTGAGGGCTCCAACAGTCCCCAACACTTCCTGATAGAATGTCCAATGATCTAATATTGTCTGGCAGCAAACATGATTCCAGTTAGTACACAGATGTTTTGGCAAATCATGTTTAGAGCTAATTTTACTTACAGGAAACAGCAACTGAAATACTGAGGCTGGCTCTTCAGCTGCACAGCTCTGGCCATCACTGTGCACGCTTTTAGAAGGCCCTAAGTGCCTGACTAAGACTTTATTGGTGGGATGAAAAGAGGGGAGACAAAGAGCACAACCCCTAGCTGATGGCTATTTTTAGTGTGAGTGTGAGTGAGTGGGTGGGTGTGGGTGTGGGTGTGTGTGTGTGTGTGTGTGTGTGTGTGTGTGTGTGTGTGTGTGTGTGTGTGTGTGTGTG
>JAQNCA010000030.1:18611397-18625184 GCA_029783725.1 Acanthurus tractus
TGTGTGTGTGTGTGTGTGTGTGGGTGTGGGTGTGTGTGTGTGTGTGTGTGTGTGTGTGTGTGTGTGTGTGTGTGTGTATCTGTGTGTGTAATTCAGTGCAGAGGTGAACGCTCTTGGCCATGGAGCTGATCTAGTTACTGATGATAAAATGAGATTGTGTCCAGGTTTTACAAATGCCAGTATCTCTGCTTATAATGGACTGTGCACCAGCTTTACAGTAAATAACACCCCCGTGGTGTTTGACAGCGGCAACTCTGTCATTAATACAAATCCCAGGTTTCTGTAACAAAACTGCTGTTTTTTTAATGGACATGCTAAGTTCAAAACAAATTCTGTACAGTCACAACAATATTATATTCAGAAAAACCTAGGCCTTGACATAGCAGTCAAACTGTTACACACTACTCAGAATAGCAGTATGCTAAGCTAACTTAACCAAAACTAGAGACAATTTGTTGCCAACAACTGGCTACAACATTTACTGGCTTAAACTTGAAAAGGGCTGACTTGGTTTACGAGTCATTGCAACATTCATTGCAAACACTGCCAGACATCATGCAAGTGCAACAAAAAGAAACACAACTCAGCAAGCTAGCTAGTATTACTGACTAGTCAAACAGCAAGAAGCCCACCTCTGCATCTGTTTTTTGCGGTCTTGTTAAGCTCTTGCCATAAACTGAATTTTGGTACGACATTTATTTTTAAGTCATTTTCTTTTCTCTGTGTAGCTTCCTGCATTAATGTCTTTTCTGAATCTTTGGCCCTGTCTTGATGTCGCCAACAACCAAAAGCCAGTCTGACAGTTCTCTTATTCCAGCCTCTTGCTCAAGCGCTCTCTTGTTTTCAGTCCTCTGTTAACGTTCTCCAATTGATGTCCAGTGATGCTTCTGAGTCCATTTCCTTTGCTTGCTTGGCTTTGGTTCTGTTAACTCACTCTAGCTAGCGCAGTAACTGGCAATCAGGCAAAGAGCAATTGACACATAGACATAACTTACTGTATTACAAGTCATTGTACCATCCAAATATTTTTCAAGCTGTTAATTTTAGACAAATTAGTTACATAATGTTAATATAAAATAATTTATTTATATTCAAGTACATGCTTTTAATGACACAGTTTTTGCAGCAGGTTTGATGCTCAGCAGCAAGAAGAAATTGTATACAGTAAGTAGTAGAGTTTAGTAGTGCCCAATTGTTGTCTTGATTCTATTTGATGTTTGAAATCACACATGCATCAGTGAGACGTGGTCATTTCAAAAACTGGCGGAAAATGCAGAACAAATGGTAAACCACTTTTGTGTGCTGTAATTGAGAATGTGTTTTACAGAATGGTTTGTCCAGGTTTCAGTGCACAGTTCACATGAAGTTACAGAGTTCACTCACCTCCAGCTTTCTGCAAAATGTACAGTTTTTTTGAGCGCCATTTCACCCAAATGCTGGAGTGTTCCTCTATATGATCATATATGACATGCAAGATATTGTGTACTTGTGGTATTTTTTGGGGGAGGGCTTGGCTAGCAGTGTGTTGTTGTATAAAAATAATCTATGTAGGCTGATGCAAAAGACATTATGTGCTCACATTGTAGTCTGTCGTTTTCGGTATTCATAAAGCCTGTTTCTTGCTATATGGATCGCTTACTGACCTACATAGGACCATTTTTTACATCAAACCTGTTGATCCATTATACCCCTGTGTCAAGAATTGTGTCTATGTTTTACAGAATGTGGACACAAGACTTTAGTCAGGCGGTGCATCATACATGGGCAGATGTTGTCACAGTGTATTAAACCTATGCCTAAATATTGTCATGGATGCATTTCACATTCTTCTCATAGCTTGTGATTTCTAATGCATGTTAATTAATTAGTTTCCTAAACCACTTGTCCTATTAAAAGTAGTATGGGGTTTAAATATGTTGAAAAAAATGAAAAAAACACACTTAAGTGTATAGATTGAATATCTTAAAAATATTACTTCTTTGAAATTTTAATATTATAATATAAAGTGATCATTAGCAAACATTCTCTGCATCAAAAGCATGATGTCATTAATGATATCATATTGGAGATTTGGTCCGCACATCTCCTACGATCATTTTTGTGTGAGGCTGTTGGATGGGGGAGTTTTTGTGCATTGGTGGGCGAGTGATCCCTTCACCAGGGACTGAGGAGATAATTGAAAGAATGGCCTGGGGGATTTTCCCCCATATTTTGTTCCTATCCTTATCCTTAGCTGTTGCTTCCTACTTTCTCCCTCCTTTCTTACTTTCCTTCTTCTCTGTGTATCTTATGTCTGTTGTCTCAGGGCAGTGCAGGTCAAAAATGTAAAGGAAAAAAATTCTGCCCTTGAATACCTTAGAATAACACAGTTACTGTGAATCAGTCTGTGACCTTAAACACATTCCAGTAATTTTATAATGCACCCATCTCTCTTCAGCTACTTCAGTGTCGTTACATCTCACAGAGTACCTTTCAACATCCTCCAAAGAGATGAATCCAGCCATTTGTGGAGGAGAGGAGGGAGACTAATAAGAGTATGATAGCTGTCGTAAAGAGACCGCCTTTCAGTGGAGCAAATGTAAAAAAGACTTCACTGATTACCTTTGGCTTCATGTTCTGCAGGAAAGTCTCTCTTACCTGGCTTGACTTGAGCCTGGCACATTTTTGTCCTTCTCTGGCAGTTGACAGACCACACCTGGTCTCAGCAAACACAGGTGTAGTAACAGTTATGACTAAATGTCTGGATAAATTTGTCTGTGCCGCTTATTATATACATTGCATCTCTCACACAGACACACACTTAAGTGTCTTTGACATCTGATAGTGTTCTGTTTTCCAAAGTCAAGATTCATGATGCACTAGTACAAATATAAAATTATTAATTGAAAAAAAAATTAAAGAATAAGTAAATGATGTAGTACAAATTCTTAAAAATTACTGTATACACTAGGGTCAGAAAAAGTTCAATGGTTGGCATTGGCAAAGCTTCACGAACAAAAAAATAATTTAAATGAATAAAATGAATCAATATTAAATCAGGTCTGGACATCTACCAGACCTTGAAGGGGAACATTCGCCACATTTAATGTGGGTGTCCAGTTAGTGTTGATGGTAAATAAGCCAATTAAAGCAATAAATTGTTCTTTGTGTGTTGTATTGATTGAGATTCCTGAGCTCTCCTCCTCATGGAGCGGTGCCGGCAATGCCTTCATGTATCAGGATGCATTGTGTGTGAGATTCTGACACCCACTTCTGTTTGAATATTAATTGCAAATGAATTATTATTAATTGTAATTAATAATTTAAAAGCCAAACAAAACAACCAAAGCTACAAGACAACTTGAAGTCATCATCATATCATCATCAAGATTGATGTCTGACATTTGAAATTGGCATAGCAAATGATACCTCGCCAGCTACGTTCTCTTCTACAGCATTTGCGACTTGAAGGCACATGTGAAAGTTAGAAGAGAACTTTTCAAAAATAGAAATTAGAGCTATTTTTTAACCAGTTAATTTGGACTCAGGCAGCTATTGGAATAGTGTTTTAAATGGAAGAATTGTGGTAAGTAAATTACTAAACTAAATTTTTTCTCCAGATCTTGCAAACCCATAGACCACTATGATCTCTTGTGTCCAGCAAGGTCTCATGTGAAACCAAGCAGATCTTTCCAGCACCACATGTATTGCAAAGTTAATCAAATAATGTAAGCTCAATATGACCTCATTATGTTATGGGGACTCCTTTGTGGGTGAAATCTGATGCTGCGCTATACTTTCAGTCAAAACCTCTGCCATTTGTGTGGACGGCAAAACTTCTGTCAACCCTTTGCAGTAAACATGTCTAGTTTGAGCCCTTACATTAGATTTAGGCTGTGCACAGTGGCATGAAGTCATGGAGCTCAACATGACATTCCTGTGTTTTACACAATGTTTTGTTGCTAACACTTATGATAAACCTTAAAACCCCAAAATACAGTTTTTGTATTTACTGGGATTTCTCACCAAAGGCTTTTCTGGGCCAAAAAACTGCTGGATGCAAGGATTTTCAAGCATGCTTGCTGCCTATGACTAACTCATGTAATTCAAAATAAAGAAGTCTCCTCTGTTCAAAATAATAGTTGTTGACTAAGTACAAAATCTGAAACAAAAAGATTTGAAAATTGGTTCTTTTTATTGTATTTATTTTTAATACTACATAAAAATTTTCTCACTGACTTTTATCGATATTAAAGGTGAAATTACAGTTTATCTTTGAAAGGATGATATGTTCCTTGGAAGTATGAAACCCCATAAAACCTATTAAAATATCCAACCCCAGGACACGGTGTGCCTTCCTCTCATCTGTCCGCTGTCTCTCCTCACTGGCTGCTAAACACTGTTAGTGTGCAGATCTGTGTCACTTAAGAGTACTTGCAAACAGACACGATCAATTTTTTTTGTATCCAGCAGCACCAGAAGGACAGCTCCAAGTGTGAACACACTCTGGAGCTCGACCTCTGTTCTGTACTTTCTCAGTCTGATAGGAATATATAAAGAAAACACAGTTAAACTCTATAAAACTGCCACAGTGTTTGCCCTTACAGACAGTTTTAGCTGGGTTACTGACACACTCTTGTCCCTGAGCCAGAGGTGGTTGGCCGGGCCAAACATCTCCTCTTCCCTGCTAATGAAATCCTGAATAAAACCCTCCCTGCTCAGCTTGATCCCTCAAATACACACATACCCACCCCCACACACACACACTCACAATTGCACAAGTACAAACACACAAACACAGACACCCACTCTCCAGGGTTCTGGTAAGCATGACACACACTCACACACACTCACACACACACACGCACACACACCCAAACACACACTCACAGAACCCCTGCAGTCCCAGCCAGGGATTATCCTAGGAAAACACTCCTTTTGTTGGGCCCCAGTCAAATTACTTTTCAGAGCTCTCATGCTTTTATCAAAGCTGGCTACATAACTGTGTGTGTGTGATTGTATGGGTGTGCGTACGCATGTGTGTGTGTGGTGGGTGCATGCATGTTAAGGCTGTCCAATCAGAGGCTGTTGCTGATTGCAGGGAGAACATCCAAAGTGAATGGTCACTAATGACACTTGAAAGTAAGCTGTTTATATCGCCCTCAGTGTATTTGTTTATATATGTGTGTGTGTGTGTGAGAGAGAGAGAGAGAAAGAAAGCTATTGCGTGTGTGTGTCTGCTCACATGCTAGTGATTTTCTAAAGATCGTATCTCACCCAAAACACCATGTTGTGCCGTCTGTGGGTATGCTGGTCTAGTGAATGTGACATTTCAACAAGTATGAATAAATACACTGACACTTTGGAAGAAAAAAGTTGTTAAAGTTGCATTTCCTGTCGGTCTGATGCTCTGGGACCCCCTCTATGAAGAAATATTTGGGAAGTTCTGCTCAACATTTTCAAAGCTGCCCGTACTTGAAGAAGAAAGGTCTTAGTTGTTAAAATATACAAAATAAACTTATAATGAATGTATTTTTCTTTTACTGAATATGTAGCCAAGCAGCAAGTATGTATCCCAGACCTAATCAATAAGTGTGAGTTGCATAAACATAAGCAAAACTTAAAGTTTTAATGGGTATAGGACTTGGTGGCACTTGTGGGGAAGTTTCATATTGGCATTATTGATAATCCTCCTGCTCACCATCCTTTTAAAAGCATGCAGAAAAACTAAGATGCTGCAAAATTTACGGAAGACTCTCCTTAGAGCCTTAGAGTGATGGTTTATCCATTCTGGGCCACTGTAGAAACATACAGTGCAACATAGCAACTACAGAAGAGGACCTGCTCCTTCTGTCTTTATAAAAGACTCATTTTAATGTAACAGAAACACAACATTTCTATTTTCAGGTGATTGAACACAATGAAAAGATGCTTATGAGTATAATATTCCAGTTTCCTCAAGAACCATAAGGGTTGCGGATCCCAAAAAATTCTCATCTGTTGATTTTTTGGAACAGTGGTTTGTTTTGACCCTCTTTATTTAGGTATGAGGATTTGCTGACTAAATCAGTATACATGGAGTTCAGGGAGACCTCTGTAATGACTGCCAGTATAGTCATAGTTTTGCTCAGTGGATAATTATTTTCTGGGATACCAACTCTCAGCCTGGGCAATGGCCAACTCAGTTGAGTGGGCACAGATTGTTAAGCTACATTCAGCTTCTATTCATTCACGCTACCGGCTCTCCTCTCCTCAGAGACTACCAGTCTTTTTCAGAGTCCTGTGAGAGTGTGCTGTGTGCAAGCATGTTTCGTGTGTGACTCCCCATGTGTGTGTGTGTGTGCGAGACAGTATTTTTGTGCTTGCGCCTGAGACACACAGAGATGAGGCGGGAGTGCCAAAGCGAGAGATAAACAGAGAGAGCGAAGGAGGAGAAGCAAAGCGTGCGCACGTGTGCTCGTGTGCATGTGTATGTGTGTGCGTCGAGGGTGCAAACTAGCTTTGTAGCTCTCAGTGAAGTGTTGATTTAAGTGGAAGTGGAGGGAGGAGATGGGATAAAAGGCCTGACTAGATTAGGCTGGCACACACTACTGAGGCGTGCTGTACTGCCTGGCCTTTCAGCGCACTCTGTTCTGAATGTGTGTGTGTGTTTTTGAGGGACTTGTACTTGTGCGACAGCACTGAGGACACTCGAATGGGGTTTGTGTGTGCAACTGTTGGATACCGTTACCCTGCTGCTGATATTGGTACAGCTGCACAATAAAGCAGCAGATTAGCAGAGCCACTGCAGCCACTATAACAGTACTGAAAACACTAATCACTGTTCTGACATCTCAGCAATATTCGGTGCTGGACATAGTGTATTTTACCGCTGTGAAGTGCCATTTTGCAGGGTAGGTGTGGGGCTTTTACACCGTCATCCACAGTTCTTTATGTCACAGATTCTTTATCTCTATGAAGGAGATGGGAAAAGAGATTAGACACTGCAGCTGTTTCCTCATCTTTATTTCTTTTAATATAGCTATAACTTTGCCCTCTCTGCCAGTAGGAGGCTGAATTATTGCAAATTCAAGCTCAGCCGCCCAGACACCCAAGTGTTTTAAGTCAGAGTAGTCTCCAACAATAATAGTTTGTTGGCTAAGTCTCTTGCAGAACTGTCTCTCCATGTTAATGTCTCAGTGTGTAGGAGACTGACAGTTGAGGGTAAAAATAACATTTAAAGTGGTTCTAAATGCTTGAGGTGTTCTTGATTTAACTTGTACAGACAACATAACGCCTTCAAAAGTGGTAACACTGCTTGTAAAATTTGACAAGGCATCCACCCTCACGCTTTTCAAAAACTGAATATGTATTCAACTACCCTTTAGCCAAGGTTTAAAAGGCAGCACAAGCTCTCTTAATATTGGCAAAGTGTTGGTGCAGTAAGGTTTAACAATCATTGGGCCTTAAATGTTGACAGAGCAGACGGTTAAAGACATATAAATGAGCTGGAGTCCACAGGATGTAGCATTTTGGCAGGAGAGAGGTGAGAGTTAGCTGAAGCCACTGCTGAATACTTCATACTGTAATAACTCTTTTTTTTTTCCCCTGCTCAGTGCTGCTCAACTTGCACCACCAGGCTGTCATTTGTGCTGAACCATTGGATGAGACAGACACATTAGTCTGCTCCATTCAGTACAGCAGCAATCTGCATATTTCATTGATTTAACTTCCTGTATGAATAATTAAAACCCTGGGAGGCAGTGTCTCCATGTGCATGTATGTTTGCAACCTTGTATGCACTGCTCAGTTGGCTGGCTGTGTACGCAGTGCATTGTTGGTGTGTGTATTAATGGGTTCAGTTAGTATGTGTGTTCATTTAAACTTAAAACACATTTTGCACACTGTTCCACACTGTGCAGAAGTGCTAAACTGCATTTAGAAGACTTTCTTTACAAAGCTTGATATGTTCTTGGACTCAGCATGTTTGTGTCTGTGGGTGTTTCTGAGAGTTCCTGCTGTCATTTGTGCTGTTTTTGGGTTGACCTATGACTCAGGGTGACTTGTTCATTCAAACACTGTTGAAGTTGGCTGAGCTGCACAGGAAACCATCCATATACTAAAATCACAGAACTTAACCATGGTGTTTTCTTTTCTTGTTAATCTTAGTCTATAATGCTGTCTTTCTCCCCTCTTCCTGTTGTTTTTTTCTTTTTTTCTTTTGCCCTCTACCTTTTTTTTTGCCAGAGTTTGGAGGTACGTTTGCATGGGTTGGCCTTTGCAGAAAAAATACATCTCTTCTGTAGTAAACCTCTGAAAAGGAGCATTATACCTACAATACAAACAAGTGATTCTTTGCCCCAAATCACCCCAATGCCAGAGACAAAAAATCCTATTTGTTTCACTGAACTATTTGTTCCTGTTTTCTTTATTTTTTCTCCCTGGATAAAGAGCAGCAAATACATGCAGGCATAAAAAGCATGATTATGGACCTCATGCCTGGACACTTGTAGATTTATTATGTTAGTTATATTAGTTTTACTTATTACATAGCACTGTTTCCTGAACCTACACTGACTCTGGCACGTAGTATGTCTGTCCCACTTTCTTTTAAACTTACAGAATACAACATTTCCATGTTAAAGGTTCTGAAGATATTTAGCTGAATTGTTAACTTGCAATATTTAAAAAGTTTCCAACAAATAAATCAAACTGTAGCCACTTGTTGCTTATTTCCAGGGCAACATCAGTCAGAGAATGAGAAAAGACGTCAGCAAATGTGACTAAACACAATGTGATAAGAAATTTAATACATTGGCTTGTCTTTGAAGACTTCAGCCTGAGTCAGTCAAATGGCTTTTCTCTGCAATGCTGTTAAACAATAACATAAACAAGTCCCATGATCCCTATGACATCATCAGACTACATCTTTAATTTTTTCATTGTGTAATTAAAGAAACGTCAAGTGACTAAAATCACCAGTTACTTACATCTCATTTTTACACTTTTGAAAATCCCCTCACTGTTGGTTCATGTTTTTATATCACTTACATCAAATTACAGGAGAGAAATTCAAATGCAACCTTATCCAGGATTCTTCACACATGCAGACATAAATGAGATGTACAGCAAGTATTTGTATGTAATGTTTGTGCGTAAACAGACACACACACACACGCATAGGCAGCTGTCGGCTGGTAGAGTGGATGCAGTGGTGGCTCTGAGTGCTACAGGAGGAACATTCAGTCCACCGCTGTGACAGAAAGCACTAACTGCTGCTCTCTTACCAATACCAACCCTAGAATTATCCTCTCAGCAGAGGTCTCTCTCAGTCCTCCCTGTCTCTCTCAAGAAGAAATCAATGATCTGGGGGACACTCCAGCAGTACGGTGGGAGACCCAGCTGCATACGAGGCATACTATAAGTGAGGATTATTTTGCTGTGGAGAATGCATAAAGCATACAGATTTAACATAACGATACTGTTCCAAGACATGAGATTCTCCTCCAATATTCATTCAGTATTTTTTACAAAGGTTTTGTGTGGCTAAAACAATCACACCAATGAAAGAATTTTATGCTTTAGTTGTGCATTATCTCAGAAGCACCACGGTGAATCAGATACTAAGAAGACAGAGGTAAAACTGCCACAAATCTTCTCATTGCACTGCAGTAAGTTGATCCAAAGGATATTTTTTTTAAAAGTCAATCTATTCCACTAACAGTTATCTCTTATTTTTAGGCTACTGTGACTGAGTTTGACTATTCTTATGTATTACTCCTACAGAGGCACGGCAGCTGGTGCGGCAGTATACTGTATTCAAAGGAGAAAGGGTGCATATCATAGTATAATGGACATTACATAACGACACGGTGATCTGCCCCCGCTTGATCCTAAAGCTCAACTTATATTCACATAGACACTAAAGTGGAGCAGGTGGTGTTGCTTACAGTCTGGCGTCTGGTGGAGGCGTCTGGTGGATTGTACATCCACAAAGGACGGCAGGTCAAAAAAGTTAAAGCACAAGAGCAGAGGAGAGGCAGAGGAAAATAAAGGAGAAGATCAGAGTGAAGAGGGACAAAGGCACAGATAAGGCAGAGAGGAGAAGAAAGGTGGGCAGAGAAATAGAAAGAGCTTCTAAAATAAGCGTTTAAGAGGAGAGCTGGATGGTATAGGAATCCCCTCCTCATTCAAGTGAGTCCAGCAGAGTTAGTGAAAAATTTAACTTTCTCAAAATATATGACCAGATTTGACCTCCCCTTCCTGGATCATTTATTCTTTTCAGTATTTCCCTTGTCCATCTGGGCATGTGCTACTCTGACTTCTGTTTGAAATATATACAGTCAGTACTATATTACCGCAGTTCTTAATATTCCACTTTCTATTATTGCATGCTAATGGTTTTATTGTAATAGGAAGCTTATTCCTTATGATTTCAAAACATACAATCTGGACATCACAGCAGTCAGTCAGAGACAGGAAGTCGATGTTGAGTTACAGATTGAGTGGCAGACTCAGACAGAAGGGAAATGGGGCTGACAAAAGTGGAGAGGCAAAACAAAGAGGAAAGAAGCAACAGAGGCAGCAGACTCTCGCTTTCTTCCAAAGTACAGCCACAAGCTGTTGGTCTCAGTCTGCCAACCTAGCTCAACTTCCCAGCCACAGATAAGCTGTGTGTGTGTGTGTGTGTGTGTGTGTGTGTGTGGGTCTGTGTGTCTGTGTCCTGTGTCCTATGTGTGTGTGTGTGTGTGTGTGTGTGTGTGTGTGTGTGTGTGCATAATTCATAAGCATAGCCAAATCAAGATCTAGAGATTATCATGACCAGTGGCACAGAAGAGGAGAGGAGGAGAGGTAGGACGGGAGCAGAAGAGAGAAGGAAAAGTGGCTGTGCGGAGAAAAAAGTAGTTAGAAAGGATTTACGGATGCAATTGCAGGTCACAGAGCATGCACTAGTTTATATTCACTCCACACTCACCTGGATGCACAAGCATGTGCTCGCTTACATTCCCACAGGCTCCGCATGTATAACTCTCTCCTCCTTCTGTTTCTCTATCTCCTCTCAATGGCTCCCTCCCTCCCTCTTTTACTTTCAAGGAAGGGTAATCCCTCTTGTAGCTAATGTGCTGTGACATTTCATGGTACAATAGGATTTGGGAGACACTATGTATTCTCATGGTGCTGGGGTCTGGCTGATAACCTCGCTGTCTGGGTGATTTTGGACTACTGCAACTCTTGGGCTAGTCGTTATCTTGCTTAGGAGATCTTAATTCTCAAGGTAGAAATTCAGATAGTGAAGTGGATGTTATTGATAAGTCACAGTAAAAGTAAATACAGTCACACAATATCTTAAACGAAAAAAAAAAAGTATTCAAATCTGATCCATAGATTTATCATGGTATCAGCTGCCGTGACAGATTTATGTATTTCTGAGCGGTGACACCAGTGACAGCCAATGAAATTATTATTCCAGCCGAGTGGTGTTTGTTTGACACATGCTATTGAATCCTATTCCTCCTGTGAAAGTGCATTGTAAAGTATTTAACATTTGACAGACTAAAAAAGAAAGTAAAGGTTTTTGCCTGCGGGATTATTTGGGGAGAAGAAATGATGGCTTGTCTCCATGTTTTACTCAAGAAAAATAAACAAAAGGTATGCTGACAACAAAGGCAGGGTGGTATATTTTCTGCTCTTGTGGTTTTGCAATAGTTGAAATAGTTGCATCTTCACAAAACAGAATAGTAACACCAAAACACATCCAGAAACGTCAAAAACAAACCTTTTCACTAAATTCACAAAGCAGATTCTTGGTGAAAAGTGTATTTTTGAAACACTTTTTTTTGTATTTATATTTTCTATTCCCTTTTTTGTCAAGCCAGATTTTTTTCCTCTGCTGCTCCCCATACTGTCAGTTACATGTACTACAATAATGGCAAAAAGTTCTCTGTACAAAAAAATAACTGTCGACTGCTTCTATCAGCAAATGAAACAACCTACCATTTAACAGTCCTAAGGCTCATTCTATGATAAATGAAATGCAGTTCTTACTTTCTTTTGTAATTATACACTAACTAAAATGTATTGAATATTATACTTCATATTCTGCCAGTAGATCCTCATAAATCTTATACACTTGATCTTTAATGTACCATAAAGTGTTACAGTTAGACACAATGTCTCCATTTTATATTAAGGCAGAGTCCTGGTGTTTTAGAGGGCGATGCAATACAGATAGCTGGGTTTCCCTTTGGATCAGCTGAAGGCTGAGGCTTATCTCAGCAACAGAGCTGATGTGCGAGGATAGGATGTGGGGGTGGTAAACGTGCTCATCAACCTTTGGGCACAGATAGATATGCTGCCAGAGTGTCTTCGACTGGACAGCCCCTGTGATGACGAAGTTGGAACAGATAAATGTTAAATCCTTTGCATGACATTTATTGTGGATTTTTTGTTGTCGGAAGCAGCATTTCAGGCTACAATATTAGTTGATTGAGAATCATGTGACTATTCCCCCGATTGAATAGTTGCAGATTAGCAAACTATGGTATGTGTTTATGAGAAAAAAAGGTTGCACAAACACACAGAGTCAGTAATAAGGCATGTTTGTAGGGTTTTTAGCAGAACGCCACATTGCTTGCAATTTCATACAGTTCAGTTTAAGTATTGCCCATGAATCTGTTGCCAGAGACAGTTTCTCTTAACACTCATCAACTAAGCTTAAACTTATTTCACCAGGTGCTGTTCAGTTGATGGATGCTCTCTTTCACCGGGTGCTTTACTCTCAAATAACTGTGCAAGTTGTTGCTGACTCCAACTATGTTAGCTTTACCTGGTAGAGTTTGCACTTTGTTTGTCTTTGTTCAGTTTTTAAGAACTTTCAAACAGAATTTTCTGCGAGCTGTAATTGTCCTTGCGTGTTTCTCCTGTGTGCAGTGGCATTTAGACGATCTCACAGTGCTTTACCAAATGCTACACTGCGGATCTTGTTTGGAATGTACATGCAACATATGTTCAACCGACGCTGGGCGGTTTTGTGTTATTACCAGGTATCACTAAAAAGGGGAAGGTATATTTTATAAGAACAGTAATTATTTTTTAATTAAAAAACTGTTAAAATTTCAAAGCCAGGACCCGTCCCTCAAACAGAGTGGAACATGTAATGGCAATGAACAAGAGATTAACAATCACAGAAACCATAAAGTAAAGGGAATGAAAGGATGCTGTCTTCATTTATGGTCCTCATACTTTTAACTTTTATCCCTGGATACAGAACCTTATAAATATCCTTTAGATACAGTTCTGTTAGACACCACCCTCAGAGGCATCCTACAGGGTTAACAAGCACATTATTGGATACATGGTTGCTATGCAAACAATCCTTTTTAAAGCTCAAATTTAAAACCTAATTTAAATCGGCTACATTAAACAAGCTCAAACTGCAGCAACAAAATAAGACTCAATTGTGGAAATGAGGCTATCACATGACAATGATAATTGTTCCCTGATTACTCAAAGTGTAGTGAAGCCTTGAGTCCTGAAAAGGCATATTTGATTCATGACCTGTCATTTTTCTCTGCGCCAAGTCGAGCCTTAAATCCTCAAATGAGTGACTCTAATCCAAGTCACGCAAAAGCCTCTGGTGCTCCACGGAACGTCTTCCTTGGCTAAATGCAGATTACAACTGAAGTGAGCAGAGTGTTTATCTAGCTAACAACCGTGCGAGGGGACTAGCGTCTTGTCGTTTTGATTTGCCGTAAGATTTGTTTTGAGAGCGTGTCAGCGAGCGTGAGCATGATAGAAACGTAGATGTGTCACGCCCATTTTCATGAGAC
>JAQNCA010000030.1:18645614-18661393 GCA_029783725.1 Acanthurus tractus
CACACACACACACACACACAGATAGATAGGCAGACTCAGACACAGACACATACACACACATATACAGATGAAAACGAATAAAACAGTTTGGAAATGTTTCACTTTTCTCCCAGAAAAAAAAGCAACCTGCCAAAACACCGATGGCACATTAGATCTTTGTCATGCATTTATACTTACACACACGCACACACACACACACACACACACACACACACACAAATGTGTCCGGGCACATTCACTTACACATACACTGTAAGTGTTTACGCTCATACGTAGACACACACACACACCAACTTTGAACCACAAGCACGGCTGAAGTCAAGAGCCGGGTATTGCCAGATGGTGTGCATAAAGTGTGTGATTACCGGTTTGGTGTTTTTGATCTGCAATGTTGCATTACGTGTGTGTCTGCATGTGTGTTAGTCTTTGCGTATACGTGTGGGCGATTCGGTCTGCTTCCCCAAACTGCAGACCAAAGACCTTGTTTCCCAGCAGCCATGACTTTGAGAAAAAAAAAACATTCGTGGAGACATTTGATTTGATTTTCGCCTGTCACAATCAGCAGATTTGCAAATACCCTAAAAATATCTCAAATTGTATGAAAATGTGTGGAAATTGAGCATTGTGTTGGTGTGTTTTTATAAAGCGCTGATTTGTTCTACCAATTTAAAGATCACAAGCTGCTCTGCTGTCGTGTTACGTGTGATAGCAGCCATTTTTACTGTCTTTATTCCGAACTTCGCCTGTCCCAATGGAGTTTGATGTGAAGCTGTCAGGCGAGCTAGTCTCTCTTCTCTTCTTCTCACTGACAGAAGCAGTTGGCTGACAGAGACTCGCCTGATGGTGACAACTAAATGATCTCTTCTTTATTAAACACCTCTTACTATCTCTCTATCGCTCCCTGACTACCTCGCTTCCTCCTCGCCTTCAGTGTCTCTTTTTATCTTTTGACTGACAGCTCTCCCTCTCTGCGTCTATTTCTCATTCCTCCATGTCTCCGTCCCCCCTCCCTTTCCCGTCTCCTTCCTAGTTTTCTCCCTCTTTTTCTCTAAAAGGGAAGAGAGGCTGTATTTCCATCCCTTACCTGTGGCCGTCAGCCAGTCAGCCGGCTTGTCAATCAGTCAATCTTCCTGATAGTCACTCAGCCGGCCAGTCAGTCATTGTGCAGTAGTGTTAAAACAGTAATTAAACAGTCTCATCCACAGAGCCAGGCAGTGATCCAGGCTAATCTCAGTGATCCAAGCTTTCTGTCTCGCTGTTTTTTTCCGCCTTCTCCTTTCCCCTCCTCTCTGTCCCTGTTTTTCACTCTCTTTCTCTGTCATCTCCTCTTATACCTTCTCAGCCCCCTTCTCAGTTTTCTGTCTGTTTCTTTCTCATCTCTTTCCAGGAGGACTGAAAGACCAGACTGATAAGAAACATTATTAACTTCTTTCTGAGAACAGAGAGCTGGAGAATAGAAGCGGGATGGAGGGGGAAATAAAGGGAGGAAGACAAAGAGAGAGGCAGAGGTGTCGAACATAAGAAAGAGAGTTAGGCAGCAGAAAACGGACAAGAGACATTAAAAGTTGGCAGAGAGAACAGATAGAAAAAGTAGTATAGAGGGTGTCTGTCTCTCTTATAGGCCCTCCAAGCAGGATTGAGTGCCATACAGATGTCTGGTTATTATCATCATTTATGAGAAAGTACAGCCTGTGTTCCGAGGCCTGCGGCTGTGATGATTTTTAACAGATTCGGACAGAACAGGGCAGATAGATAGCAGCATGGACAGATATTTTTATAGTGATAGAGTGGAGTCTCTTGTGGACACGACGAGAAACTGTGTTATGGTCGGACTTTGTTCTATTTTGTGTGCTAATTTGAGTTCATGCTTTAATTCAATTGTAAAATATTAAATCAAACATATTTGTGGTTGCACCAAATAAGTCTCTGTGAAGTTAATATTTCTTAATTTTAGGCATTACTTTGTTCTACATCGTTGCCCTGAGATGAATGCTAACGTTGGCATGGTAACATATTAACAAATACAATGCGAAGATGAAAGTCAGGAGATCAGCAGTGTTATTAAGGCTAATCTGATTTTTTTTTTTTGTTAAATGTGATTCTAACTGAGGTTTTTTATGACCATGAAACAGAACATTTCCCATGAAGTCAGATCTTCTCATGTCTAAATTAGACCACTGGACAACCAGAAGTGGACCTAATAAGATGAAGATCTTTTTTTTTTTAAGTGTGACCTCAGTCTCTCTCTTTCTCTCTCACACTTAAAATAAGTTTCTTGCTGTGAGCCTTTGACCTCCTTGATCATTTTTGATTCATCCTCTGGTGACCACGAATGTCCATTCAAACATTATTTGACAGTCCATCCATCACTAATTGAAATATATTGTGAACAAAGTGATGGATGGACTGTGCGATTGACACTTGGTTTGCATTTTATTTAGAGAACAAACAATATTGTTACAGATCTTAAAAATAGTGAATCATCACCATGATTCACTTCAACTGTTTTCTTTCCTTCTTTTCCAGATATGGAAAGATTGTGTCAACAAAGGCCATCTTGGACAAGAACACCAATCAGTGCAAAGGTGAGTGAGAATCCTTGACTTTTTACTGTGTGATTCTCTGTTTTCTTGCAAAGTCACCCTTTATTTAAAAAAAACCCCAGAGTTTTGTATGAAATTTGAGTCTGGAAAACATCGATTGAGAATTGATGATACTTGGCATCTAAATCAGTGCATAATGGGAAGTGGTTTAGTGCTTTTTGCATTTCCAATAGATCAGTGCCCGGAGATTGTTCCAGCAGGCTAAAAACATTGCATTGTGACATTAAATTCAAATGAAAAAGCCACCCAGTTAGCGAATCCACAAAGTTCATGTGTTTGCATCCTGTTTTTCGCTCTGTAGTAGGTTTTCTGTGTTTTTTCACTGTATGAGCCACAACAGTACGGACTGCCGTAATGAGCGCTTCATCCTTTAATCTGTCCAAATGATGCAGTGCTGGAGTACCTTTATTTTGGTTCACATCCCAATGAAGATGATTTTAGGATTGCACCCTGATGACACTCAGAGTCAAGCAGCTTTTGAAAGCAAGATGTTTGCATTGTTGTCACTGGCCAAATCAAAACAGAGAAAACCACACAATAAAAACCACAATGTGTTTCAGATAGTCTCTTTGGTGAACGAGGCTCGCTCAAGTGTCTTCTGATGAGAGTCTGCTTGATTTTTGGAGTGGTCTCCACAAAGCACTAATCAATATGATTGTAGTCGTCTGCTTTTGAAGTGGCACACAAGAGCATGTGTTCAGCGTGATTGCTGCTCATCCGCCAGGGCTGCACCCAAAAGGTATACGGCATTTTTTAGGACAACAGCACAAATACCCTGTAATCAGCCTATCAGCCTCAGTCGTATGGGTGAAAGAAAAGCCAGTCTGATTGATAGCGATGACAGAGATTTTAATGCAAATTCCGAGACTTCATCTGCTGTGATTACTCAGGATAAAATATTTTGATTGCAGTCTTGCCAGTCTTAAGATTATAATGGAAACTCCAAACTTCACAGAATCCTGCACGCTCTTTAACTTCACTCATTATCTTGGATCTGTCTAATTGGCCGGTTATATAAATCTTACAAACTTCATCATTTCAGTACCTGCATCACATAATCAAATATGGCTCTGAGCTGTGAAAGCATATTGAAATGCCTGTCCTGACATCATTTAAGAATAGCCGAAGGGAATGCAGAAAATTCTATAAACCCAGTGATAATTATCAGTTATTCTTCCATTTTCTCAACTCATTACATTTTCTTCATTGTTGTTCCTTGAAATGGAGTTAAGAAAAAAAAACTGATTCAGTACTGCCTCAGTGCTCCAGTTCATGATTATTATGTTGGGCAATTATGGCTTCATGGTTCTTTTTAGCATGATTTACAAATGGAAAACAATCTGTTTTGTTTAGGATCAAATTACATCTGAAATGGCCATTTGCATCCAGGAACCAACCAACTAGCAAAGCAAACCAACCTTAATCTTCTTTAAAGTGGTGATATTCTGTACTTTTTACTTTCTACCTAGACCACCAGCAAACTGATCCTTTTAACATGTTTTGACTGTGTAGCAAATGTCATATTATCTGTAAACAGTTATCAATATGCAAACGCAAAATCTGCAGACAGGGGACAAGATTTTGGTCCTGCAAGTATTATTTTCTCCTATTTTTGTTTTTTCTAGTAAAAATAGTATTGACCAATCACATTTAAGCAGGAATTAGTTACATTCAGATAAGCAGAACCTGTGCAGAGTTAGGGCAGGACACATCAGTTGATATGCAATCTTAAACCCATCACTTCTTTTCTTACTATGACTTCACTTGTTCTTGGATTAAAACTGTATCTGCGTTTATGAGCAGATACCTTTTTGAAGAGAGTAGCCAAAATGATCTGAGTTATTGTTGAGTTTGAAAGTCAAATTACTTATTTGACTGTAAACAATAGCCAGTGCATGGAAGAGGAAGTCTTGGCCTTGATGTCCTTTATCTGCTGACTATGCCAGGATCCCAGACACGCTGGCTGTTGCCCCCAGAGGCAAAATTGCGGTGAGGAGAGCCAGTGCGTTCTGAGATTGGTCGAAGCCTAATATAGCATTGTCCTCTGAGCCACAGATCTCCTTTGTTTTCAAAAAACTATTAAAAAAGCTTTAATGAGCCATGCTGTTGCTCTGGGTGGAGTGTTCTTTCATGGACATGTGCACAGTGGTTCATTTTCATTCATTTTGCAGATATCTGCTGCCATAAAATCACACTAGAACAACCTCAACAAACACTGTTTGAGCAACATTTGCTAAAAACTACACTGCCCCTGTTGTTTGAGGTATTTACTCAGTCTCTTTAAAAAAGAAAACAATATATTGTAACCTTTTAGAAAAAAGATTTATGTCTTCAGTAAGAATGAATTGGCTTCGGGCTAAGAGCCGCAGACAGTGTGGGGAGGTTGGAATGAATTCAGTGATGAAAAACATGTTGTTTTTTTGGTCCTCTGATGGGATTTTGTTCACAATGAGAATTTCATCTTCCAAACTATGCGGACAGTCCACATGGATCATGAATTTGCAGGTCATGCACTGTGTGTGTATGGAAGGGGGGGGCATAAAATTCTTCATCTTATTTTCATTAACTGAACTTTAATCTGATTTCAAAAATAAGATAAAAGTTCGAATAATGAATTTTGATGCTAATGCTGAGAATGCAAGTAATTAGACTTGATAGACTGTGATTTAATAGGGCAAAGTAATCAGATGTTTGTCAGCATCACTTCATGGCTTCAGACTCGACTGACAAGTTGACAGCCGTGTTTCATTCACATTTGTCATATTTTGTGGGCTAATGTGGGTAAGAAGTAATGCAGAGCAAAAGTTTACATTATGTAGCTGCAGGATTCACCTGTGAAGGTGTTCAGCTGCAAAAATGAGCTGTTTCCTGTGTGCACATTAATCTTGTTTACTTGTTTTTTTCCCCTTTGTTTTTTGTACTTCCTTGTCTTTTACTGCACAACATCCAGATATTTTGAAATGTGTTTATGTGTGTGCATGTTTGTGTGTGCAAAAGCAACAACAAAAAAAAAGAAAAAAAAGTGCGCTTGTGTAATAGTTGATACATTCTTGAAACTGGATCTGGTATCTCTCTGCACATGTATACCTTCCATACAAGGCCTTCACGTATATAAAACATTAATGAAACTGTCTCAAATGTAAACTGATACATTCGGCAACACATTTATGCTTATGACTAAACACAAAGAATACCCAGAATGCTGCAGCTGCACCAGCACTTTTTTCAGGCTGTGGTCCTCATCAGCACTTTCACTGCTTTTGATGTAGACTTCATACATCTCTTAGCCAGTTGTTAAGTCACAATGAAGGAGTTTCATTATCAGTCGGCCATTAGAATGCCTTACAACCGGATAAGTGTTGGTTTGATTGCAGAGGCATTCAGTGGGGACAAGATAAGTGCTTAGCGTGACTAAGAGAGTACAAATTGGCACGGAGAGTTCTCTTGGAGAGGGATGGGATGGGAGGAGGCACACTGAGGTGAAGGGAGAGAGTAAAAATAACCTGGGGCTGACAGAAGAGGAAGGGGACCCTTTGAAACTGATGATTTAGCAGACAGCCTCCTTTTTACAGGAAGATGTTGCAAAAAGGAAAGAGAGAAAGATAGAGAGCATGACAGATCTTGATAAAGAGACAGGTAAATAAACTCCTCTGTCTTTGCAGTCTGCAGGGATAATATTTGATCATCAGTTTGTATGCAGCTGTTGTCATGTGACAGCCTTGTGATCCCTTTTTTGTGGTGGTTCTATTGCATCAGAACCAGTGGTTCTCAACCCTTTTTTTTTTTTGGGCCAGCACCCTTCTATCCAATATCAAGGTCCCTTATTGCCTCATTATCACAACCTTAAAACATGTGTTTATCTTTCCTGTTGATCATTATGTTGACTATCATTGAAAGGCAATTCACTGAATATCAAATAACAGCTTTGGTATAACTGGTCAGTTGGAAAATAATCAAGCCTGTCATTAGTTTCCCAGTGAGCCAAAAAAATCATGTGAACAGGATCTGAAATTCATTTGTTTCCTCACCTGCTACTGTGGCAGGTCACTGAACATTTCTACTAACCACTCAGTTGCTTTTATCTACCACTTAAGAACAATATAAAGAGAGCTTTAGAATTATAAACACTGAGTCACTGGTAGAGTGAGTAGAAATATGGAAAATATATCTCATGTCATTATGTTATATTAGTCCTAATGCATATATTTTTTTGGAAGAATGGTTCAATGAGTTGTCATTTCGGTATGTAAAGAAAGGATAACTTTTGCTTGGTTCTTTGAAATAATACAAAGATTTTCTTTGTAAAGTCCTCAGCTCTGTTGTGAACTCAATGTTAAACACACTGACAGTTTTCTAGTTAGCAGCGTGGGAGCTCTGGGGGAGGGAGAGGGCACAGAGCACAGGATGGAGGAAGGAAGGGAGAGGAAACCACTTTAGATTGTAAAGGATTTCCATTTCCCAAAGACAAGCGCCCTCCCTCCCTCTCTCTCTCCATGCCTCCTGCTTTTCTCTGCCTCCCTCCTTTGCCTTTTAGCTCATTTCATTCTTCTCTCTCCTCACTCTCTTTCTCTTTCTCTCTCTCTTCCTCTCTGCCTGCCATTCTCTCTCCCCCTAAACTCAACGCTTCCCCATACTCCTTTCTCCCTCTGTACTTGGTCAGCCCAGTCTAATGGCCCAGCTCAGGAGATTAGACGAGAGCTAGAAATGTTTGTGTGTGAGTGTATGTGTGTGTGGGTGTGTGTATGTGTGTGTGTGTGTGTGTGTGTGTGTGTGTTAGAGAGTGAGAGAATTCATGTTTATCTGCACTTCCATCTGTGTCTATGAGCGTATATCACGTGTGTGTGCATTTCGTAATAGATTTTTTTTTCTCTCGTTTACGAATGGAATATTTGACAGGCCTGAATGAGCAAGATGAGTTTTCATCTCTGTGTCATCACAAGGCCACAGATGGGAAGGACAAGACACAAATGACGGATTATATAATTCTGCGATTTTATTTTCATTTTGTGTTCTCTAGAAAAAAAATGTCCCTATCATCGTGTCCATCAGAGCTATCACCTGCATGCACATGAGATCGGTTTTCACTGAACTTAAGAATGAAGGTTTTAGCGTTTTAAGTTACACTACATATTACATGTTGAGCAGGAGCTCGGTTTAGTGATTTTGGAAACCGTCCAGCAGCTTGGAAGGCAGGCATCTGCTGGCAGACTCACGAACTTCCACCTAGCTGAAGTGTCCTTGATAAAGACAATTAATCCCTTCCAGCTCCCGGGGTGTGTTCTGTCACTAAAACTTCAGTGCTGACCTCTGACCTGAGAGCAGCAAAAAAAAAAAGTTAAAAAAAGCACAGATTTTTCCTGGAGTGATAGATTCAGTCTAAGCCAACAGCAAATTTCAAGGCTATCGCAGTGAACTAGTCAATGAGATGAGCTCCTGGAGAAAAATGTGTTTCCATCATTCATGCCTCGAGAATGGTGAATAGTGTTACATCTTTTACTTGCCAAGCTGACACAGAGACATCTTTAGAAGTATGAGCTAACTAAAATGTGCTGGGCCAAGCCAGATTACATGCCAACATCTACAACTAACTCAATATTTTATTAAGAGATCATGTACAAGGCTCCTGAGACATGGACTCGTTTTTTTCTGGTTCAAAGGAAATACTAAGGACACTTAGTTATGAGCTGCACAGTGAACAGGCAAATGATTGTAGACAGAACAACTCCAAGAAGTGACTCTTTTTCACATTAAAGATTAAAGTCTTAAGGCTTCAGTTTGACAGTTGTAAATTGTTTCAATCTGCCTGTTACACTAAGTGCTAGGTTTTAGTTTACAAACTAAAACCTACAACTACACTAGAATCATATATTATAACCAATTGTTTTGATTAATCCGATAATTGCTTTTTACTTCAACAAAATCAATCAATCCAGTGACTGTATATTAATAACCTAAAAAAGAAATAAATAACAGAATATATAATAGAAATATATCATACTAAAGTGTTGCGCTAAATAGAAACAGGAAGAGGGAGTTAGACCATTTAATTGGTGGGTCACAATAGAAAGTGCAGTGCTTATAATGTAAATGTCCCATATGGAAATACATTACAAAATGCTTCATGTTACACGTTAATGTGACAGAGTAATACAAGTATATGGAGTTTCTTAAGGTTAAAGTAAAGGAGTTATTAGGTGAATTACTAAAAGTTCTGTCAGATTAATTTCAAGTTTATTCTATTATTAGGGAATAGAAATTTAAATGTTATTTAATTTACAAGCTTATATGTTGTTTCAGTACTTAAAAGCACCAGCAAGCTGAACCAACAGATTGTAGATTTCATTCCTTTGGTGTTGCCTCACTAATTAGTCTTTGTAAATATCTAACCTTTAGCAACCAGATGATTCTAAATAATTGAAAATTGGCCATCAAGGCTACAGGGTACTGATGGTGAGTGAAATTGTACTTTTATGCCAACCTGCTGTGTCATGGAGTCTCCTGCTGCCCTCATAACACAGAAACAATATAATCCATAATGAATTCCATGCTTAATTATAACAAAGGAGGAGATGAAATGTTTAAATAAACTTCTTAACAATTATCCTAATCTAAATGAGTCCATTTGAAGGTGCACATTGCTGTGTAAGAGCCTTAGGCACTTCTAAATATGATTAGATTTGTTTCAGAGGTTGATGGATCTCAAGTAGAAAATGGAACTTTACTGATATGAAAAAATATTGTGTTCAGTTCTGATATAAGGGTTTGTGACTTCAGTAAATTCAGTGCCTGGTGCACAGAAAACCCACACAGCTCCCTGTACTCATAGTACACTGTTGGACGAATCTTGGAATTTTTTTTTTTTTTTTAAGGATCGAAATAGATGCAGCTGAACCACAAATATGTTATTAATTAATCCATGCATCTGTTTCATTCATTCATCTGCATCTGAAATAGGCTTTATACAGTAATGTGCAGTCATACACCTTGAGGCCTATGCATAGAATATTGTGCATAACATCTGTGGGAATCTGCTTTGAGGCTCCATTTTTCTCAGTTCATTTGTTGAATTTAAACAAACATTTGCACTGCAGAAAGTATTGAACAACTGCCATAAGACATAATATCTGTTGTAGACTATTGGTTAATTAGTTATCCATGGTGAACTAGGTTTTATTTTCACTCTAATTATGTGGACAGTCTAAAGTAAACAAACAGCCATTAGTTTAAGTGTAGGATATGAGATGTGGAACTTTTATATTTTTTTTGGAATAAAATTAAGCATCTTGGAAGCAAACTGATGAATACTGTATGTTTGTGCATTCTTAATAAGTTCAACTGTTTTGAAGTGACCCTAATTAGATAAATATAGATTAAAAAAAACTGTGAATGGCTGCATATATTCATGAATTTGTTTACTTTGCATATGTGTGTATCCATGCTCCTCTGGATCTGTGTTTGTCACAGTCATTAATGTGTGCACTTCACATGTGTATGCACCACTGTGCGATCTTACATGTCTGTTCATGTCATGTTAGTCTATTTTGGCTAAATTATGTATTTCTCATTAGCGACAGTACAAATATTTGTGTGTGTGGTACATATCTTGCTTTGAAAGCAGCTTGCTGCCTTTGAACAATAAAGGATCATCTGTTTATCAGCAAAACAGAGCCAGGCTGCAAATCGCGGAAAAGACCAACAGACAAGAACAGATGTTAGGAGTGAAGTGCATTGATGTGTACGTGCGTGCATGCATGCTTTTGTGTGCGTGTGTGCATGTGTGTGCGCGTGCATGCATGCATGTGTGTGCGTGTGTGCCCGCGTTTGATCGAGAGAAAGAGGGAGTGGTAGTGTATTCCCTCATTCTTAACATGTTTACATTTAGGATTGGAATGAGAGGCTTTTGAAATGTGGATCATTTAACTGTGTTAACACGCAACCCACTCAAAACTACAGCTGGATTTCAAAGCTGCTGTGCTTTCCAAACATCTCCCCCCATTGGCTTAATTCATGTGTGTCAATATCTCTCTTTCTATTAGTCTCTTATATAAACAGAGCCACAACCATTCCTGTACTAACAGTGAGTTTGCTTAAATTTACCCTACTTGCACGCAAACTTTCATTTGCTCCGCAAAAAAACCTGCTATTTTCTCTTTTTTCCTTTCTGTTTAGCATTGCTTTCTGGCCCTACCCATGTCACCCAGTAAAACAGGGTGTATTTCTGAAAGAGGAGATTAATATGAGTGTTTTCAGACCTTTAGTCTTTAGTTCTTCCTGTATAGCTTAGCCTAGATCGCAAGTGTGTCAACAGTTTGACAGATAACACTGTGCACACATGCATAAGAACTGACAAGAAATGAAAGCAATCTTATCGCAGTTGAATCTGTTCATTAAATGTTGCAGAAATGTTATGATGTCATCATTATTGACCACTTCTATAAGGACCCTATATGTAGTGAAAGATTTAGAGGAGTTCAGGGACAGACTGAGCTCACATGCAAGACATTGTAGGACATTAAATGTTAAACAACCTGGAGCCAAAAGATCTTATGTGTGAAGACATCCATCACAATTAAGTCCCTTTGATTATGGTATAGAATTTATCAACAGAGAACGAGTGGTAAGCAAGTAGCACTGCACTGAAAGGCATTAGAGTCATTACAACTCACATGATTTCATTAAAAAGAGGAGGATCTTTTAGATCATAAACGAGATGGCAGGAGTTATTGTTATGACACCAATTGTGTTGATGTTCTGTGCTAAAACACATTTAATGGGGGAACAGGCAGCATTCATTAAAAACGTGACCTGACTTGGTTTTGACACATTTAAAGGATTTATGCAGCTTTGAAAACAAAACACAGGCTTGGATTTGTGACAGAAATCAAAACTAGTTGGTTTCCCTCAGCAATATTTCGAATAATATTAACTGACATTCATTTTCTTTTCCCCTTGTTGTCTCTGTATGTGTGTTTGGTGTTGTTTCTGTGTGTCTGCTTGTATTTGTGTGTGTGTGTGTGTGTATGTGTGTGCATGGTGCATGTGCAGGCTATGGATTTGTGGACTTTGACAGCCCTGCAGCAGCCCAGAAGGCCGTGGCCTCGCTCAAAGCCAGCGGAGTCCAGGCACAGATGGCGAAGGTAAGCTGCACCCCACCTGTCACTCTTTGGCCTCCTTTACTTGCTGTCATGGAGGTGTTTTCTTGTGGTTTTATCCTCCTGGTAGACTCAATCACTGTCTGCTAACCCTGAAGGAATATGATGGTGTTGGTGGTGATGAGAAAGACAGTACTACAATACAACACTAATGCCATGTTGGTAATCATAATAATGATGAAAAGATGTTCAGTATGTCAGTTACACCGTCACTTTGATTCATGTGAGAATGATAGGTGTAGCTTTGACTTAGTCAATAATGAGATTATTGATTCAGCCCATATAGAGTAATTGATGAACCACCATGGCCATGATGAGATTATTGATCACATCCTTAAAAAAAAAAGGGGGTAAAGGACACAGTGAAGGACTTTGATGGCTAAGCAAATTTCCTTATAACATGTATCTTATTTTGGTGTTTTTAAGTAGCTTTACATGTGTACCTTATATGTTTTCTCTGTATTTGCTTTTCAAATACTGACAGTCATTCAGGTTTGTGTTTGTAGTCCTGGATGCGTGCATGGAGCTGGCAGTTGTATGTAACAGTGCTGTGCCAGAACATGTGGGCCCAACCGGCACAATCACATTACCCTTCAATGCGTGTGAGAGAAAGACACTGAATAGCCTGCCTTCCCGTTCACATTCATTATAGCTGTATCACTGCATACTTCCTTTTAGAAATGAGAGACGAGTGCAATTAAAATGGGCCAGTCTTCAGGCACCAGGAGCATCCCATTGAATTAAACAGCAGCAAGCCTCCGAGCCACCTTTGCCTTGCTCCTCTATTAAACCTCTTTTCATTAGACTTCCACCTCTTATTTTGTTCCTAACTGCTTGGAGGGGCATTTGGAAGAGCACTGTTGATGTGTTTAGCTGTTATTAAAGAGAGACGAACCCTCGACTCCTTGGAGATTGAGTTTTCCGGAGGGATGGAATGGAGGGCAAGGAGTCAATTCCAAATGAAATTACACAGACTTCTTACTGTTTCATGAACTAATTATGCACAGAGCTGCTGATGTCCTGGCTAACTTTCCTGAATCAGGGTGCAGTGAGAAATTCAGTCTCAAAACCACTGATGTAGAATTTCTTGGGCGAATCTTGATTTTAACTCACGCAAATTTCATGCCATGCTAACTCCCAAATCCATCTCAGAGATCAATAAGGTTTTGAGGGTCAGCTTGGACAGACACTTTTGTTCATATTTCTGATTTTCAAGATAATTGAATGCTCTTCAAGCGAAGATAACAGTGAGGTAGTCTTGTATTGCTTGTTCTACTTCCATAGTGCTGTGTTAGTGCTGTGGTCTGACTGCATCCATTATGATTCTACTGTAGAAGAGAAACACTTCAGAGTGTTTGCATTTTTCAAAACCAATCTCAATCATCTTGGGTAATGCCAAGCCCAAGATTCAACGACAGTGCCATTGCAAAATAGTAACAGAAAAATGCAGAAATTAGGAAGGAAGGAGAACGTTGCCTATTTGCAGGGTTATACCCACCGTCGACAGAAGTCCCACTGGCAGTGAGCGGACAGTTGGGTGGAGAAAAGACAGTAGAAAAAGGGAGATGTAATATCTAGCAACGGCAAATATTCATCTCTGTGAGCAAGTGGAGGTTTGGAGAAAGGTATGGAAATAGAACTGTGCTGATGTGACAATGACCTTCTGCATTGAGCTTGTGGTGGTTTAAAACACTGGATCAGACATCAAGTGAATGTCAAGCATCTGCTCAACTTTAAATATCCCGAAACAGAATACTTAAGCCTTGGAAATATTAGAAACATAATAAATAACATAACAAAACAGAAAGACAAATAGAGAGAGAGAAGAAGAGAGAGATTGAATGAGTAGACACATCCACATCCATGTAGAGCTGTGTGCTATATAAACTAAAGGTGACATTTGTAAAGCTTGTCTATTTTAACTTAATTCTTTTATACAAAGTGGAAAAGCAGAAAAAACACACAAGGCCACTGAGGTTAACATCTAATAGCCTGTAATCAAGGTTTTGCTGGAGAGTCTATCTGTTGGATCTCATTAATTAAAAAAATACTAACTTATGTGTAGTCAAGTAGAGCAGTGAAGGCTGTAGAAACAGTGTTAAAGTGACACCTCTGTGATTGTGTTTAATGCTTAAAACATTTAGTTTTCACATCCTTAACCTGCGTCGTATAAGTGCATAAAAGCTCTCCCTAGAAATACTCGATACTGATCGCAGTCATTTATCAACATCTCTCTGATTTCAACAGTCACACTTTGAAAAGGTGAATATCATAATTTATCCAGCAAGCAGATTTACACCTGGGATTTTCACACTCTCTAACAGAGCTGTGCTGTTTTATCTAAAATTAAAGGACAAAATTTATGATGAGACCTGAGTTAGGGGACTTGAAAGAAGGGTTGGATTAGAGTGAAATACAGGTGTGAATGACGTCTCTGTGAGTCGGTGTTAAAGACGTATGAGCGTAAAGCAGGTTTACACAGTCATCAAATTTCCATTTCAAAAGAAAAGTTATAAAAATAAATGCCACCATCAATTACAGAAATGTTATATAGTTTAGATAGTTTAGATTTTATTATATTAATGATATAAAATAAACTTATCATCAGTAGAGATATGAGATAGAAGAAACAATTAAACTATTTCATTCAGAGTTGAACAATTTCATTACATCTTAAAGCTCACAGCTAGCATCAAACGCAACACATCACACATTGATTCGTTACTTTAAAATTTACAGCCAATATGACCTTATTTAGTCTAAAAAAGATTGTTAAGATGATTGTGGGCAGGGCGTCAGATAAAATGACAATTTCAATAGCTGTCATGTAAAGTTAGAAGGAAAGAAATAATTCTGATGATACCCAAAAATAAGTTTTAGGTCACCGCATTCAGTCATCCTCGATACTTGGATGTCTGGATTAAACTGGATCCTGGCACTGTCCAGTGATTGAGGCGTGCTATGTTTTCTGCCCAATTTCAGTGCAAATCATAAAGTACTTGGTTCTTTGACAAGCGGTCGTCATTTAGCATGAAGAGGTTATTTTAAAGAAAACATTCACTGGATGCACCAGCCTCGTATCGAGCCCTGGACAGGATTGGATTTCTTCAGCAGGGCTTTGAAACCTTGAACATAGCATGGTAAATGATCAATGTATCAGCTGTAATCAGTCAATGTCAGAAAGGTTGCTAAGTGCCTTTAAAAGGACATCATGACAGGGAAACAATACAGCATACCTGATGAAATGCTGTTTGAGGCTTCTTCCTGTTAACCTGCAATCTGCACGAAGTTCTAGCTTCACCTGTAGACCTGCTCTCTCCACATCCATGCACTTGTGCACTGACCTGGCGCAAAGAGGGGATACTGCTGCCAAGGCCTCATTATGTCTGGCCAGCGACATGATCACTTAGAGATATCCATATTCAGACATGGGAAACTCTCCCCCACAGAGGAGTGACCGTAATGAAGAGTTTCATAATAAAACATCCCAACTGCAGGTGTATTGTGCACAAACAGATTCAGCAATCACATGACCCAGGACATGAGGAATTTACAGGCAGCTTCAAAGTCAAACAGGCACCATCCTGTTACGTTGCACATCACGTGAGAGATGTAGAGGGGATTGGGGTCCATGCTGCCTGGGAGGCTAAACCCAGGGCAAGAAGTTTAAAATCACTTAAAATACCACTGAGAGACTATGAGGCAGCTTTATATCTCACAGTGTAAAAAGGGTCTGAAAATACAACTGCCAACCTCAAAGTTAACCACGATTAAAGTTATTTCCTGACATTACCCGTGAATTAATTAGAGCACAGCTGAAGCAAGATTAGACTGTTTGTGTATATGTAATTGTATCACTGTGAGAAACCTTCATCCATTAAACCCTGCAGCTTGCACTGACATCTTCTTTGTGATAGGTGCATGTTTTGGTTGTGAAATAAACGAGACAAGAAGAAAACACAGCAAGCCAAGATGTGAGGAGAAAAGAAATTGTATGTGTGTGCGTGACTGTGTATGCGTGTGT
>JAQNCA010000030.1:18674996-18702734 GCA_029783725.1 Acanthurus tractus
CTACATCACTGATGATCAAGAAGTGATAAAATCAGTTTAATTGCATGGTCAAGATTTTGGTTCCCCTCTAGAACTGTGCAGTTCATTTTCATGCGTGAGCCGCCTGGACAGTTGGCCTCACAGCTCGTTCTTTAATTGAAGGTTAACCTACTTCCTTTGTTAAATTGCTTTGATCTTTTAAATAATTATCAATTTTGTTAGCGTGAGAGACTTTTTGTTTTTCTAAACCTTTAATTTTTGCTTGGCTTCCCATTTGCTGCCATGCATTCTCTTATTCTTTATCATTGCTTATATGTTTTTTGTTCAATTTGCTGAGGCATCCTAGCATCCTCCCTGATTATTACAGTATTTGCAATTGCTACAATAATGTTAGCTTTAACAAACTAGTATAGCTCTATATACTTTAACTACATGCTGCATTTCCATACATTTGATAAATCAATCTGTTTATCATTCTCCTCCTCACTTCCTCTTCTTTTCTATTTAATTTCCATCCATCCACGCTTCTCTTCCTCCTCCCTTGTTCCTGCCTTGATTATTTCAACCCAGTGTGACACCTCTGTTAATAGCTTTGTGTTTGTTTTATTCATGTATGTTTGTATGCGTGTGTACGCGAAGCTGCCATCATTAATGAGTCCCTCTGAACTGCCATGAAACAGGCCTCACTGCCATGACGCAGCTTCAAATGCAGACCGACACGCACACACTCTCTCACACGCACACAACTGTGGCTCTCTCGGAGGTGTCAACAGGGTGTGTACATGCAGAGTCAGAGACAGCGCCCCTCCTTGGTTCCAGACTCCATTAATCATTTAGAACGAGGATTTCCCTGAAGCCTGCTCTCTCATCGGGCAGACGCTACGGCATCAGGCTGACGAGGCCTCCAATGACACTGAGACACGTTTAGCAGACATACAAGAGATTTGTTTCATAATCCCTCTGTTTTAATTAGCATACAAGAAGTGATTTTTCTATTTTTCTCGTTCTTTGATATGCGTAAACTGAATCTGTAGAATAGGATGCACTCCGATTTTTTTTTTCTGTGTTGTCATTGACAGTTTTGTATTTTGGACGCGTCAATCAGCCCTATTTGAACTCTAAAAGTTACAAGTTCTTGATCCTTTTCTTTTGAATTTTGTGAGTGTTAAAGAGTGCTTGACATGCTGCTGTAACTGCAGTGCCACTAAAAGTGCTTAAAAAAAGAATCTCTTAAAATTAATAATTATGAATTTTCCTCTCAAGGTTATTTCAATTTTACCTCGTCTTTGAGTGATTGTTTTAAAATCCATCCACCTCGCCACTAAAGGGGGTTAGTCTTCCTCAAATGGGAGAGAATTTGGTTAGAAGCAGACAGCATGAGGGAAAGTGATGGGAGAACGCAGCTCAGGTTGAAAATAAATAGAATTATTCAGTTAATGAAAAACAGAGAAATAAAGACTGGAGAGGTTTTGTGTAAATTAAGCAACACTTTCCTCTGCCAGGTTGTTCGCTGCTAATTCCTGACTAGGAGAAGGAATGGAAATTTTGCCTGAGCTTTTATTGACCTTTAACAAATACATGCATTCGTGAGAACACACACGCTCGCTGTGTTTACTCAGCCAACATGCGGAGCACACACACCACTCGCGAACAAACACATGCTGACTCAATCTACATACATGTACACTTCTTTGAATGGCAGGTGCATTAAAAAAAAAAAAAAAGTTGCCTGTGGAAGTAACTTGACTGCATGTGGTGTGTTTGGTGTGTGTGGGTGTGTGTGGGTGTTTATAGGCCTGTCTCCCAGATCATCCGTCTGCATTCCAGGTAATTAGACTGGCCAACAGCTGAGTCCCATTAGCCTTGATTACAGCATTCAGTACTACAGAAGAGGAGAGAGAGGAGAGAAAGAGAACGCTAGAAGCATGGATGTGTATTCACTGTACATGCTAAGTATGTTTTTAGGGCATTAAGGCTCCTATGTGTAGGCGTTTGTGTGCGTGATCCTCGTACATGCGTTTTATGTGTTATAGCAGCGACTTGGAAAGGTTTTTGTTTTGGGTCTCGACAGTCTAATCTAAGGAAATCGTTTCATGTCTACATCCATAAGCATGTGTTTTATATTTTGTAGCATAACTCTTCAAAATGTATTTTCCTTAATTGGCTTCCTGCTGTGGAAGTTCTGACATTTTACTAGTCAGCCAAAACTATAATCTTGAAGCCAAAATGTATCGCAGGCCTGTTTTTACGGTGGATCCACACAAGATAAGGAACATTATATTTCCCCAATGAGTCTCAATGCAATATATGGATTTTTGGCAGGAAGAAAAAGTTCAAGGTTGAACTTTTAAGATGTATTAACCGCAGAACCACAGGAAATGACTGCACTTCAGCTCAGCTGTTGTAAATCAGGACCACACTCAAAAGATGTGTTTGTGTGGTCAGACTGAAGAATAAACAGCAACATCAACAACAAAAATTGCAATCAAGCCAGGATTTTGGTTAGTCAGTCTGTATGTGTCCGTCCATCCCTAATGTCCTTCTTCTTGCAAATCAGACCTGAGAAAAACTGATTAACTCATGAGGCGTTCTGATCTGCATTCAGCTCAGGAAGTGTTTATTCAATCCACCCAAGGTTTTTCTGTCTTCTGTATGTCCAACCCCACCCTTTTCTTCCTCGTCAAGCTTTCTCTCTCTCTCTCTCTCTCTCTTCCTCTTCTATCTGTGTCTGACCCTCCCTGATGGTTTCAGTGTCTCAGGATTGGGTGATTGATTCCAGCTCTGGATGGCTGGCAGACAAGCAGCTTGCACACTGGTGTGCAGCAGGGACTGCACTCTGCTCGGACTCCGTGATGAATTACTGGCCTTTTAATGCACACAGTAGAGAGTGTTTGAGTTAAAAAAAAAAAGAAAAAGCAAAAGATGGGAAGAAGAAGAACACACACAAGAAGAGAAGAAGCTAGGTTAAAATTGCATTGGGAGAAAGAGGACAGTAAAGAGCAGGAAAAAAAGAGAAGACTGAAGGCTGGAGAGAAGTAGAAGCAAACAACATTTAAATGAATCATGGGAGTGTGAAGACGCAGACCAGAGGGAGGAAAAACATTCTGCCCGTCATGAAATTGAATTAAACATTGAAACATAGTCAGTCTGTCACTTAGTCAAGTGTGATGCCATTTCTTTGAATAGTCAGGCTTTCTTTGCCACTTCACAGCCACCAAGGAGCCACAGAGTGGAAAACAGCTTTTCTACTTCTGAATATTTTCATAAGTATGCCATCACTTGAAATGCCTCTAACCCCAGTTTTAATGATGCTTGAACATAAGCTCAATCCTATGAAAGGTAACAAAGCTAAATGACCTTTGCAGCCAATTAGCAACAGCAAAACCAGAGTGCATGGATCAATCCTGGTGAGCTCTCTCAGTTCATGAATTTTTTTGTTTTTTTTTATTGGAAGTTGAATGGATGTGACGACAGTGTAAGTCCATGCTGTTTTTTAAGCGATTCCAGATGAAACCTAATCCTCTGGAGACATTAAACACACAAATACATAGAAGAAATAACCTGCAGTGGATCGTCTCAGGCCAAATATTGCACCTAATACATCAACAAGCTCTTGTCTCTCTGATTTTGCTGAAACACTAATATTACATTGGCCTTTAGGTGACAGATTTTAATCGTGTTTAAGCATTGGCTTCGTCTTTAATTCACACATGTAGAGAAACCCAACAAGAAAAGTAGTTGAGTCATACAGCAGACAAAAATTATACGGTACATACAACGCAGCATCTTCAAAACAACTGACTAATTTGAATTGTAGGTGTGTTAAGATCCTTTTAGTTTGATATAACTAAAACAGCAAACAAAATATGAACAGCTGACAAAAGTGACGTCTTAACATAAACGTGTCTGTTTTTGTGCTCCACCTACTAAAAACGGGCAAACTCATGCGAGTTTACATCAGGGGCAGCTGCAGCCAAGCACTGTGCTTACAGTAATGTGAACTGACCAGAGAGTAAATGATGAGGTAATCAGTATCCAGTGTTGATTTCACTGAGCCTCCAGTCATCATGAAGATGGAGCAAAGTGTATATCTCCATGGCTAATGAAACCCTGGGGATTTCAGGGTTTAGGGTTCATAAAGTATTTATGGTATGTTCATTAAGTATTGATTAAGCCGTTAGAGAGCGTTTAGACACCCAGACAATCATTATGAAAGATTAGAACTTGGCTTGAGGAAGAGGAAAAGAGGAAGAGGAAAATGGATAAGGGCAGAAAAGCGGAGGGAGAGAAAGAGGTTATGGTGAAGAATGGGTGGAAATGAAGGATATGAGGATTGTGTGAAGAGGAAAATGTGAGACAAAAGAGAGGGAAGGAGAGCAAGGGGGCGAGAGGGAAAAGAAAAGAAGGAGGAGAAGCGAGAGGAGGAAAATTCTTCTCTTTAAATATTAATTAAGCATTCAGATAGCATTTTAGACAGCAAGGATACCATTATAGGAGATTAGGTTTTAATCTGGGGAAGAGGAGGGGCGAATAGCAAGTAGGGTAAAAGGGAAACGACAGGAGGAGGTGGGTGAGCATGAGTAAGAAGGAAGCTGAGGATAGGGAGGGAGGTGGACTGAAGGAGGGCAGAGGGAGAAGGAAGAATAGATGGATTAAAAGAGGAAATGAGCAGGATTACGTGTAAGACAAGTTTGAAAGGTAAGAGGAAGAAGTCAAGTCATAATGAATAGAAAGTCTCATTTCCCTAATCATATACTGCTTCTCTATGAAAGTGCTCTGCCAGTTGTTTTCACAGCATTGCTTGGCCTATGTCTTCTCTTAATTTTCCCCATCCAGCCATCCATTTTCAATACCTGCTCATTCCCGCTCAGGGTTGTTGGAGGCTGTGGCGTGTCATTTCTGGTGTGAAGTGTTGCTCTTTGAGATGCAAGCGGGATTGCGGCAAAATGTGACATTCAAGTACCGTCTCACCTCATATCCATCCATCTAACATACAGACCCAGCCGGTGTTTTTCACAGGTATTTAACCATTGCTTTGCCCTCTCTTTACCCTCTAGCATTTCAGCAGGTGTTGTTGCATTGCAGGGTAACCAGGAAGTAGCATGATAAGAGGTGCAGACCTGCTATAATGATGCAGCAATGAGGTTTAATGGGGCTGAAAACACAGGCTGACTGGCTGGCAGGCAGGCTACACAGTCAGGGAGAGGCACAGTTGGTGTGAAGCTGTTTCCAGCTAATGACAGATGTTACAGAGAGAGAGAGGGGGAGGGAAAGAGAGACAAAGGGATATAGGGACAGAAAGAGGGAGAGAGATGGAGAGACAGAGGTGAGTCATTTGCAGCATGCAGAGTGAGGGATCACTGAGAAGTTACTTTGTGCAAACGGCAACTTTGTGCAAAGTCAAGCAGAGTTCATTCACATGTGGGTGCTCCAAAACACTTTACTTCATATCCCAGATGTACTTGCGCAAATAAATGGTTTTACAGCCAACTGTGTCGAGAGATGGTGTAGTGAAGTGTAATTTGATTCCAATAACCCACCGCGATGCCCCTGTTGATTTTGTACCCATCACACTCTTGATTTCCCTGGATTGAGACAATATAAATGATACAAAGAAAACTAGGGATTTTCAGGCAGGCTCACACAGGCTTTATAATCAGCAACTGGAGGAGAGGAGTAGTGGAGGAGAGGTTATGGCGTCCCTCCTGTTCACGCAGATCTGCATTCATTCCCCTTGTTATGGTAACTGCAAACTGTATGGAAAATGTGCACTGAAACAGAACTGTTGACCCACTTTTTGCAGAAATTGGGAAAACCACTGTGAGATTTTGCTTAAGACTTATTGTCTTTGGGTGAAATTAGCATGTAACCACATTGACCACAGGGATAGGAAATCTTCTGTTTTACCATTTAAATATTTTTTTTATGGCTTGAAAACAGGCGAGAGGATTCTGTCAGTGTTGCTTCTATAGACGGCTGGAGGGTATTGTGCTGTACTCACTGAGTAACTGTACAAAATTGAATTTCACTGGGTCTAGATAAGCAAGTTATTGTTGATAATGACAGAGTCCACAGGAGCTGTAAGCGTTTAAAGCTTTGGTCTCAGCTGAATACCCAAAACTAAGAGACATGTAACTTAAAACAGTGACATGGCAATGAACGTGTCTGAGTTTTTTTTACTATGTCTCAACTGAATTCCTGTGACTTGGATGTGAAAGAGTACCTTTATTAGCTTAAGGCTTATTTGCTTTATTCTGTGTTTCTCTGCTGAATCTTCTCTTGGCTAAAGTTTGCAATTAACTGTAAAGATTTCTCACAGCAACAGAGTCAGCCCAGGCCTTATTAAGATGTTGTTTCCCATTATTTCTTACTGTGCATAAAAGCACAACTCAATTGAATCTAACCACCGTGCTGCAGTTTGTCAGTGGGTGTATACATGGTCCCCTGAGGCATTTGTTTTGGGCTTTGTAAAACCAGAATATTTCTTATTTCATAAAAAGAGAGCTCACAGTACACACAGATATCTCTGTATAGTCTAATGACAATGAGAAGGTCGCACACCAGGATATCCACCAATAGGCATGTTTGGTTTATGGACATAGACACGAATCCTAACCTGGAACAACAGTTTGAAATTTTAACAAGTGGAACATGAGGACATGTTTGATTACATTAAGTATCCAATTGTTTAAAGCCTTGAATAATTTCACTAATGGATGTGGCTCTCACCTTGTGGGAAGCTCAGTTCTAAAAATGTTGATGTGGTTGTGCTTTCCACAGTAATTTTTTTTTTTATTTAAAAAATTATTATTAAAAAAATTATTTGGCACATAAATAAATATATATATGTAATATTATTTGTGTTATAAAGAAGGGACACTGTCGGTAACCAAAGTCTGTAGCAAGCAGAAGGTCCTGATGATCCTGATGATGTAACTCCTAAAACAGGATGAGTGGAGGATCAGTGACAGGTTCCACAGCTGTTCCATATGACTGCATCTTTGATGTCGCTGCTTTCACCCGTCACTGCTTGCATAAATGCACACGCACGCAGAATGCATGCGAGTGTAAAAGATTACATTCAAAGCCAGTCGCTCAATGTGGGAAGACGACTTTGCCACTGTGAGTACTGGACACTCTGCCAAAAGAAAATCCCTGCTGACGAAGAGATATTGAGACTCAGAGAAGAAAGGTAAAACATCTGAGACCTCTTCATTGGCTCTGCTCTGCGTATTCTGAGTCACTGATTACATAGATGGCTTTGGTCACTGTTGACCAGATTTGGAACTCCCACTCTTCAACTCAAATAGCACTGGTGCATGCAAATGGAAATCCTCCATGGATAAGGGAAATGTTTATGCTGAAAATGAGCCACATAGGGCAGCTTAAAGTCACAAATTTACCCAACAACAGACAGATATTGTTATTTGCCATAGTACATTAACATTTTTTAACATTTTGGCTTTTTAATACTTGGTTTGCAAAATACAGCCGGGCAGATGTCTACGGACTTTTAGTATTAATTTAATTTCTTACAACATTGTTAGAATCAAATGACGGAACGGTTTCCTGTTTCAACCCTGCAGAGGATTAAATGTCAGTGAAATGCTTATGTTACTGCTGCTTCTGTTGCACATGAGATGAGGGGAATAAAAAGATGTGATATTGACACGAAAAACTCTCTTACATTATATATCAAAGACTTTTTAGCCATATCTGGGCACTGATCATAAGATTTCAACTTATTACCAAGGCCAGAATGAATACATAATTCGTACATCATTCCAGCATAGAGGAGAGATCAGTCAGTGCAGGCCTAAACTCTCATGAAGCAAGGAAACATCACAGAAGCATTTACAGCATGTAAACAGAGGCATTGTGGGGAAATATGCATCTAAATTGTATCATTAAATTATAAAATAATGCCTTGAAACTAGTTATGATTTATAGAACATGTTTGTATTGCAACCCTCTTTTCTTTCTGTCATTCTTTCTTTGGAGCACCCTCCATCAAACCCCCCTCTGCATCCAGCCCTCTTTAATTGCCTGCACACACACAGACACACACACGCACGCATGCACACGCGCACACATACACACATGGGCTTTGGTCTCTTGCAGAGGATCATTTCAATTGAGTGCTGCTAAATAGAAAAAAAAAGTGAAGTATACCAGTCTAACTACCTGAGAGGCACATTAGAAAGACGGTTCCTTCACTCATGTGAAAATGTGAAAAAAATTAATGCAACTCAGTTAACATCTATGAATCCTGAGGGGCTTTTCTTATTGCTTCAGGGGTTCTGAGCGTGAAGGCGGTGCACTGCCTTTTCAATGAAGTGTTTATTCCTCTTTTGAGGAGAGTTTGCACTTGGGTTAAATGCTTGACTTATTTTGCAGTGGGATACTCAGTTATAAATTGAAAATAAAGAACTGGAATGGCACTACCTTAACCTTAAATGCATTTAATGCTGCTTGTAGTGGAGAGTAGGATATGCTTATTGTTCTGTCTTTGTTTAGTACTAGCAGTTTTTGCTTAGTACACTAGCATTCTCATTCAAGTGTGCATTTATCCTAGGAAAGATGGGGATAAATCCAGCTTTTCGAACTGGCCAACAGTTCATCCAGTTTCAGTGTACAAGAAGTTGGGATCTTTCACGGAATGGTCTTGTGAGGTTTGATTTAAGAGCAAATGGCATGAGCTGTTTTCACATACTTTTTCACATTTTGTTCAAGGAAAACAAGTGCTTATCATGAGACCACACCAATGTGTTTTTCTCCAAGGTTTTAGAGAGGCTTTTCCAACAAGTCCAAAGACTTAGACGAAAATATATAACTTCCCTTGTCTGGCCGGCGTTAAAACGTCTCTCCGAGACAAAATAAAGTGATCAAAACTATTTTGACATTTTCTTCTTTTCTTTCTCCAACAGCAACAGGAGCAGGATCCCACCAACCTTTACATCTCCAACCTGCCACTGTCCATGGATGAGCAGGAGCTGGAGAACATGCTGAAGCCCTTTGGTCATGTCATTTCCACACGGATACTAAGGGACGCCAACGGCCTGAGCAGAGGTGTGGGTTTTGCAAGGTAAGGAGAGGCACACGTTTGAAAGCAAACTCTTACTTCTACTCATGCTCATCACTCCGTATACCTCATATTAATATTGCAAATGCGGGCTATTTCCGAACAAAGTAAAATGACTCAAAAGACATGAAATAATAAAGATACATAATTCTCACTTTGCTGTGAGGTTGAGTGCATTGTTTTAGATGCAAGAGGTAACATCATCACCCATTGTCATTAACAGCCAAAAGACTTCTGACTCTAATGATACAACATTTCCTTACCCTTGGCCCTGTAACACTCTCTGCGTGTGTATGTGTGTGTGTGGTCCTCTCAGTTACACTGTGGAGTGTGCCAGTGATTAGAATGCAGTCAAGGCTCCATTCAGGGTCACTGGCTATGTGAAGAAAACCCAAGACACACACAGAGACATGCATGCTTACGTACCACACACACACAAATACACACACACACACAAGCACCCATACACACACTCATACACACACACTCCCACACACACATACCCTGGCTTTTGCTTGCCAAGCAGGCAATTAGTCATTGAGCTGTGATTGGGTGAGCAGAGCTGAATAGGGGCAGACAAAGAGGACATGACACACAACAGATCAGACTGAATGGAGCTTTTAAACCAGGACAAAGGAGAGGAAACCCCATGGAAATCACGCACACACACACTCACAAACACACATACACATATATACACCCACCTAAGGCATTTTACTAAGGCATACATCGACAAACAGGCATAGATGCATAAACAGACAGGCGTTTAATGCACTTTCTGTATTGTGGAACAAATTTGCACCCACATATATAAAACATTCACAATGTTTCACCTTTTAAGCACCACAGTACCCTCTGTTACAAATTCAGTATTAACATAAGCAGCTAAATGTTCTCAAGTAGCACTTCTGTCTTTCTCTTTCCCTCTGTCAGGATGGAGTCAACAGAGAAATGTGATGTGGTGATTCAAAACTTTAATGGGAAATTCTTGAAAACCCCTCCAGGCATGACAGGTAAGTGTCCGTCACCAAGACAATTACTTCATTCTGGCTAAGCCTGCTTTTTCTATAAATCAGGGAGCCCATATAGGTACATCACACTCTCAACCCCCCTACACAGGTTAAGGTTGCTGCACTCAGGGGTCAGATTATTTAAACTTGGACTCTGCTGACAACCTTTGAAAGTGGGTCCAGTAAGTTCAGTGGCTTGTGTGTGTTGATAAAAGATGTACCGGAAGTCTTATTCTGTGTCTTTTGAGAACATAGAAATCTTTTCATGTATTTTCTAAGCAGAAACATGGTGTTGTTTTCTGCATATTATGACAAAGTGGATAGCTTTCATGGATGTGGCTCAGTTTTGTTTCCAAAATTATATGAGTTTCAGTACCTTAATTTGAGAAAAAATAGTTATATTTTTTTTACAAGGACATCCTTTTTTTCATTTGATTGAGTAAACCTGACTACTCATTTCAAAAGTGTTTAATGTGATCTTAACACAAGCAATCGCAGAAGACCTCAGGCTACATAAAATGCAGACTAAATTCAATAAAGTGTCCTGGTCAGTTTGCTGAATTTAATCAGGAAATATTAAATCAGGATATTAAATGTGACCTGGCGTGGAATGCCAATCTTTAATTACTTGACATTGTCTCAAACTCGGGGTCAGAGCTTTTTCAATTCTTTGTACTTTTGTAGAACAAGTTTAGATTGTTAAACGTGCACATTTTTGGTATCATAAATTGGAAGGTTTTAGTTACTGGATTATCAAATTGGTTCTAGTGCCCTCCTATGTTTATATCATGGTAACTGCAGGGGAATGTTGTTTTTTATTGGACCGGGTTTACAGCCATGCAGCTTTATTTTTGTGAATGAGACAGCAGCTATGTAAACTAACAGGTACAGATATTTTAGTTTTTCAAATTTAATAAAACTTAATAACCGTTATCTAGTTTGTTGAATGGTACTATTTTTTACTTTCCTTTAAAAAGTGTTCAAAGGTCTCTAAATTCATTAAATTTGTACTTAAATAATTTGCAGATACGCTTAAATTATAAAAGTTCAATATCCAGCATTAAGCCTTAATACATTTCTTCTGTTGCTTCAGGAAATTGGGTTATCGTCTGCCTGTAGAAACATGATTATTATCCTTATTTCCCAGAACTTTAATGAATGCTGTGGAGAAACCAGCTTTGGTTTTCTGACTTTTAGACAAATGTGTGACATCAAATCAGCACATGGGGATATTTCTCTTCTCTTTGTAGGGAAAAAAGCCACAGGCACCTCATTCATTATGTTTATATGAACTTTTACTGTCTGACTATAAATGCATATTTAATAATGAACATCATCTTTTGTGAGTTACAGTCACACAAGAAACTTCTCTGCCTTTTGGTGTCTGTGTACAAAACGCTTTCCATGGGACTGATAATTTATAAGCATCATCTCTGCTCCTCTCCTCTCTCTCCGTCCTTAGACTCTTTAGACCAACCTAAGTTGATTTAGTGGGAGGATCTGAGTCATTAACTCCTTGACTTTACGGGACACAGACTGAGACACGGACATGCACGATGCACATGTTGTTACACAGACAGAGATAGACACCCCCTAAAGCAAACAATCTGTCTCTGAAAGTCCGCCAAATAAACAAGCAAGGATTTGCCACCTTTAACATGGATGGGATGAGAAAAGCGGAGGAAGAAAGCAGAAAGAGATGCAATGAGGACGGTATTTTATTGGGTTTGGAATAATGATGAAGGATGTGTGAGTGTGAGAGAGAATGACATATAAAGAGGTAGAGAGCCAAGTGGGCTGACCAAACATGAGTGAGATAACAGAGCAGGGACAAGGTGAGAAAGAGGAAGCTGAGGTGGGAAGAACCAAAGCGAAAGTGACACAGAATGAGAGGGAGCGATGGAGAGACTGAATGATCAAGCACAGATAGAGAGATAAAATGTGAACCACACTGAAGAAAATGGAAATCAAGGACAGACAGAGAGAGCTGTGCCTGGTGCCCTGGCAGTATGATTTGTGAGGTACAGCATGGTGGGCGGCTCAGTTTGTCAACCAGACACACACACACACACACACATACACAAACACTGCTGTTCTTCTGCACTTTGCATCATTTCATCCATTGCCGCAGCTTCCTGCACTATATGTGTGTGTGTGTGGGTGTGCGTGTGTGTGTGTGTGTGCGAGAGAGAGAGAGATAAGGCAGAATCTTTACTTTCAGTTACTCAGCAGAATAATAATAAATAATAATGTGCAGGCAGACACATGTGATTCCATGACAAATCTGGACAGTGAACTACACTGTCAGTATTTCATGATAGAATTTTCAGTTGTCCAAGTTAATTTGATCAAAAATCCATTTAGAGGTATTCCACAACGAGTTCATGAGTTATAAAGAGTTAACTTTTGCACAGATTTCTGGCTCAGAACGCAACATATTGATGTGATATGGCATCTAGTCAGCGCTAACTAACTAACTAACTGATAGGCTAATAACAAACTAAAGGAACTTGAATAAATATATCTATCTAAACAATATATCTATTTACTATTTGTAATGTGAAAGTGGTCACTCAAGGAACTGAACCCAACTCTGCAGACCACCTCAGCTCCATGTAGAATTTGCATCATTCAGTTCATTGCTTTGGGGCACATAAATTTGCTGTTTTGGCTCAATCCCGTCATTGTTAGCTCCCTGCTTTGTTAATGAAAACACTCTAACTGTAAGCTGCCTCCCCAGCATCATGCCACAGACTATTCTTTAATAGCTAGCTAGGCTTGTTTCCCTGTGTCAGCAGTGGAGAAACGTTCGACTGCTTTTATCATTATGCTACAGGGTTAAATGCTTTGAATTTTTTGTATTTCTTTAAACCAATCACAGTCGTCTTTTGCAGCGCTAAGACCAGACGCAGCCCCAGTGTCCCTGCAAGTGGTAACGCATAGATAGTGAAATGGGAGGAGAAAATCAACTGAAATAGTCACCCAAAGGCAGACTGATGTGGTGGTCAAACCAGCAGCACATAGACAAATTGTGACTAGTGATAAAGTATTACACTTCCATTAATTATACATTAATCAGGTTGATGGAAATAGGACTCCACTATATTCTCAATAAAAACCTCCATAAGGTGATAATAGATCAGAGTTGTATTTATAGCTTGTGTTGCCCCCTACTGGCAAAAAAAGAACAAATGCAGGTGTGTTGGTGTACCTGTGTTAATGCATTTTGACCAGTTAAATTGCTTTGAGCTCACATACTGTGAGAATCCTGCCAACTGGACCCTCTGTGTACTGAACCACAAAACACACACGCACAAACGGCGTCTTCAAAGTCAGGTACTGTTGATTTATGTCCCTGTTTTTTTCTCTGTCACTGACACTCTGTGGCATTTCTGAGGCTGTTACAGTGACATGATGACAGGCCTTTGTGCTTTGTCTTGTTATAAATCTACTTATTACTTGCATCTGTTGTCTTAAAAAACAAAATGGAGCCACTGTTAGTAAAGGTTAAACCTGCTGTGCTGCTAACAGTGTGTTTTGCATATTGAGTGATGTGTGCTCGTGCCCTTCCTCTGATTAATACCACAGTCTGTCCATCCAGGCTGATGTATTGACAGGAAACAGTAATATTTTACTCTCTAACTAAGAGATTAATGTGAACATTGATCACATGACTTGAGCTTCCATCAGCCCTCATTAACAGGAAGTCCATTGATCCACAGCTTTCTGACTTTCTACTGGTGTTTCCTGTCACAGAGATAGAGTGTCTAGATTGGACATATAGTAGAATTACTCTGCTTTTTACCTTTTGTTTGAACAAAAAATGCTGGATTTTAATCAGATTGTTAGAAGAGCTGAATGGTCTTCAGCATAGAGTACTTAATAATTATATTTACAGCAAGTCTGTTCACAGATCTTAAGAATCACTCCACAGCTCTTGTTTTCCATATATCAAATGTGCAGGAAATGTCTTGTCAGCTCCTAATGTCTCATTGCGCTTTCCTGCAAGTTTGGCATTCCAGTCTGAGGTGTAATTGAGTAATCATAGTCTGTGTATTTACTATACATTGCAATTCTGTCTTCTCTGTGTGCGGCAAAGTCCTGCCCTCATAATGTGAAGGAGAGTCTCAGCTCTAGTGGGTGATGGGGGGACCCCTCCCCATGCAGCCATAAAGAGAACATACCTCCTGCTTCATCATGGCCGTGCCACTTCCTGTCAGAGCTTCAAATCATAAATCTTTCATGTTCTTGATGATAGATTTAAACTGTCAGCACTTGGTAAGGACTCAAAACAAGTTAGTGCCCAAACATTAAATGGTGCTTCTGCATTTATTTAATTCTAAAGATCAGTGCTTGAGAAAGATATCACAGGGCTATTCTCTACTCTTAAATTATTTCTTTATAATAATAATAATAATGATTATTATTATTAAAATCGTTCTCCAAACCAAATCTGAAAGAGAAATTTGTGTAAGTTTACTAGGGTAAAACATCCAAATTTCATTTTAAGGGATAAATCTCACTTGTATCAAACAAGGATAAATATAAGTCTGTTTAAATCATTCTAGTCTTCTTCCCAATTTTCCAGCAGCTCACACAAAGTCGACTTCTCTACTGTGTGTAGAGAAGAACTACTGAGCTGCACGAGTGTCCCCATGTGATACTTACCAAATTATGTGTTGATTTCAGCGCTAATTGTTTTGTTACAATAATTTAGGTGTCACAAATAGCATCATATGACCTGGTCAGATACTGCCCAACAAAAAAATATTATTAGTAATTAGAAGCAACATAATTTTCACTGTATATCACTGAACTCACCATTTGCATTTCCCTTTTGTGTCTTTTTCTCGTTTTATTTAATACATGTATTATAATATCTGCCCTCCTGCCAGTTACTCCCTCTCTGTCAATCAGCTCTGTCCCCCATAATTTTTCTTCATCACCTTTTACCTTTTACAAAACACTCTGTTTGTCTGTCTTTCCTGCTATGTATGCTGCAGTTTTAGTTGTTTTGTTTTACCTTCTTTTGTTTTACTTTAGCACAGCACTAAACACTTTCAGACCTCAGAGAAACCCCGTTGTTATTCAGTGGTCTTAATACTCATCAAAATGCTGGTAAAAAATACATGTAGCCATAAAAGTCTGCCAAGATCATGAGGCATTAAGTCCCCATTCAGTGCAGAAGTGGTTCAATACTTAATAAATGTAAAGTAAATTTTATTGGTTGCTTTGAATGATGGAGGAAAAAACTGATATTTAAAGCCGTTTATTCAGCACTCACACTGTTTAAACCCAGTGTGTTTTGCAGCTCAACTGAATCACATCAATGCTGTAAAGTTCTAAAAGTGGCAAAGGTGTTTGGTGCAATCTCAACATCATTTAAAAAATATATACTTAAATAAATGTGTCAGTGCATCTGTACATTTTATTCTTACTTGTCTCACAGCCAGTTCCTTCTGTGTTGCTTTTGGTTTATGATGAGAAAACAGAGTAAATCTAGTTGTGTCCCTCAGGGGTGCTGTCAGGAAAATTGTTTGGTGAGTGGTTGTTCTTGTTAGCTCGTTCTTCACCGGGACAGCCAAATGAGACTCAGACTCAAAGACGGAGATCATCTCAGTCTTCTGTTCAACTTTGTAAATATCTCTTGAGTCTCAGTTGTCTCAGACATTATGGCTATATCTATTGCAGGACACATATCTGTTATATTTTTTAAAGGTGCTAATATCCATTTGAAACTAAAAGTATCTAAGACTTTTTTTTTTTCTTTTTTTTTTAGAAATTGTTGGCCTCTATTCATGTGTGGTGCTTGAACAAGTAACCCTCAAGAGTGCGTTTTGTTCTGTCTCAGAGCTTTGAGCTCTTTGATGCACGGTGTCTTAAACAAAAAAAAGAGAAAAAGGATTTCAGCCCATTCATCCCAGCTGAGGGATTCCTCATTTTGGCACATTTGGGAATTGGATCCCATTTTCCAACTGAATGATTTCCCAAGTTTCTTGCACATGGATTGGATTTTATTCTAAATGAGAATTTCTCCCATTTCAGAGATTGGATCCCACTCATATTATCTTGCCCCTCTTCCCACAGTGAAAACTGAAGCTGTTGTACCGTCATCAGCTGCGTTTTTGTTACCTACCTACAGATTGATGCCTTACTCAGCAGCACCAAAATTAAAATGTCTCCTGCACTTTATCATGAGCTATTTGCTTCATCTTCTCCATATTTTGCTTCACCTCCTATTTCCTTTCCTGCTTCAGTCTCAGCAGAACATAGAGATGGATATGTCTGTTTTTCTCTGCTGGAGGTTCTGTGGTACCTTACACTGATCTGCAATATCCCACAGCTCCAATAAGTTCTAACAGTATGTGATCCACCATTCACAGCACAAACCACCCACTCTCCTATGTCCTGTCAGTTAAACACAAATACATAATGGATCAAAAAGTCCATTTCAAATCAGAAACTCAGAACATCAGAATTTTTTTTGTTTTGCCCCATAGCATTCACTCTCTCACACACACGCACTTTTAGAAAAACATCCAACCTCTCTGTCATTTTATTGACATCACTTGCAGCCATCATGTCATCTATTTCTTATTTGCATGGCCTGTCTCTGCAGCGACAGGAGGTCACAGTGTTCTTTGCCCTGAAGAAGCCAAAATAAAAAAAAAAAAACCTACAAAAACTGAAGTCAAACTGTTCAACATTTGGGTCCACAAAGCAGTGACACTAAGAGAGATAAATTAAACTGCTAAATCAGCTACTGCAAGCCTTGGTTAATGAGTACAAATAAATTTGCATGAGCCTCCCACTTCCAATAGGACCTGTTGGGACACTGAGAAGAAAAAAAACAGCCTGAGGAGAGAAGAGGGATATTGTTGTGCTCAGAGCTACAAAGATTGATTTATGTGTGACTTCGGCAATCATTTTTGCTCATTTGATTTAAATTGAATTCCATTTCTTCCATTCTGTGTTCTGTTTACTAGAAATAAATTTACATACCTGAACTCCTTGGATATCCAAATATTAGATTCGACCATGTTAATTAACTTGACATGCCTGAAAGTGACCCATTTTAGGGGGCAGGCACAGATGTAACCACATTCATCACCAATTCATCACTTTGTGTCGCAGAGCCGCAAGAGTGACGGCAGCAGGGGTCAAACTGACAATTAAAAATGCCCTTCCTGTTAATGCCCTCTTGTGAAATGCAACAGATTGTGGCAATGTAACTGTGAAAGCCAGCTGAATAATTAAGTTGATGCACCAGTTTGAGCAGCTTTTCCTGCAGGTAATCTTGTCTCCGGATGCTTTGCGCTTGTCGTTTTCCCCTGATTGTGTGGCCGCTCGCGGAAATGAACAACATTCATTGTTGTGATCATCATCATCGGCATTACAACCTGTCACTGTGCTTATAAATGAATAAAAAGTGAAATGAGTTTCCTCCATCACAGAAATGCAAAGTATCACAAATTCTGCCAACTTAGACATCACCTACAGATAACCCCAAGGTGACAATACACTCACATGGTTTTATATTTTATATTTTAGCTGCAATGTGATATGATTAAAAGATGGTAGACTTTTTTTGGTCTGTTCTAATATGGTATTTGACTATAGCTCCACACAGAGGCTGTAATAGCATCCCTTTGTATGCTTTATCCTACATTTGGCCTATTGAGAGAAAATATTGATGAGCTTTTAGACAAACACCAAAAATACTGGCTCTGTTGAGCAGATAAATTGTTTTCATTAATGACTGAATAAACAGAATGCTTTCACAGGTTGGCTGGTTTTTACAATGTGTCCTTTAAACTTTGCCAATACTGATTAATTAGGAGCCAGTGGCTATCTTTTCAGCATTTGCACCCCATTGAAATACTAGCCTGTTAGATTTTACAATCTTGACTAATTGTGCCAGGAATGACAGACATCCTCTTTCTTTGAAGGAGGAAACCAAAAAGCAACACCAAAAAAGTACTTTCACAATAAGAGATTTACTTGTATTGGCTCTCCCTCACTCAAACAGGGGGGTATTTACATACATACAAGTATTCTACATATGCAGGATAAAACATTATTTCGTGCTGTGCTCTTATTGTTGAATTATCCTTAAATTTCAATTAGTTTGCTGTCTTAAGCTACAGCTAATCTTCCCATTATTCTATGTCTTATTTTGACAGTATTGTGAAATGCAGGGATAGCATAATCTGACATGTCAGATTTGAATAATAATAGGATTAAACTGCAGGTATCCAAGAATGCAGCAGCACTGTACAACAATTTGAATCACCTATTGAAAAAGGAACACAAATGTCTCCATTTTAGGGCCTGTCTAAATTCCCCGCTCAGCCAAATATTGGCCTTATGCAGCAGTCTACAAATGCACGAAGGGAAGCAAAAATATTCAAACAATATTGATGGATGTATGTGTGCGTGGGTATGTTTGTGCATGAATACACAGTGTTTAATGTCTGGAGCCATTTTACCAGCTGTGATATAAAAACAGCTTACAGCAACAGTGTTGAGTATTAGAATTTTTATGTCTGTGTATGTGGATGTATCCTACCGGGGATTATACAAAATGGAATAAGGCCAGTGTCCCTCCCTGTCGCTGTTGTATATCACTTTTAACAAGCACAGTAACTCCTCAGAAATATCCCCATGTCGCATGCTTTACTCACCGGATACTGGGGGGAAGACAGAGATAGTGAATGAATGAGAAGTGCACGGATTTTTAAATTTAGTCTGTCACTCTTAAGCATCCATCAAGTCATTATAATACTTTGATTTTTGTTCTCCTAGGATGAGCTACTTAGCATTTATGCATCATTAATTCTAACAATAAATGGCCTCATTTTTTCATCTCCCTTCAGTCCAAAAACACAAACCTGCTGCTGTCAAAGTGATAAGCCTGGTGCATAAAAATAACAGATTCAATTCAGAACATAAAGGTATCCTTTTCATGCAAGTACAGAGGACAAGCAGTTGTTTCAGATCAGCAGGAGTTTCTTCACTTTTTGTCTGGTACTTTGGAGGAGATGCTGAGAAGAAAGTGTCCTGACTACAAACTTGACAAGTTGTCAGCCGTCGACAATGTGTCTTTCTCTGTCTGTCAGTAAAACAAAACAGCAGCAGAACACCGATGCTGCCTTTAAGTCTGCATCCAATGTGCTGGTAACCACAGTTTGTTTGCAAATACATGTATTTTGTTTTTATTGATATTTAACACAGCACTCCAACATTTTTGGATGGGAGTTTTGCTTATTAAGTAGCAATAATGAGATTATTGCAAAACCATAAACTTTTTACTTTGGGCATCTGAGGGCATCAATATATTCCTTGTGTTGCAAGCTTGACTGTTTATTATTTTCAATTGTACCTTTAAAATCCAATCCTCTTTCTTTTTTTTCTTTTCTTTTTAATTCTCAGGTATTTAATATTAGGGCTGCAGCTATTGATTATTTTTCTAATTGAGTATTGAATCAATTATTCCATTGTTTAATTAAGCAGTTGAAAGGAAATGCTGTTGCTTTGTTAAACAGAAAAATTAAAAATACTAAGAAAAATAAAACTGCTCTTTAATATGAACAACTAATTGGTTTTCTTTGTAGGAAAATCAACATTTTTATTGCTTCAATTGCATACAGCAGTATTAACTGTCAAAACTACATTAATTCATTTAATGCAAGTGCAATAATGAGTTCTGGCTTTATGACATCTGCAGGAGGCAGAAGTGTGTGGACAGGAATGTTGGAACAAGAGTCCACACACACAATTTCATCACATTTTTCTGCTTTTCTTCATCTCACATAGTACTAATATTGATTTAGTCTATATTAAGTACTAACATTAACATTATCTTAAGCGGGGTTCACTCCTGGACTGGATACATAGTAACATTAGACTGTATGCTTACCGGTGAGATGCAGAGGCACTTACTGTCAATTTACAGTAGATGACTGTTAAATCCCATCTTCTGCAGGTAGCCCGTCTACAACTCCGGCATTTTGCACAACAGTAATAACCATCCGTATGAAACACAGGTATATGGATAAAACAAAGCTTCAATGCAAAGAATTTTGGTCTATGATTTCTGGTTATCCAGTTAGTGACTTGAGGAATCATTTCAGACCTATTTAATAAAGTAAATAAACATCTTTTCATCCCTTTTATTGCCTTTTTTTTTACCATATATCAATTCATTCTAAGCCCAGTGCATTAAGCTTTCACATTTGCATTACAAAGACTACATATCACAAGAGATTTTGCTAAAGTCTCACAAATTAACACTAATAGCCACCATGGGAACTGTTCTTAGGCTTCAGGAATGATTTCAGGAACTCAGAAAGTTTCAAACTAGGAACTGAATTTTGTTCTACTGACCTCGGTGCTTGTTGCCAAAAAAGACTCTGCTCTGGGGCTGATGTTTTCAGAAGGGACAGGGAGTACTGGGATGGGATGTGAAAACCAATAGTTTCAGCACCGGTATGTGGACTCAGGTTTTTGTTACTTTGGAAATATTCTCCTGTTGCATGTTTTCTCCGGGTGCAGGACTGTGGTTTTTTGATGCATTATTGGACAAGTTTGCCATATCTTCACAGTCCTTTGTTGCAGTTGAAACATAAGAAGGAATGCGTGAAAGGGAATGTTTTTATTTTCTTCCTGTGGCTCCACACTTCCTTTGGACAGTATGGCTGAAGAAGCCATAATTTTAAAAGCACGGTTCTAAAGCTCAGAGAGGACTTCTGAAGAATGACGGCCCACAGGAGATGAGTTGAAATTCTGAGAAACCGACAGAACCAACATATTTTTATGAGCTTTCCGCTCTGTACCTTCTCTGATTTTCTTGTCTTAATTTAAAAGCGTCTCCGTGCTTCCTCCCAAGCTATTCGTTATGAGGAAACCACTCTGAGATTTGTGCTGACATCGTAATAGAGACACACATCACACACCTACACGCTGGTACTGTTTACCAAATGTATGTGAACGCATGGAGCAAAGTGGGTAGAAGAGAGAGAAGGGGAGTGGTTTTGAAAGATGACTAGCAAAGGCGAGGGATGATAACAGAGGGCCAGATGTGCGGCCTGTTATTCAGATAGAAATCAGGTTAAAACATTATAATGACAAAGTACTCCTAAATGCCGCATAATCACACGGCTCTTTGTTTCTCCGTCTACTTACCTTTCTGAGTACCCATCCAGGCCCCAGGCAAATAACTCTCTTCTCAACCTTGAGCTCTGAACGCTTTTCTCCACTGAGAACACCTCCTCTCGTTTTTTTCAGTTTACCGAGATGAAGAAACATTTTTTCTTGAAGGCAGCAAGGTAATTGTGTAGTTTATTTTGGCATTCATAATGTGTGAATCAGCACATGATGATAGTGCCTTTGCTAGTTCATAGCATTCCGTGTCTTCTAAGAACTTCTTTATTCAAAGCAGCACACAGCGATTTGACTTTCTCTGCAGTCTGAAATAACTGCCAGTGAAATAAGACGAGAGTACCGGCTAAATGCCTCTTTTAAAATGCGTCAAACGTGCCTTGGTGGACGTATTAAAGTTACAAGTGAGAGGCAATGCATAAAAGTAGGCAGCTTATTCGGCTTCAGTGTTAAGAGGTGTCTTTATAAAACTGAATCAGAGCAGGAACAGAACGCTTGTTGGTGTGACAGTGTTGCAGTGCTGCAATTACAGTTTAAGGCTTTATAATTGCAGTGTCTTAATGGCATTTAAATGCCTTTCCATTTTAACAGATTGTTATGATGATTTGCTGTGCTTCATTTGTTGCTATACATCTTCTGAAGTCTGCAAGTCTGAAATCCTTCTTGTCAATATTAAATGAGTCATTCGTAGTTCTTTCTTGGGGGAAATTGAATTCAGTGTTAGACACAAGATAAATGCTGGATGCTCTGCATAGATTTTTATGTTTTAAGTCCCAGATACACTGGCAGAACTTTTCTTTTCATTCTCTAATTGGAGGAGGTGCCATCAAAAGTTTCTGAGACTGCATGGTAATGTAAATATAGCAGGTGCAGCAATGTCTTTCATTGTTACAGTGATTTATTATCATCAGAACCTGAGTCATAACAATTTTTGGGACCACTGGTTTGTCCTTTTTGCAGTTTCACCACGGACCTCAGGCTGTTACCAATACCACAAACAGTGTTTTTGGAAACAGAAAGAATTAGCAGGGAGCCAAAACCAGCTGGAGGGGAGCACAACTGTGTAGTTGTAAGTTAGAAACTTGCCCTTTTCCGCTGAGCTCTGAGCCGGCACATCGTCATGTTAGGAAGCCCAGCTGCCAGCGTGCTACAGTAATGAAGGTTTGCTCCAAATATTCTCCTTCAGACTTCTCAGAACGTCACAGTGGTGCTCTGCTTTAGCATTCTGGCCCTGGGGGATGAACACAAGGTGCAAAAAGTAATGTCAAAGAAAACCCCCAGCATGCTCTCAGCTATGCTCCTGACCTGACGTGCAGTCTTTGATCTTGAAGACCACAGGCTCTTCCAGTGCCAAGACTCTTGATTGATCTCATGGTTGTAGTTGCAGACACGACTCTCATCACGAGTGATTATCCTCAACATGAAGTTTGGGTCATCTGAGCCTGCTGAGACCTTCACAGACTCCAATTAGGTATTGACTCTGCTCAAGAGTCAGTAAATCACAAATGTACGTGTACCAGTGTCACAAAGCTCAGGTGATGATCAAATAATGAAGCTTAACATATTTACTGAACCAAACCAACAATGAAAACCTTACTTTTCCTAGACACCTAACCTTTCCAACTTACCTTAAGCAATACCTTTTGCTCATAAAAAGGTATTGCACCTGCTATATGCACATTACTACATTTATTAAATTACTTTGGCATTCAAACTATATATCATGTAAACACTTCTATACATACATGTTCTAGTTGTAAAGCATGCTCTTAGGAAGTATGCATGCTTTTAATAGCTGTTTACTTAAGCAGAATTGTGAACCGTGGTCTAAAAAACAGGATTTTCAGCCAATAGTTTCTGTTTTTATCATCTTTATCAGAGTGAAAATCTGTTCATTCTCCCTGGAAATCCTAAAAAAAGGTTTCCTGTGTTAAAATGTGTACAAATCTATGTGAACATGATCTTAAAAACTCCTGAAAAGGCCAAGAAATGCCCTCTAACCTCCGAGACCACATTAAACAGAAGAATATCTGTTGATTGTCTGACAGCAAAGGCCGTCAAACATCTTAGCTCAGTGTCCTAGTTCACAATGGGGTAATACTTTTTGTGTGTTTGGGGAGTCATGCTGTTGCTGAAGCATTTCCCAGAAACAGAAGAAATAGAATTATTCACGCTTTCTAGCTTTCCAACAAAATCTAAAGCTGTGCTTTAAAAATTAAATAAACTGATACATAACAAAGACTTTTTCTCCAAGATAATTCTGCCTCAGTGGAGCCACATCTTGCTTTTTCAGATGGCTGTAGGGTGTTTGAGTCTGCAGCCTGTCAGGTTGAAGTGAGAGTTTGGTGAACTTTTGTATGGAAGGTCACACTCAGATAATCCTATTTGTAATCAAGACTTTCTTCTTTCTCTGCTCCAGAAAAGGGGCCATGTTGTCTTTGGAGCAATCACAATCGCAGTCTGCTGCTTGAGGTCAAGCTGTGGAGTTACTTTGCGTATTAAGTATGCCTGTTTGGTTTGTCGTTTGAACCACCCTCACCATGCTTTGATGATTAGCCTGTGGCTTTGTTTTTTACGTCAAGGCTGCTTTTGTCCAAGTATGGTTGTTGGGGTTTCAGAGATCCTGTGATAACTGCTGTTGTTTAGATGTTTGGATTAGGGGTGGAAGAGATAAATGCAAGAGCTTGAAGTGCTGTTATTATGCTTTTGTTTAGGCAAGAGCATAGCAGCTTGTCTCAAAATCTTATCTTTAATATGTGACTCTTAACCTAATGCACGTAATTTTACTTTGTCCTTCCATTGAAATGATTAATATATCTCTGTATTTGTCCTTGTTCCCCTCTCTTTCTGACGTACTCTGCAGCCCCTGCAGAGCCGTTGCTGTGCAAGTTTGCTGACGGAGGGCAGAAGAAGAGGCAGACCCAGGTCAAATATCCCCAGAATGGCCGACCGTGGACACGGGAGGGAGAGGTGAGCCTTAAAAACTGCATTTAATCATCAAAAAAAACTTACCAGTACCCATCAAAATTGATCTACTTTCAGCAGTCACAGCAGCTTTTTCCTAAAACTCAAGTGAAAAGGCAACTTCTAACAACAGAACCATGTCTTTGTAATCACTTTATTATGGCAGAATCATTTATATCTGATGCAAAGGTCAGAATTATAATTATTAAGTACTGTTAAACACAGAACAGCAGATTGAACGGTAGCATGTCATTGCTGCCTCACAGGAAACATTACAATGTTTCCACCAAGTCATCAATTTCATAAACTATAAATATCAGGGTGATGTTTCCTTTGACATCAGTTTCTTTTTCACATTTTCTAACAAGGTTTCAACAGCTTGACAGGCCCCCCTACAGGGTCATTATCAGCTTTCATTTCCAATAACATACTGTAGGTCGAAAAAGAGATGGTGCTGACAGTATGAAAGCTGGCATATAGAAAGGTTGTTGAATGTAAAATACAAGGTCTTCAAGACCTCAATGCCAAGTTGATTTTTTTTTTCTTTTGTCGAAACTTCCACCTCCATTCAGTCTTCTTCCGGAGAAAAGAGACCTTGTGCATCGGATTGAAAGCAGATTGACTGTTGCACAATGCTGTGGGTTCAAAAGTTGTTGGTGTCGGTACCAAAGCTTTAATTTACAGAACAAGGGAAAGTGAATAATAATGTTGACACCCACACTCTGAGTTTTTTGAGTTTCCCAACATTCACATTGCATGGAAGTTGAGAAAGAGCCGGGTGGTGAAATGAAATGAAATGGAGCGAAGCATAAAAAAAACAACTGCACTGTAATAAGAGCCGCCACAACAAAAAACTGGATCAGAATGTGCAAGACGGTCATGTGTGTCTGTGTGTAGCAGGCACAGATTGCAGTTTTAGATCGGAGGCCCTGGTGTTGAGGACTTTTTTTTTGTCAACATTTGTATAATGTCAGCAGGACCTAAATGATCATTGCGTTCAATTAGATTTTTCACACTTTTGTCCTGACAAGCCTCACTTGGACTTGTGGAGGAAAAAGCACCTCCTCAGAGATTTATGCATTTGTCAGAACCAGATCTCAGAATCTGAGCAGACATTTAACTGTAGAGGCGCTTTGAGGGGCCTCTCTGCTTTCCCACTTTGTAAGCCGAACCTAATTTCCCAGAACCCCACACATCTAAACAAGTCTGGCCTTGGGATTGTAGCCCAAGCACATATTATACACAGACTAGACTTTTTTACTACCTCAACAAAGTCACTTCTTTACACTGCCTGTTTTCAGCAGTGCTTTCGGCACAATAACAATGGCCCCAAAAAATCATTTTCCATGTCTGTTGCATGGTGGTTAATCCTGTCCTCCGTTTGGAGGGCAAAAAGCTCCTAACTCTTCACTTGCAGACATTTTCAGTCGCCAGTTTCCTTTTTTAAGCTAGCTACTAACTGCTGCTTACTGTGTTTTTTATTTATCACTAGTCTGTTGCTTACTTAACCTTCACAGTGTTTATACAGAGCAGTGAGGCCCAACTACAGGGCAATATCCCTGCATTGAACAGGCAGCGTGAAAAGAGCTTATCACTCACACTTTAACTTTTGAACAGAGACGCACATGCGCACAAACATGTAAAAAAGTCATCCGATCCCTCGTAGATAGGAGCAAGACACACAAACTGAGGGGCACAGAATGACTACAAATGTCACTGTCTGACTCTTTGTAGTCATTTGTTATCTTTGCATACAGATGTCATCTATATGATCATTTTTGTGGTAGTTTGTGGTCTCTATGTTTGTTTTGTATCCTCATGGTAGCTTTGTGTGTCTTTGCGGCTTGTTTACATGTTTTCAGCTTCACTGATTTTGTGTTTCTATAGTAGCTTCATGTCTCTCATGACTCTTTGTGGTATTTTTATGGCTCTTTAGAGTTGATTTGTGTTTCTGTCATCATCTGGTCTTTTTCTCCTTGTTTGTTTTTCTTTGTGGTCATTGCATGTGTTTGTGGTAATTTTTTTGTCTGTCTTGTCGTTTTACATCATACTCTCTCTCTTAACTGTACAACACAATATTTTATCCATTCCATCAAACAGATGCTCTGGCTCGGGGGCCCTGCTGACCCTTTGGGCCCCTGGGCTCGTTTCCAATAGCTGCATTTAATAATTCATCCATGAGGATATGATGTGAGTGCACACACAAGTTAGATAAGTGGCAACACATGTGACACATCCCTTTAACTATACACTTTGGTGCACTAATGCTGGTATTATGCAGCAGTGAGGATTGTTGTCCAGTCTTTGCTGTTGACTTCGGAAACTTAGAGGACAAGCTTCATACTCAGGATGCTTCGCAGAGCTGATCTCCTGATGCTAAGGCTCAGAAACCGTCTGTTCAAAAAGACAGTAGATTCAGTAGATCAACAGGAAACCAGCGGTGAATGCAAATTTTCCTCAAGGTGAAAACTGAGATTCTGGTTTTTGTGTAATGCAGATTTTACCAAGTGTAAATCAGATGTTCATTTCAGAGCTCATACAAAATGATCCTGGACCTTGAAATAATTATTTTTTGCTATTTGATGTATTCAGTGGCTGGTAGTCATTTTATCCCCTCTGCTGCCTATATTTCCCTCAGTCCATATCAGAAACAGTGTTCAGGGGAAAAAAAACAAACACTGCAGCAGAGTTAAGAGACTGATGCAGAGTATAGAACATGTACAGATGTCCTGTAAAGGTTGGTAAAGGGAGGCATTGACAGCAAAAGACAGAGATGAAGAAAAATAATGATAAGAGGACTGAAACCACTATTCTTACTTTAAGTTTGTTCAAACATTGCCAAGCGGCAGTCAAGTGGATGAACATCTTTTTTAAAGCTCAGCAGTGAGAAATAGTGTCTCATTCATTTAAACATAATAGGGGAAGTGAGACTTAGAGAGAAAAAGTGTCACTTAATGGTGCACACTTGACTTGAGAAGAAAAACACTGGATGTAAAGAAGGAGAACAGAGAATACTTATCAACTGAAACACACTCGTAGCTTTGAGCTGATACTGATTTAATGCTGCTTGAATGCAGAAGCTTATCCTGTTCCTTTTTACTGAGCACTTTGGTAATAACTGAGTCCTGTTCTGATGAAGACTGCTTTATGAAAATTATAATGTGATGTTTGTTTGTTGTTCCATGAGCCACACTTCTGGCAGTTGGTTGTAAAAGTGTGTCACAGGCTGGAATTCATAGAGCAAAATGATGACAATATGGAGCTGAAAGGTGGAACATAATATTAGGAAAATATTTACAATTGACCTCCAAACTATGCAAGATGTTTTGAACGAGCTGCTTTCAATAAAATAACATTCTGGTTGTTTTGACTCATTGAATAGTTTTGGATCATTTTTGGCCACTGTCACTTTCCTGAGTGACGGTGCAGATGTTTGCTGTGACAACAAGCACCAAATGTTGTGTGTGTGTTTGAGTGTGTGTGTGTGTGTGTGTGTGTGTGTGTGTGTGTGTGTGTGTGTGTGTGTGTGTGTGTGTGTGTGTG
>JAQNCA010000030.1:18707320-18719293 GCA_029783725.1 Acanthurus tractus
GCTCCTCAGCAGCAACCTGTTCTTTATCGGGAAAAGCAACAAAAGAGGTACTAAATTGCTAAACTGGCACAAGGTCTTGACTAAAACTCAACAGTGAAACACAAGAGTCTTTTCAATGCCAGGTTCTGCAGATGTCCAACAGTAGCAGTCCTGCCGTCAGATTGGTTTGTAATGTAAAAGTAACATTGATTGAGAGGAAGAAAGTGTAGAGAGAGGTGCACTGCCTGACAACACTGAGACAGGAGGAAGGAAACCAGCTGGCTGCTTTACTAACACTGTCCTCGATATGGCTCATCAGAGATGCTGGGGGGTTTTTTTGAGTCTAAGTTTATAAAGTAATGCACCTGAATGCATCTACACACATTTTAGATGGCGTATTCATTGTGTACATTGCTAATTCAGTCAGAAACACGTGAAGAAACTGACTGTTAAGAACAAATACCAATAGTCAGGTTTGTTGGAAAAAACTTTTATGGAGCTATAACAGAATCAATCATTGAGGATTCAGCTGAGAGAAATGAATCCCCGAAAATACACATGCAAGGATGTTAGATCTAATTCAAAAGCAAAAACTGAAGCATGAAGGAGGAGACTGGGATGAGAAGAAAGCTGCATTAGCAGCCTTAGCATTAGCATATAAGCAGAGTGAGTAATAGCTAAGTGTCAGCTTATAATGTCTAATTCTACACCTGATCATGACTGGACACTAACAAACAGCTGTTCAACAAACAGTTTATGAGTGAGCCAGTGGACATGAATCATGAATGAAGTAACCGATGCAAATCAGCTTATGCAAATGCAGCCTCAGTGCTCTGACTGAACACATGTTATGCTCCATGAACTGCTGAAGATATGTCCTGGTGTACATTGCATAAGGCAGTGACTGCATTGAGGCAACATAATCTAAGAGAGAATCGTTATTTTAGGAAAAATTTCAACTTCTTTCCCTGAGTTTTTTTTTACCCTGTGTGCCTGTGGAGACATACAGAATGAATGAATAATTTGATCTATCTCCAGACTTACATATTTGCATCTTTTGTGTCAAATACATCTAAAAAAAATTAAACTGCCAATTTTTGTTTGCCACTGTCACACACGTTTACAGGGCATTAATACAGCCCACCAACTCATTCTTTCCTTGCTGTGGAAGATGCTGAAAATCAAATGTTTGTACAGCAGCCGAAGAGAGAGATAACAGCAGAGACAGGTCCTTTTTATCAATTCTTGTAGTGCCAGACACATTACGATGACAGATTCCCAAAAAATGAATAGTTTCCTATGGGCCCTTATCACCCAGCCCATTAAAAAATATGCTATTATGGACTCTTTTTTACAGTCCTTGGAATAAATAAGACATCAGACCATGAAATGCACACTGAAACTAAACGAGAATTCAAAATGCAAAAAAATTCAAAACAAAAATAATTCTTGGCTGGCCTCAGAGACATGAGTTGTTGGACCAAAATGTCATAATTTCAGTCTTAACATCAAGCCCCATCATCTATGATGACATATTACAAAGCTTGTATAAAAAAATATGGTAAATTCAGGCAAGTACATTTATAATGTAGGTCTGCTCAGTGATGTTTTTGGTCAAAACTAATGCTTCCATTGTCCCGTCTATACCTCACATCAGCAGCTTGGGCTTTGTGAAAGGCTGTAGCACTGGCCAAACTCACTCCAGTGTAAATCTGCAAGACTCAGGAGGGGGATGAAATTCTATCGAGAGTCCTCTGGTGTAAGTACAGAACAGAAGGTCAAGCAGAACTGAAACGATCGCAGAGCACCCTGCTGTAACCACATTACTGAAACAATGGAAAAAAAAATCCAGGTTGATGAAAATGTTTCCTGTGCTGGAAACTTCCTGCAAGGAACAGCTGGTGATTCCCAAAGCCTATCATCCGCTGATTTTCAAAGAACTGCTCTGGTATATGAGCCACATGGGTTTGGAGAACATGCTCAACCTCATTCTACAAAGGCTTTACTGATCCCAAATGCACAAAGATTTAGAACAGGGATGCAGCAATGTGTGTGAATGTCTCACAACAAAGGAGCTGAGTAAGCAGACACTGTATCCCCCCTACATCAATCTAGACCACCTATCCATCCCAGTTAGTCTTAATAGACTTTCTTTAGATACAAATGCATGCATGGCCATGGGTACAAGTCTAAACTTTCAGGAACAAACTTGTAAAAGATTTGGCTTATAAGCTTCTTTACACAAAAGTTCAGCTTCACAGGCAAGACGAATCATGATATGGGCAAACAGCTTGAGAATAAACTGAAGCGTGAGCTGAAGAAAGTCTCTGGCAGCCAGGACTCTCACACTTTGACCTACAGGGACACAGACAGATAGAGATTCATACATACCCTCTGGCTACATTACATTTCGCCAGAGTAGAGTGGAGGGAGTACATGATGACCGCACCACAGTGAGCATCACGTCATTCTTGTTCATTTAACATTACCATTATAATTGTGTTGTGACTTTTCCAGGCAATATTTATACATTTTTATTTATACACGCCTGACAGATGCTGGTTCAGTTGGTTTACATAAAAATTAAACTGCTTTAAGCTTACACACTAGACTGGATTGTCAAAACTGAGAAACAACCCACACTTACTGGACAATAAAAGAGCAGGAGCCAGGAAAGCCAAAGTGGAGACATAATTGTTCAAAGATAAACAGACTGTTTTCAGCACTTATCTAATCTTTGATTCTGCAGAGTGCCCTAACAACATATGTCATTGTTCACTCATTCATATATATAAATATATATACATATATACACATACAAACACTAATACCAGGGGCTTCTATGTAGCTAAGTGCAAAACTGTCCATCAGGAGAACACACACAAACACCAATGGCCATAGGAAGCAATTTGTTGTTTAGTATATTTCCCAAGGACACTTTGACATGCAGAGTGCAGGATGACTAACTCTACCTCCTGAGCCACAGCAGCCCCTAAAACACACATACTATGGGAGAAATGGTTCTCAGTGTGTGGGCTTGATTATTATTATGTAAATATGACTGATAATGGTGTTTTGTTACTTTGGCTGATGACTGATAGATTAGCTTGTGTGTTTGCAGCCAGCATTTTAGCAAATTTCTTAAAAGAGAGCATGGTACCACAAATTGTAAAATGAAATGTAGCTTCTGATTGAAGGCTGTGCTTTTTTACTCTAATTATATAGATGAGTCGAATAGAATCTATTGCTGTTAAAAAGCCATAAATGGCCCATTAACATCTGTGTTACAAAGTTATGTTTGTACAACATGCAAGTAGGAGCAGAGAGTGATTTTAATATCTACTGCCTAGATTTACCTAGTTTTGTGTAGTTTTTTGTATTGAAGTATTGAAGTTTAATGTAAAAAAAACAACTGGATAAACTCAGGTATATTTATTGACAGTATGTCAGCTGCACAATCAAGGTGCATACATCAGCTAAGTGTCCCTAGGGCGAAGCCAAAACACTGTGACCCTTGGCCTTTCATTAATTCAAAATAGTGCATTGTATCAGAGTCATGTAAGGTAATGTGAGGGGGCGACTCCACCTCATAATGGGCGACCCTCTGGGACTCGGAGATTAGCTGAGCGCTGCACACTTTGCAGTAGCTGTCTGTGAAAAGCCCTTGGTCCACCTCTGTTGACTTCATCTGGAAAAAGACACAAATGCACACATGGTTACTGACCTGAATGCATTTTGTGGCACTGCTTGGAATTTTTTTATTTACAAATTGCAAGACAAAATGTCAAAAACCTTGAAATGTTCTGGTGCTGTGTTATATCACTGGCCTACAGTAAGTGAGGAAATGTATGATTTTTTAATAATTTAAGCCTGACACACACATAGCCTCATTCCAAATCAAAACAGAGCTGAGACGGAAATAATCTCAAAGTTATGTCCACAAAATTCTTTATTTCAAACAAAAAAGTCATCTGATTTCTGCTGACACTATCATGTAGCCCCGTGTTGTTGGTCCGTAGGGAGCTAAGACCAAATCCACTTACATGTAATAGAGCAAGTAAACACTCTTCTCATTTCATACTTTCATCACTGTTAATTAATATTTCATTACCTCAAGCATTTCAGTTAGTGACAGATGCTAAGAGACTTCTGTGAGCAATGACTCAGAAAAAACATTAATATCAAACCTCCAGCTAAAACTTCAGCTGCAAAGCCAAAATTATATTTGACAATAATAAATAAATAACAAGAGAAAACGCTGATCATTTTTCCAGGAAATTCATTAAAACATGATTGAACTCATTGGTGTGTGTTGGGGAAAAGGGATTGAGTAAGAAACTGCTGCATAAAACTTTTATTTCCTTTTCCACGGACACAGCTGAGCCATCCCTGTTTTTTTATCACTAAATCAGCCTGTCCTCTCTTAGGGGCTTAAATTTTATATTTGGAAGCAGTCAGGGTCAACTACTTCTCACTTCCAGGTCTTTATTACAAGCTGTTGGACAAATGAGAACTGACGTCATGTAGGTTTAAAAATCCCCCAACTTGCTTGACTTTTCTACATGTCAGGTGTTGCTTAAAGGTATGTTATGCATAATATTCCTAAAAAAAACAATGTAAAGATTGAAACAAAAGTTATTTCTTTCAATCAACTTTGACCCACAAGAAGTGTGTGGTGGTGTTTTCTGCAAAAAACACTGCCCTCTCTCTGTTTTCTCTTTTTCTTTTCATTTTGCAGTGTTTGAGACATTTTTGGGTGCCAACCTTTGGTTAGAGTGGTGCAGCCCCAACCCCCTCTCGGCCAATGTTTTTTTTTTGTTGTTGTTGTTTTTTTTTTTTATAAATAAGTCATGACCAGCCATATGAAGATAAGATAATGTATAACAGATACAACATGGCAGTGAAAAAGCGTATGGTGAGGCAAAATGCAGTGCAGAACAAGGCTGTTCATAAACCAGAGTGAATCTGGAGTTGGCATTTTTTATGTTAGACATTGAAGCACTGGCGATGTACCCTGCCAACATATCAGCATTTCTACTGCAACAATGTAATGTTCCTACGTAGTTTACAGTGTACATAACACAAACACCAAGTTCTACTTTTAAACAATGTTACTAATTTTACATTAAACAACCCCGACAATCTGCAGTGCTGACTAGCTTTAAATCATTTTCTGTCTAACACCCAAGCTACTGCGGTGAACATAAGCTAAAAAAAGTTGATTGTCTAAGACTAAATTTTGTGTTTACAAACTCTGCTCGGAAAATGCTGCATATTCTGTCATTAAGCAGAACGACAAGGAACATGAATAGACCCAGATGCAGACATGGACAGAACTAATACAATTCAGTAGTTTTAGTGTTGAAAAATATAAACAAACAGGCTTACATGTGGTTAGTGTGGTTCAATGTCAGCTTCAATCAATACTGTCCAAAACAGGCAAACTAAATCCAAACTAGTAAGATAAGTAACATCCTGAGTGATGAATTATTTTTTCAGCACATCAAGAGAAACATTCCAGCCAGCCAAGACCTTCATTAATTTGTATTTAGAACTGACTGATCCACAGAGGATGCCATCTCCGCTGCCCTCCACTGAGTCTTCACACGCCTTGAAGGTAACAGCACCTACATCAGAATGTTCTTTGTTGATTTTTCAGCATTCAACGCAATCCTCCCCATGAAACTAATTAAAAAACTCAACACTCTGGGCTTATGCACTACATTCTGCAACTGGTTATTGGACTTTCTCACTAACAGACCCCAGACAGTTCAGACTGGCAAGTACACTTCCTCTATTCTAGCGTGCAACATTGGAGCCCCCCAGGGTTGTGAGCTCAGCTCCCTCTTGTTCACTCTTAACACCCATGAGGTCAACCACTTATGCAACCCCTTTCGCTGAGTGACTGTAGCTCAGGAAGTAGAGCAGGTTGTCTTCTTATCAGATGGTTGTTGGTTTGATCCCTGACTCCACCAGTCTTTAAATCTCTTCAACCCGGAACTGTTTCATGTGGCTGTTCCATCAGTGTGTGCTGTAACACTGCTGTCTTATTGTCTTTTAAACACAGATCATTTTGACCATTTTTCAAGGTTTCCAAAGATTTTGCTGCACTATGATCCTGAGGGTAACAAGCACAGTGGTCAGAAGAAAAGGTTGGGACAGCTGTCTACATCCCTGAATGTCAATGATTAATTCCCTGAGTTAGGTCTGAGTGTCACATTTTTTATTGGACAAGATGCTGAACTATATTGCTTCTTCGCTGTTTTCGCTGGTGTGTCAATAGTGTGAGAAAATAAGTTCCTAATGGACAGGTTGGAACTGTGTCGAGAAACCACCTGCAGTCGGTGCGTGATGAGTGAATTTGATTTGTGTTGTAAAGCACTTTAAGTGGATGAAAGGCTAGAAATATAAATGTTGTCCATTTACCATTTAAGTTCATTGTGAAGTATGAGCACAACACTACCGTTGACTGGACCATTAACAGCAATGACAATAGGTAGAAATTAACAACCTTGCAAAGTGGTGCACAGAGAACAACCAACTGCAAAACCCATGAGCTTCTTGTTGATTTCAGGAAAACAGGGTAAGACCCCTACACCAATTAAAACTTCTTTAACTTCAACAGAGATGTAGAGGATAGTATTCTGACTTGGGAGATCAAAGACTGGTACCAGTTATGCACGGCCCAAGATAACATGAGTACCTATAATAATGTAATAATAACAGTAATAATAGTGCTTGTTCACAACCCAGAGGATACCGAAACACATTATATACCAAAAATACAGCTTGTTTACCCACCTGGAAATAGATATAGAAGTATCCACTGCCAAACCACTAGAACAAAGGACTTTGATAATCTGAGACTCTATCTATTCAAGCAGCAACAGTTTATGTTTAATTATGTTTAAGTGAAATTCACACATAGCCTCACCTGTGTACTAAATACAAGGATACAAGGCAGATTATTGGTCATTATACAACAGGTTGTATAGTGAAATTAAATGTGGTTCCCTCTTGAATGATTAATTGATTGTATAAAAAATAAAATAGTTAAACATGGAAAAGTACAGATGGTGCATTAAGGAGTCTCACAGCCTAAGGGAACAAGCTGCTCTGTAGTCTGCTGGTACTGCAGCAGATACTTCTGCTTCTTTTGCCTGATGGCAGCAGGGTGTGAACAGGCTGTGGCTGGGGTGGGTGCTGTATTTTAGCATCCTTTGGCTCTGCGCAGGCACTTCACCTCCCGGATATCACTGACGCCTGGTAGATGGGCACCAATGATGTTTTGGGCGGTTTTAATCACTCAGTGTAGAGTCTCCCTGTCCTGGGCCATGTGCATCCCATGCCAGCTTGTGATGTTTCCAGTCAGGATGCTTTCAATCGCTCCTTTGTAGAAGTTGACAAGAACTTGGCGTGGAAATTTTGATTTCTTAAGTTTCCTTAAGAAATACAGCCATTTCTAAGCTTTTTTAACCAGGGCAGAGATATGTGAAGTCCATGACAGGTTCTCTGTTATGTTGATTCCCAGGAACCTAAAACTGCTCACTTACTCCACCTCAGCTCCACTGATTTAAACAGGGTTATGTGTCTTTGCCTGCTTTTTTCTAAAATCAACTATCAGCTCCTTGGCTTTGCTGATGTTGAGCAGTAAGTTATTTTCTGTGCACCATTCTGCAAGATGGTTGATTTCCTCCCGATATGAAAACTCATCATTGTTGGAAATCCCACTGATGATGGGGGTGTCATTCGCAAATTTCACAATAGAGTTCTCTCCATGTCGAGGGTTGCAGCATGAACAGGAGGGGGCTGAGCACACAGCCCTGGGGGGCTCCGGTGTTGAGCATTAGAGTGGAGTACGAGAGACTGCCGATCCTGGGGTCTGTTTGTGAGGAAGTACAGGATCCAATTGCAGAGAGTGGTACTGATGCCCAGAGTGTTCAGTTTTTCCAATCAGCTTCATGGGGGAGATTGTGTTGAAAGCTGAGCTGAAATCAACAAACAGCATTCTGATGTAGGTGTTGCTTTTTTGAAGGTGAGTGAAGACTGAGTGGAGAGCACTGGAGATGGCATCCTCTGTGGATCTGCTGGTTCTGAACGCAAACTGGTGTGGGTCCAGACTGGCAGGGATGTTGTTCTTCATGTGCTGGAGAACCAGTTTATCAAAGCACTTCATCAGGATGGGGGTGAGTGCCACATGGCGGTAGTCATTTAGATCAGACGCTGCAGACTTTTTAGGCACAGGGGTGACAGGGGCTGTCTTGAAGCAGGTGGGAACACTCTCCTGTGACAGTGATATGTTAAAAATGTCAGTAATGACATCTACTAGCTGGTTGGCACATGGTTTTAGTACATGGCCAAGGATGTTATCAGGCCCAGCAGCATTATTCATATTCATTCTCAGCAGGACTTTCCTCACATCCACTGTGGATACTGACAGTGGCCGGTCCTCTGGTGGCGGAGCAGACTTTGTGACCCAGTGCTAAAGCCTCATCCGGTATATTGTTATGGAGCCACGTCTCTGTAAAGATGAGAGCACTGCAGTTTCTGGTTTCTCTGTGCTGAGTCAGTTTTATCTCATCCATTTTATTGTCCTGCGACCGGACATTTGCCAGGAGTAGGCTGGATAGTGGAACAGCCTTGGGTCCAACCCTTCTTAGCTTAACTCTTATCCCAGCTTGTTTCCCTCTCTTCCTGGGTCGACCATACCGACTGCGATGACGTCTGGTCCGATTGTTTTGATGGTCTGATCTGAAGATGCCAAGAGAAGAGATAGTCTCAAGGTCCACTGCACTTAATCCAGTCATTGCACTTCCTCTTCTGATATTGACAAATGCACTACTTTCATAAATAATAAAAATTTCATCAATGACAATGAGAGGATTGCTCCTTTTTCATTTTGTTATGCTAAAGTTGAGGGAGCCACCAGCTGCTGCATGTATATGTGCCGCCATTGCCATGGTAATTAACTATTTTAATTTTTTTAATGGGCTGTACTTAAAATGTACATGCTGTCATTTTGTAGTAATGAAAATTGAAAACAGGCAATAAGCTCAAAACCATCCAAGTTTAATTAACTGAGTCATGTACATATATTATTCATCACAACAGGATGACCTTCAAGTTGCAGACTTCTTTTTCATCTTCAGCATTTATCATCATCCTTCTAGGACATGACATGACCTTGACAGTGAGTAATAGCAGGATGCACTCTCACTCTAAACTGCTCTGGTACCCAGCAGCCCAGAGGCCACGATCAGACTGGATAAGACAAGGATAAAACTTGTCAGGGACCAGTGTGTCTGGAGAAAAATGGCTGGGGATAAAAAGAAGTATAAATAAGTCAGTGATGCCACTTTGGTCTTAGTCTAGTAATGGCTCAAGAACAGCAGTATTTACTGTTCAGATCTTCAGGATGAACAACATAAATGAGTGGCTTGAGAGCTCTATCAGTTTGTGTGAGTGTTGGGCTCACTGCCTATTCTAGCAGGTCTACAAATGAGGGAAATGAATGATTAAAGACCCTAAATTCTGTTAAGTAACAGAGGCATAAGCGCCAAACATCAGCAGCTACATGAAGGGATGCAGCAGCCTGGGAGAGAAAACAAATCTAATCTTAGATTTAATTTTCCACAGCAAGTGAACAAGCTCATTCCTAACTGCTTGATTTTTTTGGATAGGAGTTTGGATTTTCAGCTTAGGTTGAAACTGCATTGTCCTTACCCAGCAATGTGGAATAAACAAATAAATGATAAATGAACAGTTTTTTGTGTTTTTCACAAAAATTTCTAAATAATGCATCATTGTGCTGGAGAACTCAAAGCATTTAGTGGTATCTGTTGTGAATGCCTGACATCTGACCAAACATTTGCCTGCATGTAAATACAGTTCAATCAGCAGAGACGATTAAAGTAAAAATATATATTTACTGAGTCAGAGTACATGTGAGTTTAGTCAGAAAGTCTTGGTCAGTGGTTCCTTTTGAGTCACGACACTCAACAAGGAGATGTTGTAAACAGTGTGTTCTGCACCGAGCATAGGCTGCATGGGCACCCTATGGAGTCCAGACACTAGTGCAAGTGGCTGGTGACCCTGCAGGGACTGATGGGCTGATAAGATAATGAAAGTGATGTAAGGGTTATGTGTATAGTTGGTTGTGACTGTATGTGCATAGAAGCATATGTGTGTGTATATAGACATCTTATGTAGACATCTTTTTTTTGTTAAGTTTTCATTAATACTTGTGGATGAACTGAAATTTTTTAATAGACTCTAGCAAAGCCCCATGGTGAAAAGCACCATATTAAATAAAGATTTTAAAAAAGGCAAACAAAAAAGAAACACATAACTGATGAAACTCTGAAGACCTGTGCGCATGGGAAGCTAGAGAGCCCACACAAGAAGAGAGAGGAAACCAATTCTAAAAAAAGGCAGCTGCAAAGATGATAAGCCATAACCATGTAGATGCAACACTGCTATTGAACAGTTGTGAACAGCTGATGAGAACATCTGATATCTTGACAGCGTCAGATCGTGACAATGGAAACTTATTAGTAAGCATGCTTGAGGGGAGTGAATGGCAGATGATCACTAACGACAAGTCTAACATACAAAGGTATTTTCTGACTAACTTTCATGAGAGATTTTTCATCCCTTACAACTGTATTCTGAAAAAAAAGTTTTCTGCTACATCTCATTGGTTATTACTAAATATGTCTAATTGGGAGAAGAGGATACAGCAGCTTTCAGGTTACATAGAAAAATCAAGGTAAAAATAAATAAATAATACCAGTCTCTATTTGTATAGCACTGTTCATACTAAAAACACAGCTCAAAGTGCTTTACGACAGACAGAGCATTAAAATAATGATAAAGAAAAGTGAAAGAACATTAAAACGCTAAAGAAATACAACAAAAAGATTATAATCGTGTTAAAAGAGAACATTAAAGCATGAGAATTTTTAAAAGTACAATGAAATTGAAAAAAAAACACAATTGCAGTACTCATTAACAGGGGAGCTGCAAGGAGTAAATACAAAGCTAGGTAAAGACAAAAGTGAAGAGGTAAGTTTTAAGCCTTTTTTTGAAAAGATTTAGCGAGCTGGCTCCTCTGATATCTGTTGGTATTGTATTCCACAGTTTTGGGGCATAACTGACAAAAGCTGCATCACCGATCCTTCTTACTGTTTTTGTTAGAGACCGCCAATAATCCAGCTGCAGATGATTGCAGTTACCAATGTAGCTTGGTCCTTGCCCATTAAGGGCTTTGTATGTCAGAAGGAGGATCCTAAAATCGATTCCAAATGTTCTAGGAAGCTAGTGCAGAGCAACTAAAACTGGACTAATGAAGTCTCTCGGTACTCTTCTTTGGGAGGCCGATAAAAATTGCATTACAGTAATCTAGCCAGTTTACAATGAAGGCATAAATCAGTTTTTCGGCATCTTTTCTGGTTTACAAGTGGTTGCACTCTAGCTATTTTCCTAAGGTGGAAAAATAATGTTTTGGTTACTTTGCTAGTGTGAAGACTGAAGCTCAGATCAGAATCTAAGACAACACCAAGACTCGTGACCTCAGGTTTAATCCAATGACTTGGTTTGACCAGATTGTTTTGCAGCATTTCTCTTTTTGGTTTAGGGCCGACTAGAAATCAGGACGATTAATAAGGATATTGTGATCAACCGTATGACCTGCTGCACTTAAGTCTTAGGGGGATAAGAACAGAGAGCTTACTGTTGTTAGAGTTTAGTCTATAGTCACTAATTATTTAGGGCAGTTTCAGTAGTGTGGTGCCCTCTAAAGCCTGACTGAAACTCCTCCATGATCTTGTTTTCCCCTTAGGAAGGAATTTATTTGCACTGAAACAATCTGCTCAAGTATTTCACTAATGAATGGAAGTTTGGATATTGGTCTATAGTTGGTCAGTGCATTATCATCTAGGTTTGGTTTCTTTAATAAAGGTTTTACAACAGCTGTTTTGAAGGCATCTGGAAAGA
>JAQNCA010000030.1:18722972-18744545 GCA_029783725.1 Acanthurus tractus
TCATTTGAATTTATAATGAACATAAATATTACATCTATAAATTTTGTGATGAGCAGGTGCATTACAAGGAATGACAGTCAAATGACAGATAACTTTTTCCTGTTTATATCTTCGAGAATAATAGAATGACCCCCAGTTTTACAACATGCCAGTTTACACAACTTTTCACAGCTTGAGGGGTCCCAGTAAGTCTCGAATGTAACAGGGATCAGCTCCCTCGAGATAGTTTGGGGGACCATTTTAAAGTTTATGTTAAGTCTGTTTAATAAATAAATCCTATGTATATGTATGTTTATCCTCCAAAGGCACAGACTAATTTTTTTGTTTGTTTTCATACTAAGAAAACTGCTCAAAGCATCACATATACTGAAAAATACTTGATAGAAAAGAAAAACTGTTTATTTTGATAGAAAAAGTTGGAGTGCTAATTCTTTAGATTTAATAATTCTACAACAATTCTATCACATTCAATAAAGCTGTGTTTTAGGCTGACTTTTAGTAGAAATAAGACTTTAAAAAATTCAGCAGTTTACTTTATATTTGTTCACTTTTACTAAAGTAAATTTAAAATGCAATATATGAACTATTAACTTTTAACTGTAGAAACTGTTTTGTAAAACATTAGAAGGGAAGGCTGAAGGGATGCAAATTAACATAATGTCTTGTTCATGTGCCGCTATATAGTATAAACAGCGGCATGGTGTTCCATGTGTTTTTATTACTCGAAATATGATAAACATCTTTGTATATGATGAGCAAATAATTCATACATTAAGTTCATCAGTTTTCCTTGCCCTGAGCGTTTTTCACTTGAAAAATCAAAATGAATTACTTTGATATATTCAAAATTGTAAATATGGAGAGTGCACATCGACATGCCATGTGAGTGTTCTCGTGTGTGTCTGTGAGTGAAATGTAATTATTTGCATATTTGTGTGTGTATGTACAGACAGATATGATGCCAAATTGCCAGAGAAGTCAAAAGTCACGTTGAATAATTGAGAACAGACCTACATTAGTTGCACATGTTCTGACCCCTCTGACCGCTTTCACCTACTTCTGACCATTTGTCTATTTCCTACAAAACTCCTACTCGCTGGCTTCCTCATTGCATTTTCCTCCTCTTCTCTATCTCATACCGCAACTGTTGACTGTTTCTCTCTCTTTTCAGTCCATACCACCTGTCTGTCCCCGACCCTAAAATCTCTCCTCTATAATCTCTGTCCCACTCACTCCCCTCTCCTGCCCCGCTCAGCACTGAAACCAGACAGATGCTAAGGTTTAATGCTTTAATTTGGCCGGCTGTCAGCCTTTCAATCTCTTTGATACTTGTACACCTAGTCCCATCGAAGACACTGTGATCCAATTTGGGCTAGCTGGCATTCGCACAGAGAGACCAGGGTTTGTGAGATGGCACAGTTCTTCCTCTGTGCCGGTTGAGTGTTTTGGCATGTTTGTCAGGGTGCATGTTTTTATTTATTTTGCTGCATGTATGTATTTACTTGTGCTAGAGGGAGGGCAGAGACATAAAGACAAAGAGAGAGATTTGTTTTTTGGCAGCACAAAATGTCTAGTGCACAAACAAATCCAGGCACTTACATGCACTTAAAATACACATGTAATTGCTGTTGCCAGTTTAAAGAGCGCTGTGTTTTTAAATGCTTGAAAGCAAGTGCAACCCTGGAGCAGCACAGCACAGAGTCAGTGAGAAAATGTGTTTGAACAGAGTGAATACACTCTTTTGTTAATAGGAGGAATACTTGAGTAACAGGTGAAGCAGGGACAGACTCCAATAATATCCAGTCGATCAAACTGGTTCTTCTAATTGCTTTTCAAAGCTGAGGATGCCCCCCAAAGACAAACTGACAGTTTTCTAATCAACTGAGAGGAGAATCCACAACCACTTCTAAGAGTAGTTAATTTTCTTGTCTTAGCCTTGCAGAATTGCAGAATGTAGATTTTTCTAAATATTCGATACACACTTGAAGCGAAATAGGCAAAATATTCTTGCAAGGGCTAAAAAAAAAAAAAGCCCATTTTGCAGTTGAAACACTGGTGCCAATGAAATCTCTGCCCCTTTGTTTCCAGTCAGCATTATGTTTCTAAGTTATATAGATTAAAATGTTGTTCATCAGACAAAACAACACAACATCTGTGAATGTTCTCATTCATCCAGGTCACAGTTATTCTGGGCAAATAAATCGAAGGCAACTGGACTCAGTAATATGTCTGTGAAGAGGTTTCGCCTCTTATCCAAGGTGCTTCATCAGTTCATGCTCATCAGACTAGGCTGGACTAGGACAACACAACATGTTTGCATTTTTGGGCCTAATGGAGATTTTAGCTCCCGTGTTGACAAATTGTCGGAATAAAAGGATTAAATTCTAACTATTTAGCAGGTGTTGTTTATGCAGCAGCAGTATTCCAGCGTAGTCGTCAGGATGACTTAATATACACCTAAAGGTTTCCTTGTGAACTTGGCATCTTTTCCAGCGGTTTAATAGGTTGGTTTGCAGAGAAACAGAGATTTTTGTATTTGTGTTGTTCTTTTGAAAGAGCACGTGCTTGTTCCCAGATTAAATCAAAGTTGTCACAATTGATAAATATTTATTGATGAATGGATGGATGAATTACAAGCTGCTGTGTATGACCCACCAATTAGAGTCACCAATTAACCCACATGGCTGCAGATTCTGCCCTTGTCAAATTAAAACTAAATTTTCCTGTACAATTAAACACAGACAGGGATTTGTGATTAATTTGTTAGACCTAAATGAAACAAAGGAGTTAAGCTGTGTGCTTTTGAATTAATATGCTCCTCTGCTGGTAATGATAGTAACTCAGTACAACTGTGTTTGCACTGACTTTGCTGGCCAGGAAGCACAAGCTTAGTTTCATTCCAAAGCTGCACACACACAAACTATGTTAATAAATCCCAAAACAGGTACAGGCAAACGATGTTGAAAGTCGATGTTGCAGGTTAAGTTATCTAGATAAAAACCAATTATTGACAGGCCATATCTTCAATTTTCCCTCTGGGCTCAACGATCCATTGTGATCCAAAAAATGGCCATTTTCCTGATAAAACTGGCAGGAAGGCGATGGAGAAAGAAACTCTGTTTACGTATTATTGTCCTCTTCCTTAAGCGTCACTGAAAGCTAATGCTTTTATGTTCCAATCCATTTTACCTCACATAAGTTTTACCGTGTGTATGTGTGTTATTCCCACAAAGGCACTTTTTGAAGTGCCACAACTTGTTAGAACCACAATAGAAACTTTTTACCTGATGATTCTATTATTTTAATGTTTCTCTTCCCTGTCGGAATTAAGTTTTAAGCTTGTAACGGCTGACATACATTTTAATTTCTTGTGTTGTTTTTCTTTTTTTTTTTGAACATGACAGCTAAAAAACAACTTTTCTCTTTTTGTTGTAGACATCAAGGCGGGGAGCTCATATTAATAGGACAGTCCTTGTCTGGTACATCACAAGCAGAAGAAATGCTTCCAGCACAATAACACAAGAGTAAGTTTAGTTGGAATAAGTGGCATCAACTAAATCATTACCCTTAAAGGGCCGCAATTATGATTCAGTTTGGGCAAGCTGACAGCTGCCTGGGGGCGAGTGTGTGTTTGTGTGTGTCACAAAGTATCAAAATGTTTGCAACAAGGAAGGTGAAATCATGCCAAGTCCAAATGTCAGAGAAAGACAAACAAAACTGCATGTAGGGAAGTTAACACCAAGCACCCACAAAGTGGGTTCTTGGAGAAACTAGGCATATGCAATGAAGAAAAAAACTTAGTCCAAACATTTCCAAAGGTTAGTACCTTCCTCAAACAATGGACAGCCTGTATATAACCTGCAGTCCTACAAGTCCTACAACCTACCTAACCTAACCTACAACCTCAGTTACATGCAGTTTTTAGTCAGTGAGGACAAGAGCTCTTACTCACCAAATCATAAATAAAATTGAGTTTATTGTCAAACAGGTGTTAACATATGAGACTTTGCCTTAGCTCTTGGCATAACCATCAACATTGTCTAAGAAAGCAAAGGATGAGGCTAAAAGCAAGAAAACAGCACGTACTACAAGTGAATGAGTGACATTTGACTGAGAAATCAAACATATAAGCTTTTTAAAAGATTAAACGTAACTTTTAATTTCCAGTAATCTTCACTTCATACATTTTATACAGTCACAAACTTGTGGCACATACCTATGGCGTGTGAACTTGTATTTTTTTCCCCCTTTCTTGAGACATATCTGTTTGGTTTTAATATCCAGCTGACTCTAACGCAAAGGTTTTTTTAGAGCCTCTTTTCTAACCTGGGATGTCTAGTTAAGACAAACAAAGCTTTCTAGCAACGTCGAAGAGTAATGGTTTTTAGTTGTTTTGTTTCTCTGTTTTTAATTGCAGTGATTACGTGAGCTTTTAAGGGCTGACATAAAAATTATGCTTTGTGCTGCAAGGCCTTAGCTGAAAAGAGTCAGTAGTATCTCAGAGGAGCAACCCCTGTCAGAACAAAAAGGCAGAGATCAGAGAAGAGAAACAAATAAGAATCGAATGAAACCCAAATGCAGAGGCACCACATACAACGATATTGTAGAACCTGTCTTTATTGGGTGGAAGTCATGTACAATCGAAGCACATCACCTTGTCCAAGTATCAGTTTACAGTATACAGAGAGAGACAGAGTCTGGAAAAAAAAGAGGAGATGAACGAGAGCTCCGTGTTTCCATGGCAATGGCATTTTGATGGAAAGGCATGCAACAAGCACAGCTGGAAACAAAGAGTGTGGAAGTGAACTAAAGCAGGAAAGAAAGCATTATAGCATTATCATCTCACTGCTTTATGCCTCTGCAATCAGCCCACTCAAAGTTTACATTCGTCTGTCCAGACTCATTGTATGATTTTGAGAATTTAGAATTTTTTGAGGGAATTTTAATAATAGGGATTAAAGAGTTTTTTTCTTCAAATGACAGTTATGATTATGATAGTTGATGGAATTATGAACGTAGCTTTCACGAGGAGCAAGAGGATCAAGAAGATCTAGAGGCCTGATCGAGGTTTATAACAGGGTGCATCAGGGATCACTTGATGTTCATTATTTGCAAAACCATTGAGCTTATAGTGGATCACTGTAAACTGTAATGTTGGTTTATTTGTGTATGCAGTACCCATTACATCCCTTTCTGTCCTGGGAGAAAGTTTCCCTGTCTGTTCCTCTCCTTGAGGCTTCTTCATTTTGGACCATTAATGGGAGCTGTTCATTTCAAGTTGAGGGTCTTAAGATAGAGAATGCTATTTGCTCCATAACTGTGAAGCCCCAAATGCCCCATATATATATGAAAGGTCCTCCAAAGATATATAGAAGATGGATATATAGAAGAAGATATAGATACATGAGAATTTTTTGTCATACTTTCCTTAAGAATATTGAAGTCATGGCAACAAATGTGTCTAAGAGCTCACAGTGACCTTGACCTTTTAACAATGAAATTCTTGTTGGTGATATTGCCATCACAAGAACAAAACGGACAGATAAACCAAAAACAGATGCCTCCATTCAAGGCTTTAGCCTGCCTAGAGGCATAAGTCAGGAAAGGAAACAGATTTTCAAGTTTTTGTTTAGCTGTTTTGTTTATGGCATTTGTAATTATCCTTTTAGTACTACTATATCCTCAATTCAGCCAAAAGGGATATTTTTGTTACAAATCTGGTAAAAGAAAAATACATGATTATCAAGGGTATTTTTAAAAAACAGAACCGAGTTGTCAAGACCATAGCCTTTTTGGACAGAAATATGAAATATGAAATATGAAAGGTCCTCCAAGCTTTAATACAACTTACTGCCAAAAAAGAAAACAGTCTGGCTTGAGATGTTTAGGGGGAAGTTCAAACTAAAATGAAGCATGAAGGTTAATTCTTTGGAGGAAAGTTCAGTTTTGAAGACCATTGACTGGGAAACTGACTTGTGTTCCAAGTAGGAAAATAATCCAAAAGTGAATATAGGAAAGATTTCAGATCAGTCTTTGAGTAGACCAGCCAGAGGCCTGTGCAGACACTCTGCCTGAATGTTAAAGAGAAGAAGGCTACAAACATGTTCAACTCAAATGGGACACCTACACCTCCGGACCATTTTACAGGTATTTTTGAAAGCCCTAAAATCCTCTACAACTTCAGTAAGTTTGAACCCAAAAATTGTTTTCCAATATGGATAAAGTGCCAGACAAAAAGAAAATGAGTTTTTTATTATAAGAGTTATCCTAAAGTAGCCTTAGTGCCATGAGACTGTAAGTCTATTCACACTGTAGTGCCAATATCTATCGGTCTACCATCCTGTTTTTAAATTCACTCCTTTTTACACCTATCTGAGTTTGTCACGCTCTCTCTCACAGGAATTCTAACTGCCATCTTGGTCAAGAAGTTGTGTTCCCCTGTGTTAACTGAACTCAGGTCTGAAGCATCGCTGCAGCCTGCAGTAATTGCTCTTTGCTTAACACATTTTCCCATTTACTCTAATTGGGAGCCATGTGTAATTGAATTAATTTTCTGAGTAATCAATCAGCTTGTGTCAATCAATGTGTCCAAGTTCATTGCATCTATCTGCCTGTGAATATGTTGGTGTGTGATGGTGTCCATGGTGATGCTTTTACAGAGCGTGGGTATGCTGTGTGAGTGTGTGTTTGTCAGTGTAGGTGTGTGGGAAGGAGTAAGACACATGTAGATGCACATGTGGGCCCACTTTTGTATCTAGGTTCTTCATTTTTTATTTTTTGAGACGGAATCACATCCCACGGCAACCTAAAATGATACAGTTGATTGTGAGATTGTCAGCCAAAGAAATGTCTCTGGCTGCGAAAGCTTCATTCAGAAACTGCTGTCTTTCAGCCTTCTTCAGCTGAAAGTAGAGTGCTGAAGAGTGTGTGTGTGTGTGTGTGTGTGTGTGTGTGTGTGTGTGTGTGTGTATGTGTGTGTGTGTGTGTGAGTGTGTGTGTGACAGCTCAGACAGACTGATTCAGAGCTTACCAAATACTGCCATTTCTCTCACTTTCCTCCAGATTGTCTCATTTCTGCTCCTTTGTGCATTAACAATTCCATACAATTTGGAAAAACAGCTCGTTTTGAAATATTTGAAACATTTTCAACTCAAACACATGTGGTGTCACCTCAGTTCATGAAGTTCAGTCCAGATTTATGTCATTTTCCCCAAATGTGTCTTTGACTTTGCGTGCATAGTTTCCACCTCTGAATATCTGTTTTTGACAAGCAAAGGAATTTTATCTCTGTTTTATTGGGAACATTCTCATTCAGACATTTCTCACTATTCTATTTCTTTGAATATACTTTTCAACTTTACTTTTTTAAATTTTGATTTTGCTTAGATCTGTTTAAAAAAAAAGCTCTGAACTATTTGCACTTTTAATGTTAAAGGAGAATGAATAAGAACTCTTCAACTCTTACGCTGCTTTAAGTAAAGTCTAGTTTTAACAACACAAGTGTGTATTTGCACCAGGGTGAAAATAGTCACACATCAACAGGTGATGTATGAACAGCAACAGCTCCTCATATTAAGGATGTTGTGCTGGTTTTATGTTTCAAATCGTGATGCTGTTGTGTGACGGGATTTATCGAAAAACCATGAGCCATAGCTCACTATTTATTTATGATTAAAACAATTTTTTGCATTCAATTTGAGACAGAAAACAGCTCAGCAAGGTTTAGGAAATGATCATCCTGGGTTCAAATAGCATCTGCCTTAAATATTGTACATTTATTGAACAAGGACCTCATTATCTTGTTCCATCTGTTTTATGTGGTAAAAAATAGTACAACAGTAATTTCTTTTTACAGTTTTAAGTGGTTTACAGGCTCACATCAATTATGCAGAATAATTCATTCATGCCACCGAGGACATCTTCAGTTGCTCTTTATTCAGCAGGTCTTTGTTTCCCATTTGCTCGTTTACAATGTTAAATTTTAATTTCCAATATATGGCTGTTTGTGCATTCCATTTTTGGGGTAATACCAGTTAGAGAGTGAGGAAAAAAAGTCTTCTAAAAGAAGACTAGATGCAACATGAATGAAACTTCAATACATTTCCTCTTCTGAACTAACCTGCCTGAGTCAGTCAGTAAGAATTTCACCCAGTACATTGGCAAAAAATAAACAAACCCCATGATGTCACCAAACCACATCTTTTGTTTTCATTGTTAAGATTGAGAAACATCTGGTGGTGGAAATTACATATTTTGGATTTAAAGTGTTCACTGTGTTTTTTCACAAATTATTGTGCTTTACTCTCTGCTGTCTCTCCTCTCTCAGTTCATTACCTTTATTGACCATCTGTCAGAAGCAATATTGTTAAAGCAGTTTTAATGTCAGTTTACATTACCAAATAACTGTTTACACATCAAAATCTCACTAAGAGAGTTATCACAAATCGTTTAAAAGGTATATTCAGTGTTTTAAGCTTTAGTTGTGTCTCTTTTATCTCTCCCTCTAGAGCGGTATGGCTTTGACGTATGATCCCACCGCAATGCAGAACGGGTAGGTGGAACATTTTCTTCTCAGATCTCAACTTTAGATTCTGCAAACTTGACTGTTTATTCATTTTCTGTGCCAAATAATTTTAGAGCAAAAACTTGCTGGAGTCCAAATTTCACCAACAGTATATGAGCCCTTGCAAAACTAGCACCTTGTCACACCAGCAAATCTATAAAGATGAACACACATGCGTCAGCCATCGACACTGATGAGCACATGAGAACTTGCATTGCAAATGAGCAGACCACACACGTATTCAGATGGCAACGGGACACACAGCTCATTAACACACACTGTCTTTGTCTCACCCTGTCGTGCCCGTGCCCTCATTCTCGCACCTGACTGATGCAGAAGGCGCATTTATTTATGCACCTATGCATACAAGCTGTCAGACGAGTAGGTTTTAATTGCACAGGGGAAAGTTGTTGCAGTGTTGCAGTGCCGCTGTAAGACTTTCGTCAGCCGAGGCGATCTGCAGTACTCTCAGGCTGAATTTGGAGAGCTGAGCGTCTGCCTGTTTCAGGGGGAAATTGGAGATCGGTCCTGTCTGCTAGGAATGCTGCTGATGATGCGATCCCTGGAGACGCTTCCCTCCAGCTCTGTGTTTCTCTCCTCTTCCTTCTGTCGGCTCAGTCCTCCTTACTCTTCATATCCCTACTTTACCTTATCCTCTTCTGCTTTACTGTTGTGCTCTACAGGTTTTGCGTTCCTTTACCTTCTTTATATCACTTTCAAACCAGTCCTCTCCTGCTTGTCTGACATGAACCAAAAATTTCTTAAAATTGTTTTCAGCACTTTCCTTTCTACTTCTTTCTTTTATATTCCTCTGGCAGATACTATACTTTTTGTCGTTACTGGTGTCTCCTTGTATGTGTGTGTTCTTGTGCATCTGTAAAATGGGTGCTCACACGCAAGCATCTGTGCGGTTGCAGTATTTAAGCCCACTCCAACCTCTCTTCCGAGGTCATCGGAGCTCCTTCCGGCTAAGCGCTAAATGACTGTGAAATGCTAATGCAGCTAATTAGAGAGGCGAAAAGCGAGGAGGGAAGGGGGTTGAATAGAAAGGGAGGGCCAGACTGGGTCAAGAGGAGGGCAAAGGCAAAAATAAAGTCAGCCCAAGGAGAGGAAAAGGGTGCAAATCAATTACAGGTCTGTGAGTCCCTCCAAGCTTGAGGACGGCTGTTTTTTTTAGGGTCCGATGCCAATCTGATGTTATTGAAAACATGTGTACCAACCAGCCAGACTGCTTTGGCTTGTACCCTGCCCTCTCTTTTATCAGGGAAACACAAATTTCACTTTCTCTGGGTTTCTTTTTTTAATCTCCCACCTCCTATCTGGTCTGTTTGCTGTTGTTTTGCTTTTCCATCCTTCTCTCTCTCTCTGTCTCCCTGCCTCTGGCCTTACCTGTCTCACTCTGACTTTCCCTCTGTCCTCTCTCTCCTCTGTCCCTGCAGCCCACACACATGCACATACACACATTCTCCCCCACATTTCTCCACTTAAAAGTCACTGAGGTCGGCACTTAATCATTCACTAATTTTTCAGGGCAGACTCCTGACAGTGTGTCTAGGTCACGCCACAAAATTCACAGAGGTTTCAAATTCAATCCCATAGTAATGTTCTGTTCCCAATTACATGTTTAGTGTAATGTTTAAAGAGCCGTGCTGGAGTCCCTATTGACAGCGTGCTGCTCAGGACTAATAGCCTCCATCAATAACCTTGGATCTGTCCTCTACCTACTATTTTGCTCTCTCAATACACATCAGTTTAATGAAAATACAATAAACACAATCAGAGAACCATATTGAACAACCGAGCTGCGTTTGCTCATTTGTATCCATCAGTGACAGTAAAACAGTATCTCTAATGCAAGTCATACATTAATTGCACAGTCATACGGATGAATCCATACTGCCACATGATGAGGAGAAGAGTTTTTGTTCTTCTTTTCGCAGATATTCAATTATAAAAACATATTCCAGTTCTTATTCAAACCTAAATTTAACCAACTATATCTCTCAAAACTTTTTAAGTGATGTTAAAGGTTAAAAAAATATCACTCGGTGTAGACATATGGTGTCATTGCACATAGAAAACATACAATTAGACAGCATTTGCATACTGACAAAACACATGGTGTTCTCTGAGGCTATAGAGAGGCATTCAGATAAACCAGAATTGAAAGTTGCTAAAGAAAAAAATCCATGTTTCCTAAAGCAGACTAGCAGAATCCAAGTAGGTTGAGCCAGTTTCAACATAACAGAGGTAGAACACACAACCAACCTGCGCATGAACCAGAGAAAATTTATAGTGCTAATAATTCATGAGATTTCTTTTACTTGTGCCAAGGAAGTGAAGTACGTCATATTGTGGAACAGTAGAGTAACCATTGTAGCTTTACTCCTCATGTATTACTACTTAGGCTTCAAGGCACCAAGTAGAGCAGAAAAATCCAGCGGGGGTCCTGGATGTTCGTGTGAAGCACAATCACGCTCTGAAGCTTATCGCAGCCAGTTGAAACCAACTGCATCTGCGAGGCCTGGGCTGCAATAGTTTAAAAATATCTGAGGGTTTGCATCTCGCAGCTGCAGCTCCAAACCGCTCGTACTCTCGCTGACCACGCAAACGTAATGTGGAACAGAAAGTGCAATGAGAGAACAGGTGGGCACCCCGGCAACCCATTTCACCCTTGAAATGAGATGATGTCACAGTGGAGTGGCACCAATCCATCCACATATCCCTGTCTTTGGCTGGTCGCTGAGCTTGACTGTCATTTCAGTTACAAGAATAGAGCGGGTGTTGTATATTTTACTATGTGTGATACAGATCTTTGTAACGAAAATACAGCAAATGTCAAATGATGTGACTGTAAGACTAAACCCATCCTGTGTTCATTTTTAAGTAGTTATGTACTTGACTGGTAGCTCTGTATACTTTCAAGGCTGTGCTGGAGATAGAGGTAGAGGAAGGGTCTTCTCTCTGTCTCTGTCTCTCTCCTCCTCTCTTTCTCCCATCCCTTGCTCCATTATTCAGTCAGACAGACACTTTGGGATCGATCGGGCACAGCAACACGGGCTGGCGGATGAAACATGTCCTCTCTAGGTACACAATGATAAATAAAGCACTGCAAGCCACAGCATTCTACTGCTGCAGGGTTGAGGGGGCGAAATGGAAAAAAAGAGAGATGAGCAAAATCAGAAGGGCAAACAAAGGTATAGGAGGAGAAGTAAACAGAGTACAAAATGCAGATGTTTCAGGTGCAGCTTCCTCTGCCGAGTGGAATATGCGTAGGAGGGAACATAAAGGGTAATGTTGAAATATTTCACCCACTCACACATTAAGGTGATAATTCCTCATTATGCATAGCAGTGGAGCAGACTTCTTTGTAACATGATGCGTAGTGCGGTGCAGTGTCAAGTCTCATTCCAAGATGTCTTTGATGATGTGGCATGAAGCGAAGCTGCAATATTTATTGTTTCCATGGCAGCCTTGATGATGTCTGATCCGTTTTGTCAGCAGTGTCTTGAAGTATACTGGGTGGTTGCAAACAAAGAGGTACAAAAGGCTCATTTTCACCTTTGCATGCGGCTTCATCAGGAGAGCTAAAACTGCATGTGCAGAAAAGCATAAGTTTAAAACCTCTTCTTGTTTGCTTCTTTAGGTTCTATTCTTCACCATACAGCATCTCAGCCAATCGGATGATTGCGCAGACGTCCATCACACCCTTTATCGCTGCCTCTCCCGTCTCCACATATCAGGTGAGTGGAACCTCTTTGGAGTTTGTAAGTTTAGACAGAGCTTTGAGGTCTTGCAAGGGTCAAAAAAAACTAAAAAAAACAGGGTATCTTCAGCAGTCCATTGGAAAAATTGAATATCCAACAACTGATAAAGATGTTTAGATTTTTTTAACTGTATAGCAAGAATGATTATTGAAATTTCAGATAAACACCTTTACCAATAATCAGGGTATTTTTAGTGAACCACAACAAAGTTCAAACCTCTGCCATACATTTTGATTTAGCTAGTATGTTGGCAACACAACACGCATAGCATCTAATGGCCAAAGCCAGATATTCCAATGGTATCCCAAGAGCAGGCAATTCAACCAGCAAGTCGTAAGTTCTTAAGAGAAGTTCAATTAATATAAATCTGTGGGCCTGGAGCCTTAATTTAGGAGGTTGTGAGCCAGTAATTATGGGTATGTATAGTAATATTCTAATGTTTTTTCCATTGTCATCGCATGAACATAAACCAAAAACTTTATGTAATTAATCTTCCCTACGAGTAATTTTCTTTAGAAAAACGGCTGTTGCACCTGTCCTGCTTGGAGCCATTGAGCTCCATTGTAATTAAATAAATATCCAAAACACATCAGTGGGCTGCATCTTTGCGCTGACTTATTCACATTGGTACTGTCAGACCACCTTCACCAGAAACAACATGGCCATGCAAGTAGTCTGTGCTAACAGTATATTATTAGCCGAATTTAAGGTTTATCATAAGGCAGTGACCTCTAGTGGCCATGGTGTTGATGACAGGAGGAAGTCAGGTGATGTTGTATAAAGTACGACAAAAGTCTGCCTTGTGAAGGCAGGAGGTTGGGTTGGATGGACGGGTCAAACAGGAATTTCACTGAGATAAGGTGATATCCAGTGGGAAGCCCAAAGTCATCAGCAACAGTGACTTTGTGAAATTCATTTGGCTAAATAAGCCTACATAACAGATTTGATTTACACCGCATACAAGACATAACTTAACATGTATGTAACTTAAGTAACTAACATACTAACTCAAACTCATATCTAACTTGAACCAGTCTTTTTTCAAATTTAACCATGCAGTTTGGTGCCTAAAACCCACATCCATCCATATCAGCCAATATGTTTGTATTTATTTATGACCTGTTTTTAAAGATTTATTCATAATAAATTGAAAAACTGACTGCTTTGGTTCCTGAACATACAGTGCAGATCGAGCAAGTAGAGCTTGTCTTGTTTTTGGAAAGATTTAAACACAAAAATTGAGTTATCACTTCTCTCCATTCAAGACAATTCTTGGTCTAGCGATGATAAAACACAGGCTTATATTGCAGCACTCTTCCAATTGATCTTTTATTCTTAGGCACAAATCCTCCTTCTGTGTCTCTCTCGCTCTCTGTTCCCATGTGTGCCATCCTCTTCCTTCCATGCACAAAACCCAAACCAATTCATGTCAAAGCTGGCTGGCGAAGTACTCGCTGTGGTTCTTTGAGAGTCTGACTCAGTACTTGAGCCACAGTTTGTCAAACCCATAGGCTTTAAAACAAACACCAGTCGTCTCCCGCAGGTTTTTTTTTCAGCAGGAAACGCTGCTGTAAATGAGAGAGGCAAATGCAAAGACACACCTTCAGCACAGCAGTGCAGAATTACACCTGGAGACACATTCACATCCTACTTGCTGTGGAAAAAAAAAAAAGAGAAGAAATTAACCTACCTTGCAAAACTACCCATTGACAGAGACAAGTGCAAGAACATACACATGCACTCATGCACAATTATTATACACACACATACTTTATTTTATATGTGACAAAGGGGTCTTCAGGGACTTGTTCCTCCTCATGTTGGATTTGGGCCGTGCATAGCAGTCACAGATGAAAGTGGTGATTTGTGGCCAAGACAGGCTTTGATGATGAAACCTCCACTGTGAAGCAGTAATTATTAGACTGTATTGCTCTCTGTGGTCTTCATATCCTCTTATAATTACAACATAACATACTGTATAGTGGACCCTCGGTTACTGCCGTAATATTCTCTAAGACATGCTGCCGCAGGGACTAAGGCTCTGAAATGGGCTTGTAAAGACTTGCGCTAATGATTAATTTTCTCTCGTCTCCTCTTTGGTTTTCTCATTTTCCAACCCCTTCCTGTCATTCTGTCTTCCAATTGTCCTTCTTTATGTTCTCTCTTCCTCAATTCTTCATCCACTTATAACAATCTTCTTTTTGATCTTCCCCTTTCCTCTCATCTCTTCCTGACCTCCCTTCTGCATCCTCCTACTCATGCCCATCCCCTCTTTCTTTAATTGCACTATTTTTCTCTGCCTTCCTCTCTTTCTACTGTCCATCTTTCCTCTTTCTACTTCCTTCGTCATCTCTGATTTTATTGTTTTCTCCTCTACCTTCTCTTCTCTTCTCCTCTCTTCTCTGCTCTTCTGCTCTTTTTCTCTTCTCTTCTCTTCTCTTCTCTTCTCTTCTCTTCTCTTCTCTTCTCTTCTCCTTTCTTCTCCTCTCCTCTCTGTCCCCCAGGTCCAGAGTACATCTTGGATGCCACATCAACAGTATGTTATGCAACCTACGGTATGTTTTAAACTAACCTCTCCTTTGTTTTTTGTGTCTCATGTCATCTTTTCCCTGTGGACTCGCTTTCCCCATCTTCCGACATTTTTCACAGTCTCTTTTTTTATATTACATTCCTGTCTGTCATCTGTATATGCATGTCCAAGTATTTTCTAATGTGCTCCATAGTCTGCTTATCTCAGAACAGTCAAGATTTTTCACAGGATTTAAGAAACAGATATTAAAAAATACAAAACAAAAAAAAAAGTCGGGCATCTTAAAAACCATAGGTCTCGTTTGTGCTGTTATGCTGACTGTAATTGCTTTTTAACATTATTTAGTGCCTCTGGGTTTTTCTCTCTTCATTTTTATCTCGTATATCACTGCAAATGATGGAGCAAGTCATTGGAAAATTCTAATTAGCCAAGTGATAAATGGAAACTGACACACAGTTTCCAACAAGTGCAGCATATGAGAGCCAAACTCAGGTCAGAGCAGAAAAAAAAACTTTATTTCTGCCTTTTAGTCCTTTCCTGCTGTATCAGCTGGAGAATAGCCTCCTTAAAGCAGCTCTAAAAGCTTAGTGGAGCTAAGTCTGAAATCCATAATAAAAGGTTGCTCCCTACTGGATTGAAATGAAACTGCAGGTCAGAAAGGGGCTTCTACAAGTGCAGTGCAAAATATAGTGCTGATTTTAAAGTTTCTTTTTACTACAAACTAAGTACTTATCATATTCATCCAATGATGCATGTTACGCAAAAGCAAAACTGTCAATTCAAAAACATATCAAAATAATATGCAACTGTGATATAAAAATCAATGCATCTTGTCTGGCAAGAGACCTCATCATGTGACCTGGCTGTCTGAGCTCTGTCCGTCCAAACACACCCACTCTCATACACAAATGCACACAGCTTTGACTCAAAATACAAAATGTATTGAAAGTCACCCACACATACACTCATGTAATATTGACAGTGAGTGTAGGTGTACAGTCAATATATGCTGTAAATATATGATCACCCACAGATTCTCTTTCTTCTTCTTTAAAACTCCAACACATGAAAAACCCCCCTTCAAGGTTTTCCCTCTGCTTTTAGCCCAGAACTTTATGTATGTTTGGTAACAGTAAACGGCAAACTTTAAGCCTCCATAGGCTTCTCTGTGAGCTCAGTCTCAGTTACGTCCTTTCTGTCTAATTAAAGGCAAAATAGCTAAAAAACAATCCAAAATCTCTACACCTTCTTCCCAGATTATAAAGGAAGCAAGACGTATGCTGACCTGTGGAGGGTCAAAGACCGCAGCACTTCACCCTCATTCACTGTCAGTCCTTTCTTAGTACATTGGGTTCAGTAAGTAATAATGAAATGGGCAGATTAGATTTATGTTGGGATCAAACATTAACCTTGAAAGTGCTTCAGATGAGAGTAAACCTTATCATCCCTTAAACTTATTCATTTATAGTTCAATTTTGCAGCCGCTCTACTGCTGTTCAGTTTGTATTAGTCATTTTATATTAGCTCTAATAAAAACATTAAACTAGCTTGTAAAATACTCACTTCATTTTTATAACCATGGATTTTAATTACACAGTGTTATGGAAAAAAAAAAGGTCATTAAGGAGATGAAAGAAATTAATAAAGTATTTCGATATTGAATCACGTTGAGGGAGTCGTAAGAAAAGCACACAATCCATTAGACATGACAGTGATCATGGCCGTCGTTTCAAAGGCCTTCAGACAGGCCACATATTCTGAGCAGCCATGATGCTCCATGAAACTGTCTCCTCCAGCTTTATTAACAGAGGAGGAATAAGATTTTTTTTTTATTAAGTTTATTATAAGTAAATAAAGTTGGCTTCTCCTGCAGAAACAAAATATTCCAGACAGATTTATCATCCTGGTTTGTGCAAGTGTTAATGAGTTGGTGTTTTGCCAGCACCTGCAAAATGCTGTTATGCTCCATTAATATTGTCACTTGTAGGGGGATGAAAGATAACAGCAGATGTGGTCAGCCGTGCACTGAGGGATTCCAGCAAATACTGTCACAACACAATAGTTAAACTAGTCCAAAGTTCTGTTTTCCTCCCCTCTTCATAGTTCTCTCCTCCTATCTGTCTTGCCTTTTGTGTCAATTCGCCAGCTCCCAAAAACACTCTGTTGTCATGTCTGATTAGAATTATGTCTGTGAAAGAGGATAATACCCTTCCCTAAATGTGTTTTCAAACAAATGTCCCATCTAATTATTTGGCAGGCCGCTTGGTATGACTTCATGAAACTTGGAAGAAAACAGCGAGAGATAGAAGAGGAGAGAGAATAAGGGACTGCAGGAAAGGAATATAAATAAATATGAAAACTGAGTGTGTGTATATGACAGAGAGAGGACAGGGGAAAGAGGCAGGCGCAGGGAAAGGAAAGGAAAGGAAAGGAAAGGAAAGAAGGGATTACAAAGAATAAATCGAGAACAAAGAAAAGAAAACATCTGCTGCAAAAGCATGTCTGGGCTGTGCGTGCCTGTTCCCCAGCCTTGTCTCTGCATAGTCAAAATCCCTGTTAGACAACAAAGGCAAAGGCTAGTCATTGTATTTCCTGGATACAGAAGAGCTTGGCAAATTAAAGCTGCGACAGGGAGGGAGACTGAGAAACACACAGCGGCTTAATGCTGTTCCTATGGCAGCAGAAGCTTCCTCACTGCTGAACCAGTTAATGACTGGTAACTTTGATTAATGGCGTGCGCTCGTTGACACATTGAGGTTGATGCACATGAGCACACCTCTGCTAAGTGCTCAGTCAACACTCCATCACACAGGTTTTAGGTACCAATATTGAGAGTTTGCTATGTCTACTAAAATGCCCATCAGTTCATAGAAACATACTGTTGACACACACTGTTATCAAAGAAGTTAATGGCTGAATGAATGAATAATAATTTAATAAAAAAGGTTAGAATGAGAGAAATAAAATCAGGTCTAAGTGCTGTTATTGTTTAAGAAGGCACACATACATGCACTCACAGAACTATGTTTGCACACAGAGAGACGCGAGCATAAGTGTGTGCTCTCTCAGATGAATTAATATACAGAAAACGTGCACATGCACACCTTCACACACACAGTGGAGTGCCTTAAGGACTGTGTGTTTCAGAGCCTTGGTGGAATGCCCAGATTACTTGAACTCCCTGTCTTTACATCCTAATTAGTGAGAGGATGTCTTTGTGCATAATTACTCACAAATCCCCCTACAGGAAGTGAATGCATTACCCTAACCATGCATAGCGAGACAGACAAGGAAGGCGGCTTATTGGGGAGGGCTGTAATGAGACATCCAAAGAATTGGGATTTCAGATCTTGCTGAGTTAAAATTACTACGTTAAACTCAATTTGAGGAGACAAAGTGAGTGAAGAATGTGTCAGAAAGAACAGATCAGTGTATATCTGGGCCTGCAAATATCGCACAATGCTCGGTTTCTCTCCTTTCTTTTAATGCTAAATTCTTAGACACTGCGCAGTGCATGTTGGTGCATGTTTGAGGTCACGTATAAGAGTATAATATCAGTACAGAAAATCTTTCTTTTTTTCTTTTTAGAACCACACCCCCTCAGGAAGAACAAACGATGCTGTTTCACGTCCCTTCCGCGCTTATGCCTACACACACACACACACACACACACACAGGTCCTGTCACACCGGCAGCATTTTATAGTTTTCCTGATTAACGTGAGCCATTATCACTAAGTCTGTGTATTTGATGTGGCAAGGTGCCTGGAGCAGTCTGCTTGTCAGCTTTACTTCTTTACTGGAAAAATGGCAGCAGGAGAATGAAAAGTGGGAAGGAAGAGAGGAGGGAGTTATTGAAAGAGAGACAGAGCAAGTTCAAAGTTGAAGCAATTTATTTTTCTCCTTCCTGTCCTCGGGGAAACAATAACTGTCTTACTTATGCACTCATTTATTGCTTACCCCAGGAAAAAAAAAAAAGTCTGATACATTAAAAACATATTCACACTTCACCGCATACAGTTACACACTCATTAGACACCAGCTTATGCATGGCATCCACATGCAGACACACACAGCCATAGCAAGTTAACACTTGTACAGCCATAAATCAGAGCAGACAATTAGTGATTGTGGGTTTCCTTTTGCTTTATGCTGCTTTCTCTCTGCATGGAAGCCTGCTGTGAGATTGGATGAGGAGACAGAAAGCGCGAGGGAGGATGAGAAATCATTAAACGAGGGAACGTATTATATAGATGGATGAAAAGCTTGGGTATTAGCTAGATTCTGGCTGCTAAATCTACCTGCCAGAGCCAAGGCTTTGTGCTGGTTTGTGGGTAGATCTGTTGATGCGTCTGTGTGTGGATGCCTGTCAGTGTGTATATGTGTGTGTGTGTGTGTGTATATATGAAGGCTGTGTGAGCGAGTGTGTAGAAAAAAGTGCCAGTCATTCACTTGTTATGTTGAGAAGAGTGTTGACAGAGCATTTCTGGTAGCCAGACGGCTGTGTTCTTCAAACACATCTCCCTATGAAGACAGCAGTCAGAAGGAAGAGCACTCAACACTGTTAACAGCTCTGACAATCCTGTGTGTGCAAGTGTGTGTGCAAGTGTGTGTGCGTGTGTGCATGCGTGTGTGTGCGTGCATGTGTGTGTGTGTTTGTGTGTTCCACCCTATGAAGGCTGCAGACACAAAGATTTTCACTCACAGATTTGCAACTGTGAACTCTGACAGACTGTATGTGCCTCTGAGAGGAATGCTTCACACAGCTAGAACTTTCATTACTGTGTGTGTTTACCGGCGTGTTCTTTTGTAGTTATGAGCCCCCCCCCCGTGACACCCTATAGATGCAGAGCTGTTAAGACAACTGCCATACAGCTGAGCCGATTCCTAAAGTACCTAAATTTAATACCTGTGTTCTTCTAACATTCTGTCTCAGTGTGCAGCAACAAAAGTGCTGACTGCTCTCCGGAGCGATACCGACACCTTTCCACTGATGCTGTCTGTGCTCATGGGAAGTGTAGTTAAACAGAGCTCACAAATGAACAGTGTTTACCTCTGCAGGAGTGCTGCCAGGCATCTCAGCACACAGCGCGAGAAGTCTCCTATTAAATCTATACAGAGCTGTCGAGTCTGTTGCAGAGCTGTATTGGAAAAGTAGAGCTTAGCGCATCAAGGTGTTAGGAGGCATCAAAGCCCTTCACATTGAAGAGATTTACAGTAAAAGCCCTTCTCCTCCATTCAGAAACATGTTCTGTCAAGCCTGCCTGGCAAGCCGTCTGACTGGCTGCGTTGCCATGTACAGAGTCAAACCATTTGCAGTCATCAAACTGAGCAAGGATGAAAGTCTCTCTGCTACTGCATGTCTTTCAAAAAGGCTTATTAAGCTGTAGAGCACAAAAACCGGTAAAAAAAGACCTCTCCTACTTTGCACGTATCGTACCAGTTTACATTTGTAAACGCTCAAATTTGTTGTCCTGCTGAAAGTTAGATGAGGAGATTAAAACCAAAACAAATCTGCCATTCAGCCCGTCTGAAACTCACAAATTCATGTTATAACTCGTTTGTTTAGCAACCCTCTTCAATTACTAGACAGATAATAGACACATGATAGTACAGTACATAATGCTATATGAAGCAAGAGGTTGTTTTTCTATAAGTGAGGTTTATAGGTGTTTGTACTGATGCTGAAATGTACCTTTGAAGAGAAAGGTTCCAGCCATTTACCTTTTAATCTGTTCTTCAAGCTGAGCTAAGTTAACCTTCCATTCATATTTAGCATTCAAACAATAAGGTCTTATCAGACTCTTTTTCCAGTTCTCTGAAAGAAAGTGAGTCGGGGGTTTTTCCCAAAACTGTTCTTCCAATAACTCCATCCCCTTCACATCCCACTTATCAATCCCTTCCTCCTTACTAGCACATCTAGCTTTTCATTATCAATTATTAATTTAGCTCAGGAACTTCATCCATAATGCAAACTGTGTATGCTCGCTAACAATGTACAAAATGTAACTTTTTCTTGATATCTTTATTCTTAAACTCTGTATATAATGCTTTTTTTCTTTGTGATATCTCTCTTAAATTGTTGTTCTCTTTCTGTCATCTATATCTGAGCTGTTGCAACGCACAAATTTCCCCAATGTGGGATCGATAAAGTTTTATCTTATCTTTTCATATCTCTTATTGAAATTTAGTTGTAGTTTAGTTGTAGCTCAAGGCAATTGCCTCTTATTCCTCATCCTGTTCCAAATCTCTCTTCTCCCCCAAACTCTAAATGCCCCTAAACTGTATGTTTCTGCTACTTCAGTCTTCTCTCCTACACCCTCCTTTTAAATTCCACCTGCTTTAATCTGTTTAACTGTTTACCTTTCAGCAAAACTCCATGTGCAGTTTTTTTTCTTGTTTGTTTCACTGATCCCATTGGTTTTTGTCATACGGTGCTCAATGACTGAAAGTTTTTGTTTACCTTTTACAACAACGTCTATAACCTGGCCGGTCATGTGTTCCTCCCTCCTGCCTCAGGGTGCTGTGATCACCCCAGCCGCGGCCATAGAGCCCAGTTTGTCTCTTCACCCCTCCAGTGTAATGGCTCCCCTCACCCAGCAGATGAACCACCTGTCTCTGGGCACTACAGGCACCGTGAGTCTCAGCTTTTACCTCCTCCAAACCATCTTGCTGTGTATGCATGTGTGTGTGTGTGTGTGTGTGTGTGTGTGT
>JAQNCA010000030.1:18744645-18756340 GCA_029783725.1 Acanthurus tractus
TGTGTGTGTGTGTGTGTGTGTGTGTGTGTGTTTATCTTTTAAATTGTATCAAATTTCTTATAATTAGTAAGTCATGACATCAGCTTTAATTGAAATGGCGTCACTGCAGAAACCAGATATCCACACATGTGGAAACTGTCCTTTTTTGCTGCAACACATCTGAATTGAGCAGTGACCCTGAGACCAAGCTAAACAATTATGTAATGTTTATGAAACGTCTCAGGAAATGTGAGAGGATACTTTGAACCCAGACGTCCTATAGGAAATATTCTTTGTGCCTGTATAATCATGCTGTGTGTGTTCTTGCTTCTCTCTGCAGTACATGCCTGCTGCAGCTGCTGCTCCTATGCAAGGAACCTACATTCCCCAGTACACTGCAGTGCCTGCATCTGCCATCACAGTGGAAGTAAGAACAAAACAAAGTTTTTATTTACTTTATTCTAGTTTCTCCTTACACAAACTTCATTCAGCAGTAAATATACAGGTCTTACAGGGCTGACTTGGCCAGAAAATTGACTTGAATATTCTTTGCCTTTCATATAAAGTAGATCCTAGTGAATGCTGCTGCAGTGTAGAATAGTTATGCCATCATGAAATGAAAACATTTGGTATTCTGCGAGACCTCTGTGTCAGTCACTTATTTATTGCCATTGTGGGAACTTCAGGTTGTAGACTCAAATAATATCAAAGCTCCGTTGTGGGTCTGTGTGATCCAGGGTGAGACGCTGCCACTCATTCCCAAAGGCCAGATAAACTATTATTGAATTCTGAAATGAGCACCAGAAATTAAACTGACTCTGCTGGAAAAAAAAAAAGTTGAATGTCAGTCAATTCCACATGATTTTTTTGTCAAAACTTTTTGGGTGTTCTCAGCTTCAACCTCTTTTTAGATGCTTTGTGGAACAAAGAGTGCTCAGTTCACCTCACTTATCTGAGGCTGAAAGACTGAAATGAAACCGTCTAACAGTTTCTGTCCCTGTGTTTCTGGTGTCAGGGAGTGGTGACAGACCCATCTCCACAGACGGCCGCCCCCTCCTCACAGGACGCCAGCGGGCAGCAGTCTTTATCAGTGGAGAATACAGGAGATCATGCCACAGCCTACTCTTACCAGCAGTCTAAGTGAGTGTTGTAAATAGACGTCTGTCTTTATATTGCAAACTCTCTGTGCAGCCGGTCCGGAGTTATTGCTGCAGTATATTACTCCTGAGCTGCACTGTCAAGTTTTGTTCCACTGCTTTAAATCGATAAAAACAGTAGTGGTAGTTCTGTTGAAAGTAGATGCCATAAAATAGAAAAAAGGATGGATGCTGATGTGAGATTCTGATAAAACGCAGCTCTCTGTGTGATAACCGACCTCTGACATGCTGTAAATATTTTTTTAGGTTGATTTATCAGGACAAACACAAAGCAACTTTTTTTATTTAAAAACACATCCTCTTTAGTTTCAGAAATGTTATTTTTCATAGTGTTAATTGGTCTTATTACTTTCATTTAACTAATTATTTGGCACTCGCTGTTGCATGCACTAATTTGTTTTAATGATTGCCTCATGTCCTAGTTACAAATGAACGTTTAAGAATTTTGCTACGTTTCTGCTCTAGAAACACAGCGTATGTGTCCAATAAACCCTTTAAGTCTCCTTAGAGACTAGATGAACATCTGACTGGAAACAGTGTAATCTAGTCAGACCAACATGTATGGCCCCAATGAATTGTAAAAATGACATTTTCACACCCCAAAAAACAAGATATTGTAACTAATCCACTCAGTTGCTGGTTTGTGGATTTTGTTAGCTTTCGACAGAATCAAGCTAGCAGCTTCCTTTTACTTTTGCTTTTTAAGCTTAATTAGCTTCTGACTGTAACTTCATATTTACCTTACAAACGTGAGATCTTTCTTCATAAAAATAAAAAACATAAAAAAGTGAATAAGCATATCTCCAAAAAAGTGTTAAAATAGTCAAATAGAGGTTTGGCATTGAGCATAGCCGTTTTGAAAAGACTGGAACAAGAATACAGTGTTCACTAAGCAAGTTAGATAAATAATGATTATTTGTATGTGTATGTAACTGGCTACAGAAGACTAGCGCTTATAGCTGCTGCATCGCCAACTGATTGCTGAGTTGTTTGGGTCAACTTTTGCATGTGAAATATTTCCTAGAACCTGCCCATTTATGTTTCTTCTCCAGGTGTTTTATTCCCCTTGTTTTTCTGCCTCCCAGATAAGCTGCTGGTGTTTTCCTTGACACTCGGACAAAGACTGCTGTGCCTGCTTCAGACACAGTAACGGTGTCAACAGTTCCCTCACTCGCCCTCTTTTCACTGATTTGTTTTTCTGTCTCTTTTAGATAACAAGATTGGTAGGAATCATTGCTGCATTGCCTTTAGAGGGACTGCACTGAGGCGCTGGAGACACGGGGAGAATCAAAATGAAACAGGGACAAAAAAAAAAAAAGAAGTGACATGGGCAACACTGAGGAGGGAATGCTTCCACTGTGCACAGGCACCCAATAAATGACAAAATGAAGAAAAAAAAACATTATATTTCTTACATGGTTGAACTGAGAAAAAAACAGAGGAAAATAGAAAAGACGGTTTGCCGAGCTCGAGGACAGTGAAATCAAACGCAGTTTGCAACTTTGAGTTTGTCGTTTCTCACTGTGAGACTGAACTTTGCCTCCAAAGGAAAAAGAGAAGACAAAGACTGAAATCTAAACTCAACCAACAAGCTGTACAGAAAAAAGAACATTTGAATGTGCAGGTAGATTTTCAGACTTTTTTATTACAAAAAAAAAAAAGGAAGGAAGCGAAGTCTAGAACAAAAAAAAAACTGATTGTCTTCCTTTGATATTAAGCTACATTATTTTCATTCTTTTTATCATTTGAGTAGTTTTCTAGAATATCAATGTTTCGTAAAGATTTATTGCCTTAATTTTTCTCAATCTTTGGGAAAAATGTGTCCATAGTGTTGAATTATTAAAAAAAAAAAAAAGACAGAGTGGTTGAATGAGTACAGAGGTTCATGGAGAGTCCAGAGATCCTCACTCAAAGATGAAATCTACAAAAAGCTATCTGTACAGGATGAAAACAAAAAGGTTGTATTTGTATGAAGATGGTTTTAAATTATGTGGTGCAGTGCGACTGATGTTGGTTCGTTGGTAGGATTTAAAAAAAAAAATCTTTAACGGGACATGTGGGAAGGGTCAATCCACTGCTTCCAGGAAAATGCAGTTAAGTTTAATCATGGGATAAAAGTTCTGTTTTTACATCACATTATATTTTTTATTTTTCGTGTGTTTAGGAGGGGTTGATCGCAATCTTTTTACAGTCAAACAGTTTTTGCTTTGCCTGCTTTGCTTGTCTCACTGCAAAAAAAAACAAAACAAAAAAAAAACGTTAAAAAAAAGGAAAATTTCTGACTTTGACAATAGGCAGAACAAAACGCTAGGATTTTTAAATGTGCAAAAAGCAATAGTTTTAGTAAAACTGTTGACAGTTTCTTGAGTTTTTTCTTAACTGTTGAACAAAAGCAGCCAACAGGTGGCATATTTTATACCAAAGATGAAGAAGCTAGGTAGTGACGAGATCTTCCTTATGTTGCTTTCTCTTTTTTTGTTGTTGTTTTTTTCACCTCTGAAAGTGAGATTTTACTTGCTTGTCACACTGTTGATGTGTGAGATAATTTTATCAGTGACAGAGAACTTGCAGTATGGTGGGTCTTTAACACAACTGCCTCAATCAGAAGAGTGTGCTTTAAGATGTGTTGTTGTCACGTGATCAAGTGTGAGGATGATCTAAAGTGACGCTAAAATAACTGTGGAGAAACTAGACACCCTTTGGAGGGTGGAGCAGGTGGGTATATTGTTAGGAATAAGTTGGTGGACTGTACTTGGTATACTTTAGTGGTAAAGAGGCTAAAGAGGCTTTTTTTTCCTGTGAGACATTAGTGTGTACTTTTTTAAACTGTATACACCCTCTCTTGGCTTCAGTGACCAATCTCAAATCCCAAATGCCATCACTAAGACGCTGTAAGCCATTATGACGGCTGTTCTAAATACTTAAGAGTTCTTAATTTGAAATTCATAGTCTTAGTTCACACAACAAACTGTTTTATGCCGCTGTCTTGCCAAACACAAGCCATTCAAAATGTGAGCAGGCTGGAGATCTCTGTCAGAAGAACGGGCATTTTCTGTTTCAGCTTATGTATATTCTAAAAGGAGAAATATTTTGTTTTTCCTTCTCTTTTTGTGTTGCCTTTTTTGAGAATTGATAATGATGTGTGAGCTGCTAAATACTTCTCATTACTGAAATACTTTTCATTATTGAGGATTTAGGTTGTCTTGTATTGGGTGGGAGTGGACAAGGTGCACCTCCAGAAGGACGCCTTTACAAGCAGAGATAAAGACAGATTATTGTTAGCCATGACTTGACGATGTAAAAAAAAAAGCATCCTGAAAGTCTTGTTTGAGCAAAAAAGTTCCTGTTTTTGGTCACAGCCCTGGAAGAACACAAAAACACACAACTCTCTTGTTTAAATCTGGAAAAACAAAATCTGCAAGAGGGAAAAACAACAACAAAAAAAGTTCTCAGTGGACTTAAACTGGCTGACACTTACTCTGAGGTCTCACTCCTGAAACCCCACCAACCTGACTCTCCACCAATGAAAGGAAGCTAATGGAGACGGAGGAGCGGACAGACACAGATAAAGCATGGTTCAACCAAAATCAAGCAGATACAAACCTCTATGGGAAAATAAATTATTGAAAGAAGAGAGAAAGTAGAGAAAGCAAGAACAAAAGTACTATTTATGAGATCTTTTTTGTACAGGCGTGTAAAAGAAGATGCAACAGAAATAACTTTGATGATGCTATTTTTTTATTTGCTTGGTCACATGCCTCCCATGTCTTTCAAATTGTGATCCTGAGAGTGTCTGTAGAACCAGTGGATATTGCTGTAGTTTGAAATGTCTCTTTTCTTTTGTTTTCTTTTTAGACAAATCTTTCAATAAAAAAATGTTCAAAACAGTCAGTACTCATGTTTTCTGCAATTGCAATGCAGTACCAGTAGAGTGCACTATAGCACACAGTTTAAGATATGGATTATTGAGAGACGAGGCACATGAGTCTCATTAATTTGTTGGTTTGTGATTTTTAACAAGTCATCTGGGATTTTACAGTTGCTCAGTTTAAACAGATAAAAAAGATGCATTTAATCTTAAACAAGCATGGCTCTGCTTTAATATTTCTTCTGTTAGTTAATAATCTGGAATTAAAGGAGCTGCCTGCAATTTAAGTGTTTAGTATATAATTAAAGAACATGTTTAGCTCAAGTAATGTAAGGTATGTTGATATGCAGCATGGTGGCCTTAACATCATACCAGAACAGCTCAAAGGTTTTGTTAGTAGTTGAGTTTATTAGATACTGAATACAGAGAGAAATATTATCAAAACAGGAACATACAGTCAGTGCAGTATGTGAGAATCATGCATCATTCTTTTTACAGCATCAAAGCAAACAAAAATATTACTGAAAAATATATTACAGATTGCCACGTATACAGAATGTCAAAAGACACACAAGCACACACTCTTACATTTTTATTCATGATTTTTTTCAGCCAGAAACAATGTTTATCATCCCTGAAAACAAACCACACTATTCAGAATTTACATTTTTGCGATGCCTTAACATTGCTATAAGGGCAGTTCAATAAGTCTGACCTGCCAGTCACCACTAATTAAATGTTTTGAATGTACCAAAATTTGTTTTTTATCAAAGCTCAGACAGTACATTTTTTGCTTCCTCAGCAAAAATAAAGTAAAATAAAAAAAAGATAAGATAAAATAAAATAAAATAAAATAAAATCGAATGATCATGTTGTTGTCAGTGCTATAAATCTAAAACCAATCTCTGCTGATTAAAGTAAATCGCTCATCTAAGGCTACATTTTAAAACTTTTAGACATCATTCATGAAGTATACAACCTAAAAGTACAGATTGTAAAGAGAACTAGAAACTATTAGTGAACATGCGCTGTTCTTTCGTCAAAGACTGAAAACCTGCCCAGGGGACAGAACAACAAAAGGTCACCATAGAATGATCATTTTGATGCAAAACATGGTACTGTTGTAGCACTTAATAATTTTCAAACACCAGTTGACTGCCATCTGAGCATCACCTGTATGTAAATCTATCAGTTGCTTTTAAATAGGATTCAAAAATGACTTTTTGAGTTCATATGTATTTCGTTTGTGAAAATCACAAACAAAGGCAGCTCGCACATTCAATACATTATTTATTTGGTAGATTTTTCTCTCAGTAGGTGTTGAGCATTGTTGTGTCTTCTGACATAAAATACTACAGTACAACTCTTCAATATAGCTGCGCCAAAGTGCGATAATTTTGTATGTAAAGCTGACCCGTTCAGTGCAATTAAATGTATAATGCAAAAAGAAAACCGACAGTATGAGTAAATAGCTCATGCTTACATTTATGAGTTAATGCCATTGTCAATGGACAGACAGAATCTTTCTTTTAATTTACAAAGCGTGCAAATAAACCATAGTTTTTATTCTTGGCTGTAAAATAACATTTCCATTTAGTAAAGCTTAAAGGGTAAATATAAAAAGTTTCCAATATTTCATTCCATGTGAGTTTCCCTGAGATAAAAAATGAAAGTGTGAAGTGTTTTATGCTTTTAGATGTTTTTACATCTCAATAAAACTGGTCTCTAATGTGAAGCTTGCTCAGAGACTCAGAGGCTCTAGCGAGAAACAGTAATTTTCCTATATGTTTTGAGGTTTTATAAACTCTAGTTATTGAAATAGAAGGCAGTAAATGGCTCAGGCTGAAAAGTTAACTGGAAAAATTCATGAGTAAGGTATAAGTGTTTTGCTACATGCTACTGTAGCTCTGATTGCGGGATTACAGCAGCCTCCAAGGCTTACAATGTCAGATCATTCCCTTCTTAACTTGCATTCTCAGTAACAGGTGCGCACAAGGATGATGAAAACTAAGACCACCGTCACAATGGTTAGTGCTGAAAATAGAAAGACAAGGCCAGCGAAGACGGGGTTTGTCAGGGGGGGGATTTCTTTTACTTCAGACGGGATCATGTTGGACAGAGTCAGCATGTAGCCCAAACTCCAACCTATGCTGGTTGACTTGATCTGAGTGGAGAAAAGAAGACAAGCAAAGACAAGAGAAGAAGAGAAGGCTGTTCATTAACATGCTGTTTATAGTGATCAGTAGCCATAATACACCCAGTTGGTTTATACATCACTTTTCTTATCTAGAATCAGAGTATGTAAAACAGCCCTCTCTTGTAGTTGCATGATTACAGCTCTAGGGCAAAAGATGAGTCATAATACCCAAAAGAAAGTCCCAATAAATGATCCAACATAATATTCTGAGAATATCCCATTTAATAATCTGTTTTTTAACTTCCTCCTAAAGGACCCTCCAAGCACCAGACTGCCAGACACCCTGAAGGCACTTACAAGCCAGCACAGCACACTAACCCTCTTGTTGGTGGGGGTGGAAACTAGGAACTTTTTGCGTTCAAGTCCAAAGGGTAACCGCCATGCAATTAGGAAACTGTGTCTGTAATATGTGACTTTTTAAGAGCTGCTATCTTTCTTTATGACTCATGAGTCCCAGAAACAGGAACTCCTTTCTGTTGAGGGAGTTCTATTGTGAGAGATGCTCCATGTCCTCAGGGAGTTCCAGAGCGATACATTGCCTGCCTTTCTATTAGGCCTCAGCTTTTTGAGTTGCCGATGAATGGCATGTCAGCCATCCATCTTTAGTTGGTCCCAATGGGTGGCCTCTTCACACTTATGTATGTTAAAGGCTGTTGATTGTCTGAATATGAGACTCCACAGTAACTGTAATCATATTTCCAGGGACATATTCTATTGGTTCTTAACTTGTTATTTTCAAATACGACTATTATCATTTTCAACAAAAAGCTAACACAAAGTAAATACAGAAGATATGTATTTACCCTCTAGCTGTGAAAAGGTTAGAAGAAGAAAGGACTAAGAGTAAGGATTATTAAAAATGGCTGACCTCTTTTTGGAAGTGAATGTTTTTCCAGGTCTCTTCATCAAACTTGTATCCATCTGCCAGTAAAGTGAAGACATAGTGGGCCGAATAGCAGTAAGTCTTTAGGTGCCTCTCGGAGACCCAGTGTTTTTCTTCCTTCAGCTGCAAGGATGAGAAACAATGATTAGGTTGCAGTCCGCAGTCTGGCAGAATGATGCAGATGATGATGATGAATGAACGAAGCTGGATGCTAATAAAACATCAATGTGGTGGACACAATTCAGTGATTAAGGCTGATTTCAATTTACTGTCAAGAGAAGATTCAGTAATCTTAATCTGTGTAAAAGAAACTTTTGACAAGATATTGTGCACTTATGTGGAGTTTAATACACAGACTCATGTCTTTAACACAGATACGTCCACTTTTACATGAGATACAAAGTAGCAATGAACCTTTTTTTTCTTGTTCAAAATGTGCAGTCGTTGATCATTCTGAAACAACATTAATAACCCAACAAAAATGGTCGGTTTGTGTAAGTTAGGCTGCATCACTCTTTTCATATATGCTTCTCTCTATTTTTTTTTTTGTTTTGATCTTGTTTCTACATTTTATCTTCCCATATGCTCCATCTCTTAATTTCTCTTTTAAACCTTTTTTTTCCTCCTTAGATTGCTTTAGTTTTATAGAAATGAGATGAACTCACCACTGTCCAGTGTGTGTGGCAAAATTTCCTCACTGAGGCGTTGAACTTATTGAAATCTGAAGTGCCGTTCATCAGCAGCGCCCTGGCAATGTAGAAGAATCCTGCATATGCCTAATAGGAACAGGAGGATTATTTAGTAGTTTCTTTTATCTTCATCTCTCTTCCTGCTTGTGTTTTATTTGAACTGTGTGTTACCATAAAATCTCCAGTGACAGGTGGCTGCTCGACCCCGTTGAAGGAGCACTGAGCTGAAGAACAAGTCTTGAAATCAAATATAGACTTCACTATGCTGCTGCACTTGTCCGTGTCGGGGACTCCCACCATAAAGAACTGTTGGTCTGGGTTGTAGTTTTTTGGTTTCTTTGTGCACTCTGTGTCATAAATTGTTGAGGCTGTGACGGTTGTGTTGAAACCTTCCGGGTAGCATGGGTTAATAATGTAGGTTGGATCAGATGCTTCCTGAAACGTTAAGAGGAAGGAAATGTCAAAGGAACAAATGGAGTCTTAGGAGGATAAAATAACTTAAAGGAAAAGAAATAGACATGGGAGGACGTGACATAACAGAATTTTATACTTGGATAATGTATTATAGACATCATCATAAATGTAAGCCTTGACATAATGTTTTAATTATACATATCACCATCACACACAGACCCTGATGTAAATACAATATTTAAAGTGAACAGTTTCTTCTAAGAATGTGCTGCACATGTATACCAAAAAAAATTCTTAAAACATGGTAGATCGCCTCAGCTGCCATGAGTAGCCCAAGGGTTAATTGATAACTTTTAGGCCTGAGGTAAGAGGATATAAGAGCTTTTGTAACATACAAGTTCAGTTCAACAGTTAAAGTGATTGTGCAGAAAGTTTGGACAATAATGGCCTTTATGCAGTCTGCTCCCTTCATCTGAAGGGCTCACCCAAAGAGGTCCGCAAGGACATGCATGGCGGTGTTTGTTTCTCATATAGGTCTGACTTGCAATTTTAAATTACACAAAATACCACAGAACAAAATAACTTCTTGACTTGTCTCCCTTTGCCTGTTAGGAATTAGTTAAAAATGGGCATTAATGGCTTTTTAGCTGCACATGTTTGCAGAAGAAATACTAATTAAATTAAAAATTAAACCCATTGCCACTTTCACCACACGCGAGCATTTGAACATAAACAGAAACTTTAAACAAACATAATGTACAGCGAGTGGGAGAAACCACATTCAAAATAAGACACTAAAACCTCTGTAAACTCACAAATACATAAAAGGTGAAATGAAAAAGCTGCATACCTGGATCACTTTGTCCAAAATCCTCTTCTCAGCCTCGTTTTTGCCATAGCAGAGGAAACTGTGTGTGTAGACATTGTAAGGATAACCGTACAGTTTGACAGGCAGGTAGTCAGGACCGGTGAGATCCTCATGGACAGCAAAGGCAATTTGCGTTGACGCTCCACCAAGGTCCATGGACCCCATGGTCCTTGCACCTTCTGGGCGTATGTAGGTGTTCCACAGATTTTTCTGCACACACAACGGAAAAGGTTAGTAAATAATGAAATATGTTTGGCCCTATTTATGTATTTTCATGTTTGCAGTGATAAACACACAACATGTGTTTATGCAGATCAATGAATGTCTCACCTCAAGGAAGTTTCCCATGAGGTAGTTGGCAGTGACCCACCCGTAGAGCCCCTCCTCTTGACCGCTAATGATGGAGGCATTTTTAAAGTCAAAAGGCAAGGAGCTCAGGTATACTGTGAGATTTGCCATGATGTCTTTGGACCTCTGTTCATCCTTTTCACTTGCAGCAAAACAGAAAAGGACAAAATTTCAGATCCTATTGAAGACAGAAGTTACACTAAAACACTAAAAATATTAAATCAGTGTCACTAAATTCACTTTTTCACTTACTTTTTGCACAATGTGAACATAAAGACTGAAAGCAAGAGGAATCAGTAGGCCTGGTTCAACTTTGAGCGAAACACAAAAAAAACAGAGTCAGACTAGTTTATCTCTCTTGCTCCCAGTCTTTATGAAGAGTTTATCCAAGCTAAGCTACTTGTCTATGACAGTCATTGTTGCTCGCTTCATATTTATCATGTAGGTAGTGGAGTGGTTCCAATTTTCTGAACCAACTCTTAGCATGAAGGCAAGCAAGTAAAAAGTCTAGAATAACATCAACATGACAATAATCTACTAAGTGTTTAAACTGGAGGACTGACCAACATCCACATTACACCTACACCCACCCTGAAAACAAAACAAGCCATAAAAAACCTAAAACAAATAAGATCCATTAGTATGTACTCTGTGCTGGACTTTTTATCTGTTTTCTACATTCAAGTGTCTTCTTGAACCAGCAAAAGTAGTGACCGCAACACTGCAGAACAGGGTGAAACACCAAATTTGCTGTAGGAACAGGAGTGTGAGTTTTATGAGAACACATTTCATGTGGGCTGACTATCCATCACTGTGAGAAGGTCAGCATCACTGCCACTGAGCCTTTGACAGTGCTGCATGAATGCAGTTTTATTACTCAGATCTTCCTGTTACTCTCCAATACATTACCAGTAATGGCAAGAGAACACGACATCTCATTTCGCCTTTAACAACTTTCTTACTGTAACAGTCTCATTCCGGCGGTTGCTCCTAGAAAGAGAGGTGTGGATTTGTGTTTCTCAGCTGGAATGGTTTTCATGATGCTGTTCATGCAGAATTCAAACCCTTTCCAAGATTTTGCATCTTTCTGCGGGTCAACGTTCATCTCTGAGATACCATCCCCTGCAGACACAGGACAGAGTTCAAATTACATTCTTAAGTACAGGAACCATTCACATACAGGTCCACCTTCACCTAAAGGACACGGGACACTGTTTTGAGGACAGCAATGTACAGATTTTGGCGAGAGAGGAAAGATGGTTTGAAAGAGGAGTTAAAGAAGCCATCTTCAC
>JAQNCA010000030.1:18798809-18813876 GCA_029783725.1 Acanthurus tractus
AAAAGCCCTCCTAAAATCTCCCTGTAACTATGGTTAAATACATGAGCTCCATCACAGACTTGGCTAAAACTCAGAGGCAAATCCACTCAAATGTAGAATTTTTAACTGACATCGGATGGCATTAGAAAAACAATTGATTTTTTTTCTTAAATTGCAGTCTGGTGTTTTAGTGCCCTTAAACTAACTTACTTAGAGTTTTATGTCCTCTGTTGCCGTCTGCTGTACTCATTATCATCAATCAAAAACACATCAGGTACAGGAAGCAACTGAGTAAAGTAAAATGAAGGGAAATGGGTTTAAATAACCAGAATGGGCCTTGTAGTACTTTTGCAGTCTGAAATCCAGTTTCATGTTGCTTCTAAACCTCTGAGATTCTATTTTTTACTCTGTCAGGCAAAAGGCTAAAGAAAGTGTGATGAGACCAGGTTGAGGAGTCCAGTGAGGGTTGGCTACCAGTTCTTTACAATATTCTTTCCTCCATTAACATTTTTTCCACACTGTAGCAACAGCAACTTGTTTTTCACTGACGATCTATCTGGGTTCATACAGAAGTGGCATGCAGTAGGCAGTGGGTGTGTATGTGATACTTTTGGTTTCAACAAGTACTTCCAGGCAGAAAAAGGCCGCATTATATGGAATGTAATGCACAGAGACTACTATCCATGTGGAGTCAGAGCACACTAAACTATGTTCCTAGCCATATTTATGTTCTACAGCATCTCACTGGCTTTCAAAAGATCTGAGGCAGTTTGTGGAAAAAATATGTGAAACCTACATGAAAAGAGAGTCCGGATCCAGGACAGAAGTTTCCCACAGGATCCACTGTATGTCTGGTTTTGTGTGTCAATGATTAATTTTTTTTCTTTCCTTAATTTACTGTTGTTTGAAAAACACCTGAAGGAAATGCTAGTGGTTATCCCTCCCTCTGTTGTAATGAGGAGTATCAAACAAAACACTGATAATCTCCACTGTCCCACTTTTTCTCTTGCAACAGGTATCAACTTGCCTTTGCCTGAAGTGAACTCCTACATTTGGCCGCACTGGCTAATTTCTCCTGTAATACACAGTCACGTGGTTTCATCTCAACTTAACTATTAAACTGTCTGCTTGGTTACAAAATTCTTCCTGTTGTATTACTTGATATATCACCCTGAATGACACCATGGTATGATTTTCGTTTTTTACCATTAATTGATCGGGACATACGATAGAATAATAACTACAGAATTACACTGTTGTAGCTTATGTGAAGGATGAGGAGTTGCAACAATACAGAATGCAAAAGGTGGACTAAAGACATTATTGACAGCAATACATAACTGCAATGAATGTGTTATTACCAAAAGAAACCCTGTGTGGTCAGACGTTAGCAAGTACATTTTCGTGAGGGTGAACAATGCAGGTTTTGCATCGGCCACTATTAGAAAAATACTTTGTTTCAACAATTCCAGGTTTTTCCATAGTCATTTTCTCCAGGCTATTGTAACTTGTCAAACTACTGATGTTACTGAACATCAAAAGCAACACTCTTTTCATGCGTGTCCGAAAATCCCGTCCATGTTGAATTCTGACATGTCCTTGCATGCCTAGGACACTAGAGGGCGGTGGCACCATCTCACAGTTAGGTAATGCGACAGCGGAGAAGTCATGCACCGTCAAAGGCCATTCCCAGTTTGATGAGTGCAAAACTAAGAGACAATCAACTCTCCATCTACAGTATATACTTTGAGGACGTGCGACGAGACTACTGTTTGTTCTCAGAGAGCAAAGTGGTCCGCACGGCTTAAATCGTCCGGCTGATTGTCCAGTATGAAGGAGATACAGTCTACACTTTAGCTGTGTGATAAAACCTTGAGGGTCACTGTGTCCAAGCTTATTGATGACTATGGGTAGCAGGATTGTGGAAGATTTTGCAACACCATTGATGCAAACGGCAGTGTTCATTTCCTTTGTCCTCTCCTTTCTTGACTGCGGAACCTCGTGAGCAAGTTGTGCATCCGACTCCTCCAGACATCCATGCAAACCAAACGGAATCCAACAAGTCAGCAGTCTCCAGCGGACTCACGACAATACAAAATGACAACAACAAAACATCAGTCAATTCACCAGCTTCTTATAAGGATAAAAAACATAAAGAACCGATCAACAGGAAGGGTTCTTGTTGTTTTTGTTTGTTCTAGGCAGAGTCAGGTCAAGTGATAGGGGTCACGGGGTCAGAGGATCCGAAGATGTCATAAGGCCACAACCGTGCACGGGTGTTTGAGTTTACAAGGCAGCACTCCTCTGTTGAGCTGGTAAAACTCCACCAGCTGAATCAGGTCAGTGAATTTGGTGCCGCCGTCATCAAGGCTGAAGAAGACTTGGCCGTCCTCTTCACACTGCCGGCGTTAAAGGGTCCGGACAAGAGCGAGCAGCAACACAACACATGCGGAGGGAAAAGAAAAAAAAAATCAGACTCTTATTTTTTAGGGACAATAACATTGGTTTTATGCTTTTTGTCTTGTTTACAAGGAAACTGCATGCATTTGTTATCAATACTGGCCATTTTGCAAAGGGTTTTATATTTTTAAAATGTGTTTCTGGCTTTACCTTAATGGTTTAAATGCTATATTTAGCTCCCATTACAGTGCAATTCCCTGACATTAACTTTAATGACTTTATTGTCTGGCACTTAGGATTCCTGAGTTCAACTCCTGAAACTCCCAAAACAGTTTTATGTCTTTCAGTCAAAATTCATCATGCTGTCATACACTAGACACAAAAACCTGTTACCACAGAATACACAGCACTAATTTAGAAAAGAGATGCATACCGGTAGTATCTGGAAATGTTTGATTTTCTGGTGATGGCACAATGTGAGCACAAACGCCTTGGGGTTACTCTGACTGACTCTCAGCAGAAACAGCCTGTGTGACAACGGAGAGGAGGATGTTGTGAGAAAACCAGCCAGTTAACTCATTTCTTTGCATTCAGTACGAAAAAAAAATCTGAAACAAATATTTGACTCTTTGGTGTGTGTCTGACTCAAAATCAGTTAATACAGAAAAAAACTGCACATATAAAATCAGCTCCAGTTCTCTTACCCATCTACTTGTCCCTGCTGGTGAATAATGCGATGGGATTCTTCTCTCGTTATCCTGCCATGGAACCACAACTGTGCTATGTGGATGACTGCAGATCAAAAATTGTCAAAGATTAATTTTCAAAAAATAGTTAATCCTTTTTAAACTTCAGGAAAAGTTAAAAGAAGTTAACAAGCATCTGTTTTGTTAGCCCTGAATGTGTTTGCATTTACCTGAGCTTAGTGAGGAGTGGTGCAGTGGACTGTGGGAGCCCAGTATGTTCATTCGTTGACTCCTCTTCTGAGAGAGAGGCCACACACAGACAAAACAACAGGGATTAGCTGATGATCCTTGATAGAACAGAGTAATTACTATTGTACTGTATTTACACACATCTCAACAGTTAAATATGCTTAACGACAGACATTACCGTATTGTAACATTATTTTCGAACCTTAAATGAGAGCTAAGCTGGCTCTGGATCACACTGACTTAATTACTGTGTACTGAGTTTAAGGATCTGACACTTCTCATGTTTTGGCAGCTGCCCTACAGTCATATCAGCTTTGTGAAGAGACAAACTACCGTTGTCAGCTCAAAATAACTCAAAAATCAACACTTACAGCCACGTGAAATGAATATTTAAGCAAAATAAATAGTGCCATCTGTGGAGGGCTTTTGATTTCCCCTCCTAGCATTGTTGAGAGAGAGAGAGAGACAAAAAGAAATCTGGGACTTTGTCTCTTACCCTCCATGCATGTCCCTCCTCCATGGCAGCACTCTGAGCTTCCACAGGGTTGTCGATCACCCTGCCTATCCTCCCTGAGAAATCCATTGCCACAAGGGAGTTCTCCGATACACTCCGCTAGGGGGAGACAGAGATGCATCAAAGTTAGACTGTCCCCTCACATGTGTGACAAGTGACCGTGCTGTTGCTTTTCTTTACACAGGTAGACAAAGATATGGACATAAAAAGTGGGGTGGCACGACTAAGCAGTCATTTTCTTGAACTTGTTAGACTAGTTTGTTAGCTGCTCTTGGTGCAAACATTACAGCAGTATTTCTGCACAATTACTGTTTTGCATGTGTCGAAGATCTGGGAGTTATTCCAAGCATTGCTGTTATGCTGAAAAAGCTGATTCACTGATGCAGGGTTTAAGGCACTTGAGCTGAATTTGAGATTAAAGTGATCAAACTTACCACAGGTGCTGAGAAGTGTGAAAGTAAGGTTTTTCTTTGTTGAGGAATCTTGTAATTCTGGTATAATACAATCCCATACTGTAAAGAAAAAGACACACACTGGTCAACTAACACGGTCAAAAACAACAACAACAGTTAAATATGAATGAATGAAGGTTTTCAACTTCACACCCCATCTTGAATCCTGGCCTATTTAACAAATCTGATCACTGTCCAGAAAATATGACAAAAGTCTAGGAGTTATGCTATGGTGTTTAAGCTGTTATGTGACCTGAAGGCAAAGATTTTATTGAATTTCTTGTGACATTGTGTTACCTTAAAAAGTCGGAAGGCAGTCATCCAACAAGTCCTAGCCTGTTCATCCTCAGCACACAGCATCCTCAGCTCCTTCAACTCCCCTCGACCTTTATTGGGCTGCAAATGAGCATTTTTCAGAGTCAGAAAAGACATTAACATCATCAACATCACTACCAGCACCACTTTTTTTATCACTATCATCACTGACCTATTTAATTAAGCTGAAAAAGATAATAGGATAAAATGCTGCAGCTGTTTGTTCATCTACAACATTTTTTGAATAAAAGAGTAACAACATGAGGCAAATAAACACAGAAAACATTCAGAAATATGGCAACAAACTAGAACTTCAGCACTCATATATACATTAGCCTGCCGGCACCCACACAGAATGTCAATCATTACTCAGCTCATAACATTTCATTAGAAATCTGTCACCTGAGACTCACCTTGATACAGAACTCGTAGTCTGTGGGTGCACCATGCTGCTTTTTGCCTGTGATGACAGTGAAGATGTTACTGTCTTCAAGGTCTGCTAGTAGCTGTAGATGTCTGGGCTCCTGGAGACAGAAATAATTAATAAGTCAGAACATCACAGAGAGACACAGCCTGGAGGTGTACTGACAGACAGAGATGCATGCAGAGAGGCAGCCATCAATTGGAGGCTGATTCTTTGAAGGTAATTAGGATGAATCTGGGATATTTACAGAGTCATTACTATGAAATGTATGTAGCATGCATATGGACTCCTTAATGATAAACAATGACTGTAATTACTAGGTAAAAAAAGGTAAGAATTACATTTGAGAAAAACACAATAAAATATGCTCTTTCCTCTTGAAAAAGAGAAGAGCGAGTTGCGGTTACCTTTGAAGTTCCTTTTGTAGAGCAGTAGAGTCCTGAGCGCCGCAGGAACATGTAAACTTTCTTCCATGACTTCCTCCCCACCTCCTTCACGTACAGATACCCCTGGATCTCTGGACAACTGCTGGTCGCTAGGAAGTTCTGTAAGAGGGACAGGCAAGGACACAGAGCAGAAAAACACTTGGATTTATTCTCTGTGTCCTCAACCATGGAGCCTCAGGAGGGCAACGCTGGATCACATCAGACGCCTACAAGCTCTCCATCACTGTCACGGCCACAGCCATGCAGAGACAATTGCTTTTTGTCAGAGAGGACAGCGTCATCTGCTCCCTGCATCAATGGCTGACATCAAGACTGAGTGCTAGTGGTGAAGATGGGTAGCATCTTGCATTCTTACACACTATGGTAGCTATTACTCTAAGGCCAAGCATTGTTCTATTGTCTGTAAAATCAAAGGGTGAGGAGCACTCAAGATGGGTGATAGGATCACTTACACTGTCATGTGTACACACACACACACACACACACACACATACACACATACACACACATTCATGAAAATTAACAAATTATAGTACAGTGTTTATTTACTTTTTCAAGCCTTTATTTGTGGAAAAAACAGATGTGTCATGTTATGCGATGTGCCAACAACAAACACACACACACACTGATATAACAAACATACCCCTTGAGGACCCTTAAAGCCTAAATTGTCCTGTGGGTGTCTGAAGTATTTGGAGTTTGTGGCTTTCATGTTCCACAAAAATATCACACCATGAAGTGGCAGGTTAAGTTATTAGAGCTGATTTGGAGTCTGAGGCTTGCGGCTGGAAGGTAAACGGTTCCAGACGACTCTTCAATATTTAAAGCACATGTTTCCTTGTGTTTTGGAAACATCCTACAATGGGCCTCACGCATGAGCATTCTCCAGTATTTGCGGAGTACACGTTCACACGCAAAGTTCATTCAAAAAGCTTTTCTTTCTTTTCTTTTTTTTTCTCAGCCACTACACTCTGCTGCTTTTGCATTAACATATACGTCTTGCATAACGGCAAATACTTCAAAAACCTGGTAAGCTCAGGTCAGAAACCGCCTTGGTTTGGACAGCACTGTAATTGAGAGCAAAGATCTTGTGTTTGGAAGAAGGCAAAGTCCTGCTCACCACATCCCCATTCATTTAGCGACTCCTCCACGTAAACCATAGTTTCTGTGTGATAAGCAGGGGGGTTAAAAGCTTTCTGTGAGCGGTGAGGATGAAGGGATGGATTCTACCCGCAGTTCTGTCTTTGACAGCTCCATTATTTGATAGAGCAAAGAGGCAGACTGCATGTAAACCCTCCATCCATTAAAACCAAAGCTCTTTAAAATCCCAAGAATCTTTCTGACTGGTCACCGCCCACATCTTATCTTTTTTCTATAACTTTTGTGAGATCATTGTGTGGCCCGTGAGTGTTCCGTGAGGAAGATAAGCAGCATGACACAGGTGTGTGATTTTTTTTTTTGTGTGTGTGTGTGTGCAAACATTCGGTAGGCAGGTGAGGAACTGTATGTTCTATTTCTGACTGCCTAATTCCATCCATCACAAGCGTCGGGCCTGCGGTGCGTGTGCCGAGACAGTCATGTGTCAACAGGGGATCAACAGTAGTTATTACTGCAGGCTCTGACGAGACACACTGTCTAAGGGTCAGAGGTGAGGTATGTCAGCTTGATTGTACACTATGTAACGGGTGCTGACTCTGAGGAAAGCTAAGCTGCGTGCGTGTCTGGGAGAGGAGAGAGAATGAGAGGCAGAGAGAGAGAGCTGTGTGTCGGTGTGTGCGTGTCCTGTCTGTACCTGAAGGAGCTGAGATGGTGGAATCGTACGACTGGTTTCCTGGCACCATGCAACCATGTGCTCCGGGAAAAATGTCTGGTAGAAGAGGAGGAGGAGGAGGCAGACAGACAGACAGACAGAGAATATCAGCTACTGTGGCAATAATTATGCCGTAGGACCTTGTGACAGTAAAAGAAATGTCATGCAAATCTCATTAGTACAGTCAGCTGTCACAATATTTCTCAAAAATACAAGACCAAGAGAGATGCTTTGTCAAAGAACGTCTCAACAGTGTAAGTATGAGTACTGGAAACTAAGTGATGCGATAGTGTCATTTCTTGTTTACTTAAAACAATATTAATAGAAATTAAATTGTGGGGAAAATTAAACCCAAAGTAAAAACACAATTCTTAAGTAGCTGTTGCTGCAGGTGTATCTTCAACAAGCTATAGATGTAACATATCAACCAGAAGACGTCAGAAGTGACACAACACCAACAATGTCTAAGAAAGAAGTAATTACCAACGGGTTTCTAAAGAATTCATATTTGGCATAGTTCTTCCTGAAGAGGAATCTGCTGTCGCTGTTCATGGAGGCCTGGACCTGAACCACCAGCTCATGGTCTTCTAGACAGCGTTCTGAGGTGAGACAGACAAGAACAACGAAAGAGGTTAGTGTTTATTATTGAAACTGACCCATCGCATCCAACATATGAGCTCATCTAATGATATAAGTCACATTAATGTGAAAAGATCTGTTCAGAGAGTCATATGAAATGTGTTAGGGGTTAAATAATCACATTTTTGGCATAGAAAAATGTGAAAATGAAGAACTCTCAAAACATGTAGATATTACTAAGTCAGGGGAAACGTGTTTCAGCATGTCTTGTCACACACAGGAAGTTGAGAAAAACATCAAAATGAAAATGAAAGAAAAAAGCAAACTCACATCATCTTCAGACATTTTAAGCACTGGAAATTAGATTTTCTTTGGACAAAAAACTTGTCAGTGTTGTGATATGAATCTACAGTTTTTTAATAGAAATCCAGCAGCCAATAAAATATGGCTTACTCTCATGTAGTTTCACACATTTACACTTGAAAACTGTTAACTTTAACCCCATCTGAACACACAAATAATGAATTATTGCAATATTGAATAAACCATAAAAAGTAGTAAATGGTGCTAAATACTTCAATTTGAACCCTGGTTTCATCTGACCTTACAGTGGGCTCAGAGGATGTTTAGAAACACAGACTGGTTCCAAAGGTTTGTGCTTATCAGACAAGCTTTGACTGATATCAGGCCGAGCCCTTTTTTTTCCAAAAGAGGCTGTGATTCAACATTAAGTGTGTCCTAGGATGGATGTGGTCAGAGGTCCTGGTGATTTACATCCTGTGATGTCGAAACCAGTCATGACTCAGTCGATTCCATCAGCCTTACAAGTTCTCGCTGTCACATCTTTAATAAAAGACATTCCTCATTTCCCCGCGAGGTCCAATTAAAATTTTGCAACTTAACTTGTGCAATACCAGTGTTGGGTCTGATATCTAATTTTTTTTAAGGGAAAACTTCAGAGTGTGCAGCTCTGCCTCACATCATTATCTCATTTCACGTGTCCCCTCGTTCTCCCTGTCTGTCACAATCGCTCCGACACTGTCACGACTCTTTTCCTTTCAGTTTCCTCTTGTCGCATGCATGATGAGTCACTCATGTTCCTGACAGTGACTCACCCCAGCAACACTACCCCACTGTCCCAGAGTTGTTAACCTTTTTCTGGGGTGAAATGTAGAGATCAGTGTTACTTATCTCAAAGGGCCGTCTGATTCCATTCAGCAGGGCGCCATGTGTGGGCAGTGATGTACGGGAATAGGCCCCTCTGTTCAAACACACTATTGTTTCTGGTCTGTTTGACACTCCTATTCCCGTCTACCACCCAAACACATGTGCACACATGAAGCATCACATGTGCAGTGCAGACGTACACAACCTGCACACATATATATGCAAGTACACACACATATTCATACTGACTCATCTCATGCTGCAAAAGCACTTCATACAGACTAGGAATGTTCAAATAGTACCCAAAGACTTGAGGGCCTTTCTTAAAAACTGTATAATTAAACTTATATTTTGGCACCAAAAATACATTTAACTCTAATATACAGTACTGTTGAGAAAATGCAAAATAGCAGCTACAGCCAAAATGGATTTCTGGTCAAATGACTAACAACATGTTATAGTTTTGCAGGTGCAATCACAGGTTAAAGCTAAAAAGCAACAAGCCACATTTTTTTTAAATATAGGAATGGAGGAAAGATCTAGTAATTAGACAACAAACATTGCTTGAAACAGGCCAAATCACTGTTTTAAATGTCCAGTTTTTACTGTAATGAATACACACAGATAACAAATAGCACTATTTTCAATTTAACCCAAAATATTTCAGCTCTTTTGACAGTTGTGCATTTTCTGGATGTTTTTCCATTAATTTTGTTATAGACACAAAGCCACATATGCACACATTTAAAAACACACACATGTGCATGCACACGCTCAGTCAGACCTCAGTTCGGTAGCGGCAAATAACCCTTCGATTTGAAAAAACAGCACGCTGCTCCTTTATTACATTTAATTTACTGAAGTCCTAAACATAAAATACGATAAGTAGTCATTCCAGACCTGAAAAGAATACGGTTACAGTACAGGTGCACCAGAACAGAAGAAGAGCTATAATAGAATAAAGTAACTCTGAGCCAAAAATGATGTCATTTACAACTAGCCAAGCTAACTGTATTTGGCAGCGTCGTGTTGGCACCACTGATGAGAAATGTAATCAGATCATGATGGATGCTGAAGTATTAGGTTAGAACTGTGGGGCCTGTACTTATAATGCAATATATTTTCTCCCCTCACATGACAGCACAACAGCCCTATGTATTTATATGTGAGACTACATTTTGCCAGAAATATACTGGCACAAGTTGCAAGCTGAAACAGTCTGAAGCGTTTTGCATGAGTTTCTCACCATCTCTCTCTCTCTCTTCAGTATGTTTCACTGTGTTTTCACTGCTCTATATAAAACTTCATCCCTTTCTCTCCCACATCTGTTAAACTGTACAGGCATGAGCACAGAGCACAGGCTCAACTTGTCTCCCATACATGCTTTATAATCGTTCTCTTCTCAAGGGGAGCTGGGGTTTTCTAACTTTCAGCTGGCAACAGCTTTCCAAACTTACTGTTTAAACTGCCAAGTCTAACACAAAATCACCCTGACAGTAACACAAAACCCTTGTCCTTCTTAATGCAGGAAAAATTCCTTGATTAATCCCTAAAACGGAGCACCTTTTTGACTATTTTCATTTTCTAGCCTTTTTGCTTGTGTCATTTTATTGTCACATTTGGTGCTCCAGAATATCAAATAAGCAATGAGTGTTGTCCTTTCCTCATTTTATAGAAAATGGAAGCAAAATTGCAAAACCCAGAGAGTAAAACTGCTAAAACTTCCCTCCACTTTGTCAAATATCTCAAGAGATGTTTGCTCCTAAATCCATCCACTGAATAACACACCACCTCTTTAACTGCTCATGACCGGCCAATTAAAACTCCAGCACATAATTTGTTACATCAAATTTAATGTTCTGCACACATCATTATCATTTTGACCTTTTTACACTACATTAGTCTAGAGGTCTCAGTCTGATGCAATGTGGGTTTCCTTTTGGGGAGGGTGGTGTCAGTTGTATCGCCACTCCTGAACTAAAGAAGCTTTAACAAGAAAGATAGCCTTTTAAACTCTACATCAATCATCTCCATTACCTCTCTGCTGTGTCATTTATAGTTCTGGATCAATAACATTACACCATCTCTGACACTGAGAGGAGCAAAAGTCGACAAAGGTTTTGTTACAGTGTTCAGCAGATACACTGCTACATCTCCTAATTCTTAACCCTCAATTATTTTGTTCTTTTCCTTTGGCTACTCATCTGGCTTCAACTCACAATATAAGGAAAACATAATGCAGGACAATTATTCTTGAAAAGTAGCTCAAGACCAGAATAATCCGGGGTGAGGTTGTCCTGGATCTTTTTTAAAAAATCTGCAGTCTCAAAAAGACCTGGTTCCAAGCAGTCAAGTGACCTTAAATGAGCCTGTCTGACTTCAAAATATTAGTACAATGTCAAATACCATACACAATACTCTGCTGCTTCCACTGTCCTTTGCATAAAACACAGACTTTTCTCCCGACACCAAATTAAATAACTCTTAGTCAAAAGAGTTTTGAGGTGGAAGCTTTTGGGCTGTAACATTTATCAATTGCTGTGTTTGTTTAATTTATAAGTTGGAGCCAAAGAGAGTCTGCTAGTTCCCCACAAGAACCTTGAGAATCGGTAAGTTTCAACAAGGACCTCTGGGAAAGACTGTCTCCACTTACTGTAAATCCACTGTTTACTTGCCTTAAACAACCTGAGTAAATCCTGATTTCAAACAAGCCTTACTTTTTATTCTCCTGCAAGTGCACCGCATACTCAAGTTGGAATCTTCACTAGCACCATCACACAGTCTCTTTTAACCCTTTACTGCATTAAAAGTAAAGGAAAACTGAAATTATTTTAATACATTTGTGACAGGCATCACTTTTGGCAAGGTTTGGCAATGGCAAGGTTTAGGATTATCCATTGGCTTACACTACTGAACATGTCTTTCCTGCAGCTTTTACCTCTGATGCAAATACTGAACATGCAACTCCAGCGTTTCTTTTCTTCTTTTGTTTTGCAACTGCCTCCTAACTATTAACTTGTAAAATCATTTATCAACTTTGATCTCGTGTGCCACGCATTGTCTATTTCTGTCACTTTCTGTCTGCACACCAGCTGATAAATATTATTAGCCTGCATATTTCTGAATGACAAGCAGCTCAGTGTGTTTTTTTTTTTTTCATAAAATCCTAACCCTGCCTTGACTGCATAACACTGCACTGGTACGGCAACCCTTTGCACAGTCACTGTGTAATACTTGATTAGATCTCAGGACATCATGGCTCTGTGCATGCATATGCTTTATAGTATGTGCATGCACTCATGCTTGAAAAAGTGCCTGCGTGAGAATACGTGCCTGAACTGTCTGTCCGCCCAAGTATGCGGGCATACATGCATGCATGCATGCATGCATAAATGTGGATGCACCTGTGTATGTCAGTGGTTGTCTTGCATGTCTCAGCCCACCCAAAAGTCCATGAGTTTCTGTGTGGGCAAGTGAATGTGTGTGAGTGTCTGATCATGTTAATTCATGTGTACTTTAGTGTGTATTTAAACAGCGTTTCAGGCCTGCAGGGCTCTGCCACTTACCTAGTCCTAGCAACGGGTGGTGCTCAACAAGTGCCCAACTGTTGTCGTCAACACAATGGCTTTTATACACCAGGAGCTGGCAAAGGTCTCTGGCTGTCATGTCAGCTGGGATCTCCACCACTTTACCCATGCCGTCTTCACTGAAGATCTTCACAATCTGTAAGAACAAAACATATCATTATATATCATTTTTATTGCATAACAGAGAACAAAGTGCTTCAGAGACTTTGACCAGATAGGAGTGTTTCTATGATGTGGCAAAATTAAACACAGGATTGATAGACCTTTCTATTTCAGAGGTGACACTAACAATTAAGTTTCAATATGAACTTTTATTGTAACCTTATGGGGACATCTAAGTTTTGATAGAGTCATTTTGCACAAACCATTTTTTGAAAAGTCAGCCTAATAGGTGGGTGAAGCCAGCAATTTACTTCAAACACTAGAGCAGTATTTATCATATAGCGCCCCATACACTATGGCATACACTGGCCTGTAATTATAGCACACAATAGAAAAGAGCAGACATTCAAGACCATGTAGCAATTGCGGTGTTAGAAATCACAGACAAGTATTTCTTATAGCAACTTGTTGGTGTAATTTAGAAGCAAATGCACTGTAGTGTATAACAAGCATCTGCTCTTATGAACACAGAGCAGGACTGCCTACACCAAATGGGTATATTGTAGCATAAGGTGGAGCAAGCATGGTGTTTCCAATTATAGCTTATCAAGAAAATGTATGCAAGTATTGAGAGATAAGAGACAAGGCCATTGCATAAACTTCATGCACACAAGTTTTCCATTACTTCATATGTTGAACTTGGGCCAGAAATAAGACTATAGATATATTGCTTTTTTTTTAGCATGATCTTATATTTTGTTTCAGTATTTGTGATGATTTTTTCAAAATATGTACAACACCTGTTTTTATCTCAATTTGTTTCTCTTAATAACACTGACTTGAACAAGTACTCACACACAATGAGCCTCTATTAATCCGTCCATTGTCATGTACAGTACACACTATATACTGTATAGCAACAGCGCATCAGGCTGTTTAACTTTACTCCAATATCTCATCTCATGTGTAAAAGTCCATTTACACCCAGACACTCTTATCTGTATCTTATCTTATATCAGTATGTTCAGTAGGTACAGTAACCAGGTTTCCCAAAGAGATCAGCAACAAATCCAGGATTTATAACGGCCATCCTTACTGTGGTCAATAGTCCTTCATTTACTTTCACTACGTGTCCACAGGTTGGCTTTTCAAAGAGAACCTATGCAGCCACATTCGCAGGCATCTATTGGCCCACAGAGGAAACTAGAGCAGCCTACTTAACCTGCAGAGGAATCCAGCCTAGTTAGCCTACACAGGAATCCAGCCTACTGTACTAAGCCTACACATGTCATGTATGCACACTTCCCACATAATATGTCATCACAAAGACATTCTGTTCTCTTCTTGAGCAAAGATGCAGCTTGTAGCATCACAGTTTGCACAAACCAGGCCTGAGGCGCTCTATCCAGCCAAAATGCTCAAGACGAACAGCAAGGGAGACTCAACCATTCAAAAGCCGCTGACGTTTTCGCTTTTGACTCTCTTATTTTAATGCTTTGCTCACATCAAAAGAGACAAATTGTCTTCAGCCTTTAACGTATTTACACATTCCATGTCTCGCCTCTGGTTGAGCAACGCCGTACTTCAAAGAGAACTAGTCTTAAAAACGTAAAAAGAGAAGGAGACGAAGGAAGGCAGAGACACACAGGGAGAGATAAGAGACATAGGGAGAGAGCGGTCTTACCTCCACGGCCCGCAATAGGCAGCAGTCCGGGGAGCACGAAGGCATTTTTGGAGTGAGTCTGGTTCCCCACACACACACTCACTCACACACACACAAAAACAGTCACTAAGACAGAGAAAACCTCGCTGTTCTGTCGTCCTGTCTCCTCCAGAAGGACAAATTTGAATGCCGGCAGTTGACAGTTGCAGTTGTGCTACCTGTCACATAGCCTGAAGACTAGTCCTTGAGTCTATCTAGGCCACTAGCACTGTCTTAAAAACAAAAAAAATTGAAAAAAGAAAAAACACACACACAAAAAAAGCTGCTATGTGACCTAAAGCCAGGGTCTGAACAGCTCACAGGACAGAGACACAGAGACAGTGATCGGATGGCAGCAGGTACAGTACAGTGCTTCCAGTGCCGGTTGAGTCTGACAACTATCTTTCCTTCTCTCCCTCCCCTTTTTCTCTCTCTCTCTCTCTCTCGGTTTCTCTCTCTCTCTCACAAAGGGTTACAGCCTCAGCCACGGGCTCTGAGGCACACTGAATCAAACCACACGCTCAACAACCAATCATAAGGCTGCAGAAGGCTGATGTAATCATTCCCACACAGACCCAGGCTCGCACACACACACGCACGCACGCACACACACACACACAGAGGCACACACACTCTGAGAGCAATACACAGTCCA
>JAQNCA010000030.1:18813976-18831444 GCA_029783725.1 Acanthurus tractus
TAATCATTCCCACACAGACCCAGGCTCGGACACACACACGCACGCACGCACACACACACACACACACACACACACAGAGGCACACACACTCTGAGAGCAATACACAGTCCAGTAGACACATAGACACACAGTCATGCACAGACACAGCCAACTTTTTCAGACCCTTTTTGCGAGCTCTCTGCTTCAGTTTCTTTTCAGAGCTCAGAGAGGGAGGGTTCATTTGAGAAGGGTGTGGGGCAGTGACAAGGAGGGGGAGGAGGAGGAGGAGCAGGAGGAGGACAACGACGGGGTAAAGGAAGGAGTAACAAAAAAAAAGTTTGGCTTTCTCACTTTCTTGCCTCCAAAATGCTCAGAAGTGTTGAACCTTGTTGGCTTGTATGTTTTTCTCCTCTCCTCCTCTCCCTCCCTCGTTCCCTTCTTGTCCTCCCTCCCTGTGGTTTAACTTTGAACTCCCCAGTCAGATCTCTCTGCCTCTCACAGCAGTAACAAGACTCATTACAGAGCAAATGAAATGAAACAAACCCAGAGCAGCACTTGAGCACTCCAACCTTCTTTGTGCAAATGTTCTTTCCAGAGAAGATTAAAAAAAAAACTGAGGACTTTTGCACACATGCACACACACACACACACAAAATAGCCCCCCAACCCTCCTTTTAACTGTGATATTTAATACGGCATTAGACAGACAAAAGCCTTGACACACCCCGTCTGGGAGAGGCGAGAACGGCTTTAGTTGTCCTTGAAGCAACTTCTTTTTTTTTCTCCTAACTTTTTTCAGTGGAAGGGAGGGTGTGTGTGCGCTTGTACATGTGTGGGTGAGGTGTAATCCAGGAATAAGCACAGTTCCACAGAAGGAAGGAGGAAATAGTGGTAAAAGCGGTAGCAGTTACAGAGATACGACTTAATTTACTATAGCGGGAAACTTTGGAGAGGGAGAGGGGGCAGCCTGTGGCTGGGGGAGGGGAGAGAGGGAGTAAAGTGTGTGTGAATGACTGCATATGCACACAGGCACGTATGAGGGTGTGTGCGTGTGGGACAGGGCGAAACAGGAGACAGACAGATGTGAGAAGGGAAGGGAAGAGGAGTAGGAAGCAGAAGGAAGTGTGTGAGGGAGAGAAACTGTCTGGTGACACACTGCAGCTGAATGTGTAGTATGAATGCTTCCTACTGTTAACTACATATCTAGCCGCACAGCTGTCTCTCCCACCCACCCCCTCCCTGCCACTACACTCAAACACTCACACAGAGCAGGACACACACCCTCTGCTACGTCACAGTTAGTCAGCCAGAGGGGAAAGCCCCAAGAAGGCTGCACACATGCTGCAACACAGGTTTTTACACACGGTGGAGAGTTTGTCCATCAGTCCATGAAATTTTACCTTTTGACGCAGAATCAGCTGAAACTGGTTGGCAAATGTTTTACGTGATCTAACTTTTGCCACAGCTTAAACAAACAGGATGATCATCCAATCAGCTTGCTGTCAGTGTTTACTATTAGAGTAAATAAGGGAGGATTAGTAGTGAAATGCGTCATCTTCTAGAGAAGGGTCACATGCTAAGTGTGTAACAAATCAAGTAAGGACAGGACAGTGTGGACACTACGTACAAGTATGGTGGAATGTTTGTGTTTCAAAATGAACATGTATTACAGTCATGTAGATGTGTCCTAAAGGCCTGTGTCCACCTAGCATATTTTTTTAGCACTGCCATCTTTTTTCGATTGTTCCTTATGAGAAGTGATTGTATGTGGCAGCATGTGACCGACTAGAGTGAAAAGGCGGCACCCATTACCTTTTTTTAGAAAAAAGAAAGTTCCTTGGTGGGAACAGATCAGCTGGACACCAAATATTGCTGGTGAAAGTTGTGCCTTTATCACTGCTGTGTCCGTGCTCTGGAGATTACACTCCCCGCTTTCTATGGGAAAAGACTGAATTGCTGCGAAGTTAGCCTAAAAAAGACCTGGAACTGGGCTCCATCTAACACCGGCTCCCAGACTAGGCAATGATATTCACTGCACTGATGTCCAACATAACGTGTCACTTCACGATTGAGCTCATCATCTATAAAAATGTAAAACGTAAAGCATCCGTTTGCTGCAGTAAAAAATGGGCACAAATAGAAAAAAAGGGGCAAAAGTCTTTAATATAATGGTAAAAGTTCAGTAAAGGGTTTGTTAAATCCATGGACAAAATGAGTTATTATCAGCTACATTCCATGTCATTTTATAATGCAGATAGTAAATACAAAGTAATGGTTAGTAGTATGTTATTGTGCAGAAAGCATAAAGACAAAAGTTGTCATAAAACGTCTTTGAGCTTGGCCATGCATCCCACTGAACTCAGCTGATTCACTATAGCAGTGATGGCAGGTAGGAGGCCAGCAAGGGATCATTGGGTCATGGGGGATCTTTAGACTTCAGTAGCAACTCAGAGGAGTTCGGGGGTAAATCGGGCATTGCAGAGATCATCACAGGTTTGTGCAGCAAATTAACATCTTTTTTACTCCCTCATGAAAGGGTTATTCAGCTCCGTTCGGTCTGATCGGCAACCGCGACTTGACATTGGGTTGGGTTTTTTTCGAAATTTGAAAATGTTCCAACTTTCTGCCACAGGGCTTTCAGAATCTCATGCGGTTTGCACCACTGCAGCCTAAACAGGCTGCCCACATTAAAATGAATGAGAGAACTTGTGTTTTTACCCGCAATGCCTGATTTGGTCTAGAACCTTACTGGTTAAACAGACTTAGTCTGCAGACAAGGGTGGGATCTGAAGAATGAACCCTGAGTCACACTGTGCCCTCCTAGTGAAACGCCACCGGAGCAGGGACAAAGATAGCAAAGTGAAGAGAGAGTTTTACAAATTTTAAAAAGGTGGGAATTTATTGAGCAAAAGTGAAACTATGTAAGTATAAAATTAAATATGGAAAGAATAATCCCACTGTCTGCCATGTTCAATCTTCAGCACACAGCACAACACTGCAAACACTGCAATCCTTTTTGATACACAGCATTACACTAAGTCCTTTTTAATTATATGGTTTAGTATTGGAATCATAGTTTTCAATCTGGTCTTATGTAAACATGAATAATCAGGAGTTTGCACACAAAGGTCAAATGCTGGTTGATTACATGTTCATTAGCCCATATTATTAAAATATTAACGTTTGTCTACTAAGGAGACGCCAGAGATTCATTTAGAATTAATCGCTGCAACAAGCAAATACACATGTGAAAAATGGTGAGAAAAAGCTAAGAAAGTACTCCTTAAAATAGCACATAAAAAGAAAGTATGTGAGGTCCTTTGAGGATCCATTTAACTCCACCACAGTAGAGCTCCAAATCAAACACTTCTGTGATGTGCATTACGCTGCATGAACAAATTGTCCAAGAGGAGAGATACCATCGCAGGTATGCTGATAAGAAACATGAGGAGGCTGTTGGAGAGAGATATCAGCGCCAACAGTCAGCAGCATGGTGGGAAAAATAATAACCAACATCTGCAGGAGCTGCATGAATCATCAGAAAAGTATCTCCTTGTCACATTAAAAAGATGTGACTCCTTTAACTGTGACTGGTGATTTTAACAGTCAGATGATACTGATCAGCTGAGAGTGTGCATGACTTCAAAACTTGACCTGAACTAACACAATGCTGCATATTTATAGCCTGTCACAGCCTGCCCTCACATGCATACAAATCTAATGAGCAAACGCAGAGTGATTTCGACGAGGAGCTGCGGAAATCTTATCTCACAGAGGGGCGACGCCATTAGACTGTGAGTGGAAGGAGGGGGAGAAGGCAGACATAGACGTCAGCCAGTGACAGGTTTCAACTGACCTACTCTACTTCTTGGTCCTCTTCCTAAAGGCAAAGAATAGACTTGTGGGTAAAAAAGGAGAGATGGGTAAGTAAAGGAGAGAAACCCAGAGAGAGCAAGAGACAGAGAGAAAGAAGGAAAAAGAGAAAGAGAGAAAGAAAGACAGACAGTAACGGAGAAAAAGAGTAAGCATAAAGAAAAAGATAGAAATGAGAAGAAGAATAAAAAAGAGAGGAGAGGAGAAAGAAGAAGAAGGAATGATATAAAGGAGAGAGAAAGTTAAAGGAAGAAAGAAAGAAAGAAAAAAATATAGAGAAAGACAGATTAAAAGAAAGTGAAAGACAGGAAGAGAAAAGAAAAAGAAAGAATTAGAGCAAGTAAGGAAGAAGGAAGGAGGTAATAAGAAATGGAAAGAAGTTTGATGTATAAATGAAAAAGGAGAGAACAAACAGAAAGGAAGATGGAAAATGAAAGAAAGTAAGAAGGAAATATCAATAAAAAACTAAAAAGAACAAGAAAAAGAAAGAGTGAAAGGAAGGAAGAAAAAAGAGTACTCTTTGTCTTTTAATGCTTTTAACTGGCCTCATTTAGATAAAGGAGAAGAGCAGAACCTCTCAACCTCTTTGATGACTCAGGTCTGATATTCGCCCTGTGATGTAATCCCCCAGGGAGAGACTGAGAGCTTCAGGCAACACACACACACACACACACACACACACACCCACGCACACGCACACGCGCACACACACACACAAACAAACACACACAAACACACACATCAGACACTCAGACACAGATGTGCATACTTACACATAAAGAGACACTCATTGCTGAACATGTCCATGTTGTACATGTTCTTCACACTAGGGTGTCTTCATGCACAGGACAGTATATGCACTCATGAACACATACAGAAAAACTCTCACAGACACACACAAAGACACACAGAAACTAGATGGTAACAAACAGACAAAGAGAAAGTAATCTGCACTGTATGTGAACGTGCTTTGTGCAAACAGAAGTATGTACACAGGCATGTGTGTGCACGCCCAGCAGCTCACACGCATCCAACTCTTTGAAGATTTGCTGCTGGTCTATAAATAGTTCTACTGTTATTACGTACACATTACAAGCCATTACATCAGACAGGAGTTACTGTGGCAGATTACAATTTGAAAAGACCATTAGCCATTAAGCACACAAGCCTGAACACACATTAGTATCTTTTACATGCGGGCAATATTGTGAAGCAGGAGTGAACCTGGCTAACACTTGCAAAAGGGAGAGGAAAGTCTCAGACAATGCATCATGATAAAAATGTTCATCACAGATATTGAAAAAATCTGTCTAGTCAAGTCAGTTAATGAAACCCTAACTTAAGTCTTCGTGTCAACTCTTCCTGGAATATCAAGAAAACACAGGAATTATTTACTGTTAGTGTGCACATGGATTTCTGTATCTTGCTAAGTCATGGCAAACACTAACCATAACCATAATTAACTCCAACATCCAATCAGCTTGCTAAGTTTGTTGAAGTAGCATGCACTATTAATATTTTGAAGAAAAGGGGACTTGTTGTATTCACAGAGCTCATACAGTTAACTCTGGAATATTTATGACCCTTTAATCTAAAGTAAGTGTTTTAATAATTCTTTTAAAGAGATTGTGAAAAAATTCCAATGAAGTTGATAATTGCTAATGTTTGTAAATGGCAGATTTTTTACTAATTTCTGAGAGTATGGCATGACTTATTTAACCAGCAGCAAGTCAAAATAGGCATAAGCTTTCTTTGCATGGATATATTCACATTTTTTTACAGTAAAATGTAGCCCTGTCATCTATTTACAAACTTCCAAGGTAGAGGCCTTTAGTAGGTCATCAGTGCTGCCAAGAAAAACCCCTCGGCTTTCAAAATTTAGCTATATCTGCTCTGTCACTGTCTTACAAAACCCTGGTGCATGCTGCCAAAAAAGAACTGTGGCCATTCATAGGCGGATTTGGCTCACACGACCCACCCCTGCTTCATATTCCCATTAACAAGTATCCTCTAAAAAGCCCCTCTGACTGTAATGTGGTGCTGTGTGTGGTCTGAGCCGCCCCCGCAAAATGCTTTCCGGAAGATGAGATGGAGACACAAAAAACTTGAATGGGCCGCGGACAATTGGCCGTACCCCGCTCAGCGCCTGTAGTCAGCAGTAGTGGGAGGCACTAGCCAAGAAAACTCTGCTGACTCATGAGGAAGGGACAGTGAACTGTCCCTTGTCATCCAATTACCGCGTCAAATTAAGACTCAAGGCATAGGGGCCTATCTGGGCTCAGTGAAGCAAAAGGAGAGAGAAAGTGATTTAGTGGGCAGGGGACAGGAAGAAAAGGGAGAAAAGGGAGGAAGGGAGGGGAAAAGGAGAGAGGGATAGCATATATAAATATATATATGTGTGTGTGTATATATATATATACACACACACATACATATATATATGATATAGATAGATAGATCTATAGAGATGTAGAAAGAAAAGACTCTCAGTGCACACTAACAATACAGAATCATGCACAGAGAAAGGCTGCCAATGTGCAGCCATGCATCAGACCATATACTGTACTGTATATTGGAGTTAGTTATCCCACAGAGCCTGCTCTGTCTGTGAATAATGAAGTCTCAGCACCCACTGAGGCTCTCAAAAAGAAAGGTCAGGTGGCAAAATACATAGGAAGCCGAAGTTAGAGGTCGGGTAAAAGGTCTATTTTAGGTAAAACTTAATTTTCTTCCTTGAAAAAGAGAAAAATTTGGAGTCAACTAAAGATAAAAAAAACAGAAGTAGTACTTATTTAACTCGTGTCAAAGTCCAGCAACTATAAAAGAGATCAGAAAGTTTGAACAGTTTTTTACTTAATCCGGTTCTGCTGGTGATTACCTGTCACAGCTGTGTAGATTAAAAAACTAGTCCTTAGATTGCACATAGAAAAGGACAAAGACAAACATCTGTGCATTTTATTTGTCCGTTCTTCTATGCATAGACAAGCTATTGTGTTGTCAAATCGATGAACACCATCACACACACATTCTTCTGAACTCATAATACCTTGCCTCAATGCTTTCAGCAACCCAGTGAGCACATGTTCCTGATCATTCCCATTAGTTCAGAAACAGAATCAATCATTTTTTAAAGTTTTATTCCTACACAGCTGCCCTGTCACCCTTGTGATTTACTCATGTTCCATTTGAATCTGAATTCATATTACATTACCAGCTGATTGAAAGGTAAAACATTTTATGCTTCCTTCAATTAGATTAGCACAAGCACACTGTATGTCAGCACACGTAATAAATAACATAAACACTTCCTACAGGCAATCCAGACAGGGTTATGATGATGCAAGAACAGTCTCTCCCTTATTTAGGGGGGACTACCTGCTGAGAAACACTCCGCATGGAGCCAAATATTTTACCAACAGGACTAAAAGTGGGAGCGGATGCTTAATTGTGCACTGGGGCTGACTGCCAGCAAACCACATGCAGCCAATGTCCTTTCAGACCACTGCCGATTTGGAGCCATTGTCCAGATTCAGCAGGAGGGCAGAAGGATGAGGCAGGGGAATTGTGATTGGGCAAACAAAGGATGACATCACTGGCATGATTTCGGTAATATGCTGGAAATGGCCAACTGGTTGCATAGCAAGCAGTGTCACTGTTGCACCGCAGCCAATTCTGAGACTGCTGGCCTCTTATTTACATTTTATGCATTTGATAAAACCAATTCAAGTCTGCATTAATAGTATGGGGTTGCTGCTCTTGTAAGTAACTAGTTGCAATAACACTGCAAATGAATTAACATAAAACTTAATAGAGATACTAAATATCAGCAATAATGAAAAAAGTAAGAGTGAAAGACTACAAAAAGTAAAAGAGAGACAGAAAGAAATGTTACAGAAGAGAAGAAGAGGAACAAGAGGAACATCCACAGGTCCTTGTGTCCCATGAGTGCAAAAAAGGCTACTAACATCACAGACAACTACAAACAATCATTTCCCATTCAAAGGAATCACAGTGTGTGCCACAGTTCTGTACAAACTGTCCCAAATAACGGGGAGATTTCTCGGGAGATGCCAAGATCACAGAGTCTTCTGTCTGCTACTCTCTCTCTCTCTCTCTCTCTCTCTGTCATCCTCTCTCCACTGACTCAAATCCCAACTGCAGCTCTTTGTCTCTAAATTCATCAGAAGGGAATATAAGCCATCAATTGCTTTCTTTGATATCATAAGAAGATTGGGGGTCATAGCTACATTTTTAACAACATTTCTCTTTCTATTCTTTAGTCATGGAGTTTTTAAATAAGTAGCCTGTCAATCATCCTGAGGAATTCTCTCATATTTTGTCACAATTCAAGTCAGAATTGACACTAAAAAAAGCATAACAAATTAGTATGTTTTCTTACCCTAACACTGTCTGACTCTGTTTCTTTTTACCCTGACCCTTATCCTTAATTTACTGCCTGACAAAAGTTGACAAGTCCCACATTCTAAAGAATTTGTTGCTTGAATAGTGAAGAAATATAAATAAACAATAGATGAACAGATATTAAACTTTGTCCTGATAGACGTGCCTGATATGCAATAGAGTAACATCATATTCCAATTAAAAGGGCCCATGTAATAATTAGCATTTTCAAAAACTTATATAACACTAATAAATCAAATGATCGCTGTTTCCAGCTGCTTTTAATTTCTCACTTTCTGTTCTCTTTCTGCTTATTCCTTTTTATTCCCTCCCTTTCCGTCCTTCCACAGCAGCAGCTCAGAAATCTGAGCTGTCCTACTTTCCCTAAGAGAGAGAGAGAGAGAGAGAGAGAGAGAGAGAGGGAGGCCCGAAAGAGACAGAGGACAGAGAGAAGGAGAGGGAGAGGGAGATACAGTCTCCATGACCTACATGAGTCCAGCAGCTCTGTTCAGCTTTGGCCAGATGAAATGCCTACAGGCAGCAAGCACATTGCTCTTTTTATAAAACACATGGACACACAAACCTACACACCTGTATGCAGGCACATGTGGGTGTGCATGAGCATATGAGTACACACACACCCAAAATCCTGCACTTACAAAATGCCACTTATTTTAAGCAAAACATCTCCATCTCTATTGTCTAATGAGTAAAACAGTTTGTGCCTCCATCTCAGTTTTAGTCTGTAGTCAATAGTTTGCCTTGGACAGATAAATGCACAAGTAAATCTAAAATGTAGAGGCAGATATGGAGGAGAGAGCAAACACTATCAGGGATTCCCATTAGCTGCAGGAGTAATGGGATCTTGGCCTATTAGCTGGGTGAAAGTTGTGGCTTCTAATCTTACACTGCCTGCCTGCTGAGACAAGGAGTGAGGGATGGACTATTAAAGGTGCATCATCCACAGCGCGCGGGTGGTCCTGTCAAGTTCCTATGGAAAGACATTTATTTAGTAAGATTCAGTACAGAAATGCAATAAGGAATCAATCATAAACTGTTTTTAATATTTAAAGCCTGTGGTTTCCTGTCAGTAAGTCAATGTAAAATTCAAAAAACTCTGAGAAGGAAAAGGATTCCCTCTTAATCAATCACTCACAGAATAACTGTAGTGACATAATTTGATGCTGTGGTAAAAAAGACCTAATGTACATTCATATCTGCCTGCATCACTGTAACTATTGGCTGACATCATTTAAGCAACTTTGAAATGGCTCTTGCTTGGTTTCCTGTAAACTTTAAGATGATATAACTAAAACAATATTTTGAAGCTGGCTGTGTGTGTATGTCTTCTTTGCATAATTACTACAGCTGAAATTTATTTTAGACTTTATGAGCACACACTGCTGCTTTTTCATTGGCTGAGGGCTATCATGCGGTGTTCATCACATGCAGTTTTCTGCCCCAGTGTAGGCAGTGGATGTTAGCTGCAGATGGTTTAATGGTTGCAGTGACAATGACCTATTTTTACTGGAAGCATATGATTGAATTAAGCATGCAACAGGATCATTTTAAGCCAATACTTTGCGTCTAAATATTTGCATAAGTGGGATACTTTTAAAAAGTTGGCCACAAAGTAAAACCCTCTAGGCTAGTCTTGACTTAAGATGGTATTATTTTTTTCTCAGCAATACCCTCAATAATAAACTGATCCACAACCACAAAGATTTTTATACATAAGCTGTGAGAAGTTGATCTATTCCCAAGCGGTTTTGTCCGGTGCCAATTTCAAAGTCTTATTTACTTAAACAGAGCCATTACTCAGACTAACATTATTATTTAACAAAAGGCCATGTGTATGTGAGTGCCTGTTTGTGTGTGTGTTAGTCTGTGTGTGTGTGTGTGTGTGTGTGTGGCAGTAGCAGGTCGAGGCATGTTTCCAGCAGCGAGGGATAAATATGGCTCTGACACATGACATGTTCCAGATTCGACCACAACCTGCCTGTCTCGTCTCCAAGTAGCATTTGTTCAACAGCAGCCAAACAATTTGTGTTTCACACTCACTCAATGCAAATTGTGTGTATGTTAGTTGAAGTGTGTCTGCTTGAGAAAGACAAAGAGAGCAGGGGCGCGTAAGCTGCTGACAAACGGTTACTGTATTGCCTGCATACTCTCTTCACCTCTGACACAGGGAGCATCAGATAACATGCAAACATGTGTGTGTATGAGGAAAACAGAGTTGTGTGTTGATGTTTATGTGTGTGCACGCCTTGGCCTCAGAGACTGGATGTAATGTTAGGAATAATGAGGCCAACATGCAGGGTTGCATCAGATATACACACACAGATGCATGCATGCATAAGCCCAATGAAACATCCCATATGTGCACATTATTTACTTTCACATCAGTTACAAATGATCACAAACATACAAACAATCCAATTCACATGAACAGCACATGTTTCACATACACACACACACACACACAACTAACAGGTAACATGAACGTGATTGGCAGGTGATTACACAATACAACAAGCGTCTTTAAGTTTGTGTAACTGTAAGTGTTTGTGTGTGTGTGTGTGTGTGTGTGTGCGCATGTGTGTGTGTGTTCCTATGTGTGTGTTCCATATTTTGCTTTAAGATCCGTTTAAGAGCAAGCTGGCTGCTGAAAGAATGAGCCGACAGATTTCTGGCCCTGTGTCACCTTTGATCTCTGCACAGTGCAACATGCAGAACACATCAGTGCTACGATGAAAAGCAGACGCACATGCACACACGCGTACACACACGCGCTCGCACACACATACACTAACACAAGCTATGCTTAATGCTCTCACAGCATCTCCAACTTGTAAAAAAAAGCATACATACATTAGGTGCACGCACACACTCACATATACACAGACCACACAAATCTGAAACTTCTCACAAAAAACTCCATTACTTTAAAATACACACACTCATGCACACGCCCACAGACGTTCCCACACACTGAGGCCAACAGTTTGGGCATCGACAGCATTCCAATCTGCTTTTCCGTTTACAGTGGAAAAATCTACCCTTTGACCCAGAGTATTTCCAACATTGACGAAGGAGGCAGCCAAGGAATGCCATGCTTCAGCGCAAACAGAGAGAGAGGAGGGAATGGATCGATGCCCATCGTTTATGTACCGGGTGTTTCTAGTTTAAACCCTACTGCCTTCTTTTCAGCAGCTAGAATGGAAGCCTCAAGTATTCGTTGTGTAAGACTGTTTACTTCACTGGAAACCCTGTATAAGGCATCTAAATGTTACCAAATTTCAACCATCACCAGGTAATAACCAGGCTGAATCATGCTACATTTTTTGCATGACAATAATACATTAAATGACTCCATGTAATGTGAAATGTATCACAAATACTGAACACAACTCCTTGCAACCCTCTGCTCTACAAGCATCTTAGCTTTCAGCTAACTGTTTTGGTTTTCACTTACCACTCTCATCACCATGTTTTTTAAAGTCCTGTCAAAGAGCTGTTTTCAGGAGAGTACACTACCTGCACGGCATCAAATGGCTAACAAACAAGGTTAGCCATCTAGCTAATGATCAAAGAGGAACATTAGGCAGCTTAAGAGACATAGGTGTTCATAAGTTGTAATGCTCATAAGTAAGTGGAGGCCAAAAGTAAGCTAAAAGGAGACTGACTATCTGCCTGAAAATCAAATTGCTCAAGTGGACAAGTACAAAATTCAAGATGAATGCTAATGTACTCTGTGTTTGTGCATGTGTATTTAAGGTAATGTTAGCAACACTTTCACTGTATCAACTTTATGTGGGGCAAAACAATTTGTGTTACTGTAAGTTTAAATGTAAGAGGAGTGATCAGTTAGTTTGTGGTCAAATGAGGAAGGATACAAGTTACAAACTCTGTAAGTGATTAAGGAGAAAGTTTGAAGATAATATCTTGGGTGGTATATCTATTTAACATCAGCCTCCATACAATTACAACCACCACCTCCATCATACTGACTCACCCATGGACGTCTACAAGGACAAGCACAACAGTCAATATTGTCCTTTTTCTCAGAGAGTGCTGACCTGCAATTTCCTATTCCCAAAATAAAAATACTTCACTAGTAAACCTCTCCATAATCACTTGCAGAGTCGAACTGCACAGGCATGAAACAAGAGCAGTAAAACTCATCTCCTTTTACCTAAGACCAAAACCTAACAATCATCCCTTGTAAATTTTAAATGTTTAAGAAAACTTTGGTGTCTGTAGGTGGCACTATTGAATTTCTTTGTGAGCAAAAGTAGGTGGGGCTGATCATGACAACTACACAATTCCTCATATTTTACAATATAATAGTATTCATGCACAAGGACATACAATGAGAAACTTTCCCTAATAAAAAATGTTGGCTACTTATTTCTTTGCAGATTACTTTCAGCTGCCGGGGCAGACTAGAATCAAAAGCCACTGTAGGCAACATTCACATCCTGTAAAAGCAATTTTAAAGGTATTTTTTTACTCAAAGTTTGCCTTGTACAATGAGAGACAACATGGTGTCCATCTCATTACTACATAATACATTCCTTGTTGCTTTTTTCTGTGAATAATTAAATAAAAGCAGATAGTGCTACTTATCTAATTTAATGTGCAACTACATCATTTCACAAGCCCAAATGTAATGACCGTAAATTGAGACTCATTTAAAACGGATCTCATGACCTGATAAGCAGATCTGAAGTCTGCAAACATCATGAGCTCATAATTTGAATTACACTTCAGTATAGTACATCTGATACTGGCAGCATCACAAAATGCTTTTTTGATAAGGCTATGTCACAGTTTTGGAGTCAGGCTGACTCAACTAGAGGCAAAGTCATGCAGACAGAGGAGGGAGAGAGGTGAGGGAGAGTGAGATGAAGAGGAAAAGTGATCAGCATCATCTCCATTAGAGCAAATGTTAACGATCCCTTCAGGGACACTGTGGCAGCTGTTGCAGATTCCAAGAAAAAGGCAGAAAAGTACACCTAAGAAAGCATGTAATATGGCCTGCAGAACATAATGAAAATGCAGAAAATGGTGTCAAAAATGAATCAAAGTCCATTTTTTATTCAAAATGCACTAACTGGGTGTTGGCATAAACATGTATACCAAATATTCATAACATGATTTAATGTTCTGCACATATAGATTCATTTTTTTACCATTAAACAACGGGCGCACCACATGTATGACTAGAGATATGCAGTGTTAGTTGTCTCATATTCAAGAGATATTTACAAAACACTTATCAGTACTTTGTGCATGGTGATTTGTGCCACAGAGATCTTCCATCTAGCTTCCATCTCTAAGTCTAACTCTTTAAATGGGTGGAATATTGGCATGACCCTAAAAATTGTCTATACTAAGTATTCACCTTTACATGCTGTTGTTACTTTCTAAAAACATGTTATACAAACAGGTGCAACACTTGTGTAACCCTGAACATGTTTACATACTGAAGCTACTTAACTATCCCCTACTGAAGAATAACAACAAGGTGTTCTTTCACTGATGCTAGCGTGTTTGTTTTATCTTGTGTGATAGAAATCAGCAGCATTATTTGTCATACTTGTGCAACTGAGCACCAACAGTCCATTTTCTAACATTATCAGTGCCAGCCCAACCTCGACTACTCGTCTGGCACAGTGCACTATTTTAGGCTTCTAAATTTATTATGTGTGAATGAGTATTAATCTAGTGAGCCGAAATGTTACAGGACACACTGCACGGTACTCCTGCAAGTGTGAGATCAACAGGAAACTTGACTACAAGTCTGCAGTAAGGGACAAACGGGCGGAGGGATGGCAGAGGAACATTTGTAACAGAGAGAAAGGTCAGTGCTGATACACAGTCCAAGAGGTAGACAGACCAATAGAAAATTAATGAAAGACAGACTGGAGCAGCAGACACAGGGTGTGGGGTTCCTGTCGTGGCATAAAGCACAGTGAGCTACAGGACATCCAGTCCAAGAACAGTAAATCCAGCAAAATCTGGCAACCCAGTGATCAAATCAATGTTCCCACACTAGAACGACCGGGTCAGCTATGAGAACACAGTGTCCACGTGAGCATATAACACCACTCTCTATTGCACTGCTGAGGACAGACTGTCAAGAACACTGACTGGGAACATTAATGGACATACCAGTTAGCTGCCTTACATTCAGTACTTCTTATGTTTTTTTTTTTAATTGCACAACATGGATTAGTGTAGCGTGGTTGTAATACCTGATCTTTGGCCAGTTGGCTGTAAAATGGGAAGATATATGGAGTTTTAGAGTTCCATAAACCCCCAGATTATGTTTGTAGTAATCCTTAGCAGGCACAGGAAGTCACAGTACGTGCACACTTTGACACAAACTGTTGAGAACCAGAGCTCATAGATGGCAGCGTTCTTGTTTAACATTCTTAATCTGACTAAATAAAGGCATTCAAACTGATTTGGCCTTGTATGTTTCACTGATGCTACATTTTTGAACAACAGTTTAAATCTTAGGTTTTGGTCCCACACACATAAAACACAGATGCTGATCATATGTTAGATCACTTTTGAAGCATGCATTAAGCAGTATGGACATCTACATTCACTTTAACACTACACTTAGCTTTCATTCACTTCACTGATCATACTGCTTCTCTATTTCAGACTGTCCCCTTTTAAAAAATACACAGCTGGAGAGAGGAATGCCAGTGGAGGAAAAATGGAGAAAGATAGGAGGGAGAGGAAAGAAGAAAGTGAGGTAACTGAAAATCATATGGCTGTGTCAAACAGCTTGCCCAGTGATTCCTGACAGCCCAGCGCTGTGTCCTCGAGCCTCCTGTACAGAGGCCAAGAAGTGAGGTAAGGAGGAACAGAAGTATGAGAGTCTGTCAGAAAGTGCCCGGAGGTTGGAAAATTCAGTAAACTAAACAGAGAAACTTCTCACCAGCAGGCTGGCTCACTGCACTGGATGTTTGGAGGGCAGGGAGAGGGGTAGACAGAGACAGACCGACGAAAAGAGATAAAGGCAAAAAAAGAAAAACATGGCACTAACCCAGAGCACATATGGTTGACACCATCGTTAGAAGTCTTGGTGAGTGGGCCAGCAGCAATAATTTACCTGCTTGCCATCCCATACATCAAACAGATCACCCACTCCGCCACCGATCTGAGCCACTCGAGGGAGGATTACATGTTTGCAAGAAAACAGCGTTACCATCAGTCTGTGTGCCTCCAGGGCTGGACCCCAAAAGCACATGTGTGTGATGAGATGGCTCTGCGGGAGGCTTTTTTTTCTTCAGTGAAAAAGGTGCTGAATTGAATTTCCACAGAAGAACAACCACAATGAGACATACTTTCCATTGACATCAACAATGGATAGACACTGCCAATGCTGTAAATAGTTTACAGAACTCACGGAGACAATCAGGCAGACATGAGCGCAAATACACACACACACACTCACACTCACATTCACACACACATGCATCTTAAAAAACAAAAACTCCCATATGCATGGATGGATGCACAGCGCACTTAAACAAGTTTACACAAGTTGTGTGCACAGTGTGTGCATGGTAAACATTTAAAAAGGAATTCAATTTTCCACAACTCTTACTTGCTTTGCTTCTTCATTGCATAAGTTTGGTGGCCTGTGCAAAACAGAAACAGTAAAAACTTTACTTATCCTGTATCTAATAACAGTTCTCCTTTACAGCCATGTTCAAATTTTAGTGCATTCTGCGCAGATGTATGGCAATGTCTCAACACAAGAGGTAAGACTTCTGACAAAAGTGTAGACTCCTATAAATGTACTTTATTAAAAGCTGGTCAAACTATCTCATGCTACACAAACAAAAGTCACAATATGAAATGAGCACTGAGCACATTTCTGAAAAAGAAAATAAATCAATATGGTATGAATGTGTGTATGGGTGTGTGTGGGTTTATTTGAACAAGTGGTTTCTTCTTTGTTTTCAAAGAGAAACTTGATATGCTACATTTAAATTGCACTCGTACAACAGGATTTTCTGTGAGGTTTAAGCTTGCAGACATGTTTAGTTTAAGACAAAAATCCATTTATTTCTGTTCTTTCAAGGTCCTGCTACCAACTGAAAATTGGAAACAGGATTGCTGTGATGGGGCATGACTATATTTTATGCCAAAGGCAGATCGAGGAACTCTGAATAAAGTTTAGTGATTAAAAAAAGCAAAGTTAATCAGTGTCCACCATATCTGATCTCCAGGTTACAGATATTTCATCAGCTGATTGCCACTTATCCCAAACTCCCTTGCACCCCCTTCAATCCCCCACTCCACTTCCCGCTCTACGCTGCACTTTTTACGGGCCGCCTGGGAATTAAAAAACCAACAACGTTCTCATCCTGTGCAGGCCTCCAGGTCTAATAAATTGGTTTCTGAAGATTTACCAGACATGCCTGCTTTACATATACAGAGTCAAAGTTATGTCACAGCTAGTAATTCAATGCAAAACTCATAACCACTTAGTGAGACATTAATCTTTGACCTATTTACCGTATGAACCAAGATTTATATTGCAGTGTTGAATTTATGCCGCAGTTAGTCATTCAATCCCACGACATTCCCGCAGAGAAAGAAAAAAAAAACTTTCCCACTCGGCAAGACCGGAGTGAAATGTAACTGTTCATGGCTCAGTCCAACATTAAATATTTAGAGCTTTATTTATGTCACAGAGGGTAATTCAAAGCCACAATTCCCCAACTCATAAAGCATTTACTGGTTGAAGCGAGTTTATCAATTCATCAAGTGATTTTTGGGAAAGTAGAGCACGTCAGATTAAACTCAGACCTGCATGTTAGCGAGAAACGACTGGACTGGGACTGCGGAGTATGGTCTTGTACCATAGGAGCTGTGATTGCAGCAGGCCAAGATCATAGGCCCTGCAGGGTGTTTATGAGAAATAGTCCGCCCTCACATTACTGTAAGCTGGTATGTTACTGTAACCAGCATTTGCTGGCCCCATGTAAAGATCATTTAAGTGATGATGGAGGGACTCTGACAGATCAGTTTCTAAATCTCTGTCAATCTCTGTCAACAAATGAACACACAAACCCTCAAAGAAATGCAGCCATTCAGGTACACACGCACACACACACACACACACACACACACACACACACACACACACACACACACACGCACACACGCACACACACACACAC
>JAQNCA010000030.1:18831544-18874564 GCA_029783725.1 Acanthurus tractus
CACACACACACACACTCACACACACTCACACACACACACACACACACACACACACACACACACACACACACACACACGCACACACGCACACACACACACAAACACACACGCACACACACACACACTCAACCAAACAAAGCCACAAACTGTCTCCTGAGCACACAAATACACACTGCACAGAAACAGTGCCATCAAAATGCCTCAGATGAGCAAAAACATGGGGTAGATGTGCAGCAGGGAAAATTCCTAAGTGCTTGTGTGCAACACACAGTTGACCACTGCACATGGCTGATTTATTTCAATGCTGCATCCTTCAAAACAAGTGACTTCAGTGAGTCATACATCTCAGTTATGGACATAAAAGTAAATCAAAATCAGCTGATGTCTTATATCCTGTTTTTCAAAGGGTAAAAAGCATTTCACATGCCATATGAAGACTATGTTTTGTATCCAATGCAACCACACCAAATTACAATGCAGGGTAAAATATTAAATCCACAAGAGCCATGTTGGGAAAAACTGTGTTTTTCCCTGTATTCCTAAAAAGTTTCTTGGATGTTTCTGAGGCCCTATTTTTTTGTGGGATTTGACTTACATAGTTGTCATTCGATGGTTCTCCAGGAGGTAGGGAGCCAGGACTGAGGACAGGGGAGCTGGCAGGACTGCAGAGCTCGGGGAAGGGGTTTGGGATGGCCGGGAGAGATGATGTCCTCAGCTGCTGCTCCTCCTCCTGCAACCTCCTGGACAACGGACACAGGACAAAAAAGAACAGTCATACTGCTGTCAAACATACTTAGCAGCATTAGCTTGTGTTCACCAATGAAACAGGTAAAAATATAACCTGAAGTTTAGGTCATGACCTGGAGCAGCCTCTTGAAAAGTGAAATTGGAGAACTTTGAAACAAGAGCCGCTGACACATGTGAAATATGTGCAGGAGAGGGAGTTGACTGTTAATAAAGCTGCATTGGCGTACAGTAACCAGGCTCATGTCTGTTTCCATCTGATCTCCTTATAATGAAGTGGAAATCACAGATGCCCACAGCCTGCTAGCTAATTTTCTGCAATATTTATCACACATCAATATTGAATTAAGACATCACTTTAAAGCAGTTTTTAAATTAGGCACATACACTGTAAGCTAGTGGGCTAAAAGAGGAATGATGGTTTGACAGCTAATCATAAACTTTTCAGGACCTGCTCTCTTTTTTCTTCTTCTTTTTTTTAAATGAGCAGGCCAGTTTGTGAAATTCTAGCTAATAGGTAGCTCAGAGAATCCCTGCAGAAGAGCCGTTCTCTTTTTCTCTATCAAACTCTGTCTCTCTGCAGAACCCAGTGAGTTCAAAAGGGAACAGGCCTTTTGATGTCGTCCCATCTGAGCTTGAGAACAGGGTTATCGGGAGGTCAGACCTGAATAATAAGAACTTCAGGGCCTGAGTCTGCATGTGTGAAAGAGAGCTAGTGTGTGTGTGTTGGAAAGAGAGAGAGAGAGAGAGAGAGAGCTCATAAGACAGAATACTCCATTACCTGATAATCCATCTGTTTGTATTTCAGTACTCTTTAGTGAATAGCAGGAGCTGACAGCAGCTGTGTGCATGTAAAGATATTGTTGTGAGTCCATTCAAAAACAGTGTTTGGAGATATAGTTACTACTCCTGAAAGTGAGACATTTGCGCTTGCTACTAAAATAAATGAGTTTCCACCTTTCTCCTCCTGCTGGTGTAGTTTTCTGACAAAGAGGGAGTGACAAGAATGCAGTGGGTCATTCAGGGGCCAACGATGGTGAGTGCAGAGGAAACCTTATGCTCAATTATCGAGAGGGTGTGGAGGGATGAATGTAGGGAGGCAGATACACTGAGAGGCTGGAATAAAGCAATGTTTGACTTTCATATTTGAAAACTGTCTTAGAGGATTCATCAATTATAAAATGGTTTCCAATGAATTTTCTGTCAATAAACTAAATGATTAAGACTAAGTTATATCCTTTTTTGAGATTGAAGCTCTAACTAAACTGTACTTTTCTGTCATTTTACAGCTACAGGTTCTTTCTACCGTTGTTATCATCAGTGTTTGGGGGTGAATGCATGACCCCCGAGGTACAAGGAGAGTCATGTCATGTTTAGATTCATGTGGTAGCACCTTCATGTTTTTCTGTAATGTTGGTTTTTCACTGTTGACTTTTAAAGCCACTCTGCAGCCAAACATACGTTTCTGCAAGCTGTCTTCCATGCTAGTCTGGACAGCTCCCTCTAGAGGTTAGTTTCTTTTCTTCTCCTGCGCCTCTTATACATCTCCTTCTACTATAAGCTACTGAACTAGACAAAAGAAATATCTTACTAACATAATCTGAAACTGCATATACTCCGCATACACCCACCTGACAGCGAGGATGTGCATGGGTTGTGACCTTCGCAGACCTGTTTGGGGTGAGTCTGCAGACGAGGACGAGGAGGAGGGCGGCTCCGGTGAGACATGGCTTAGCGCGTGTGAGTGCTGACCCTGTCGAGGCTGGTTGTTATGTGTGTGTTGATGATGATGTTGGTGTTGATGTTGGTGTTGGTGTGAGGAAGAGGTCTGTCCATTGTGCAGTAGTGGGGTGGACTCCGTCTGCTGACCACTGCAGGTGGAGTACAGACTCTCCAGCGAAGAGTTCATATCATTCACCAGAGCCTCCAAATCGACGTCATCCTCTGGAGGACACAGACAGAAGAGAAAACATCAGCTGATAGAAGTTCAGAAGAAATTTAGAATAAAGAATCGTCAAATGAAGAGAAGGGTGCAAGACATACTTCTGTAAAGTACATCAGTGAAAAAAGGTTTCAAAACTGCAGAGAAGAAAAAAAGAGTGGAGCAGAAATGGCATTGCAAAGGCTGGAAAGAACCCAAACCCTAAATGCAATAAAACACAATAAAAGAAAAAATGAAAATCCTATAAGCCCGTTGCTTTTGGTTTGAAAAAAAAAGAGGTAGAGTCCCTGGATATTGTTGGGACTTTCCCTTTTCTATTTCAGTTTCTCTATCATTTCATTGTGGCCAGGACTTGAACCCTTGACCTCACTTTGCACCACCTCAATTCTAAGTAATACTAAAACGAGAGGAAAAAAAAAACATTGGCATGCACAGAGCACAAGAGCAGACAGACACACACAAACACACACACACACACATACACACACACACACACACACACACACACACACACACACACACACACACACATTAGTAACCAGTTTTGCCAGAGTGCTCAATCAGCAAGACTATCTTGACTACGTACATTGTGCTGCCCTGGGAGCCAAATCTCCAGGGATAACAGGTACAAGCACAAACCTGCCCGTAACACTTTTCAACTCTCACCACAGGGGTTCACAGCAAAGGCATCACACTGTAAGCATCTGCTCTAAATTCACCACATGTATCGAACATTCTGCTTTTAAAAGGTCTAAGAATTCTTTCCAAAGAGGGGGGGAATCTATTCTCAAAGAAGTTGTGAAAAACCTCTCGGCACATTTAAATTCATGAAGTGAATTTTTCAACTGTCCCCAGCAGCATGTTGAATCAAAGTTTGAAGAGAGCTCAATTGAAGGGGAAGTTCTCTCCCTAATTGCTTCATGCTGTGAAAGTTTTATCATTTGGGAAAGCTAGGTGCCAAACTTTGCTCTGTCTAAATCACAATCTGCACTTGTGACTTATCCTGTGATTAATAATTTTTCATTTTGAAAAAGAAATCTATCCCATGAACCCATCTTCAGATCTCTGTATTCAAATCCCTCAACTGCACTGCAGGACACATAGTAACCACAAGAGGGAGACAACTTGCAACTGTGCAAGGCAGAGGCTCAGAGATATAAAGGAAGCCCAGGTTTAAACAACAGACATGACAATAAGAGCCACTGCTACTTACTCTAAAAGCTAGCAAACCATCTGATCATAAACAAATGCTGGTGTACATTCTGATTTGTAACTAACTTGTATTCTCTGATTATTCTCTGATTATTTATTAAAAATATATTTCTGATGTGATATGATGGTACATAATTGCTCACATGAATAATTTCAGTCTTGTATGACAGCAAACATCATGATTCAGCTCTCTTTTAGAGACTCTTTCTTCTAGATGTTTTACTGATTTTGTAAAAAAAAAAACATGTAGATTGAGACATGAGTTCAAATGAAACAATCTGAAAGGGCAAACACCTGTCAGCCCTAACCCCTGATGCATATACATTAGCTGTGCCATGGAATAAATGAATGAATGAATGTATGAATGCATGAATGAAAGCTCATCACTGTCACATCTCCAGGGCTTATGAGGTGCCATGACTCATGTGACTTCCTCTCGACTCAGGATGCAGGACAGCTGACTGCTGGATCATGCGAGGTGGTGCGAGGGTCATGCCACTCTAAAGCGGCTATAAGTCCCATCGCTCAGCAGAGAGCTGACACCGGCAAAATGAAATATGAGTGATGTAAAGTTTCAAAAGCACTGGCTTCAAAGTGAAGCCTTCAGCTTAGAAAAGAACATGTTCCTGTGGAGGCACTACAGACTTTTTTTGGCTCATACACACGTACACACAAACAAAGATTTCCAGAGGGAACAACAACAAAAACAGCAGCCACGGGTTGGCATGCTAGTAAACATCTCCATGCCTTTATGCCCCAGCATGGCTTTGTCTCCAGCACTCATGCTAAAAGCTAGCTGCTAGAACTAAAGTGTCGCCTTTGAGGAGCTTTTCCTGAAAAACGTGTCAGGTGGCTGCATTACAGGTGCCTGTGAATCACATGTGGTTAATCTGCAGGTATTAATAGAGACAGGTAAGCTGGAGCAGCTACTTATAGATAGCCTGGAGAGCTAAAGAGCTATATACAACAGGACACAGGGGGCATACAAGGCTACACAGAGGGCTGAGGACAGGGCACGACACCTGTAACACAAGACAGACCAAAATTATCTGCATTCAGCTGTGAGAAAAAAAATAACCTACAAATATTAAAAATTATGGACAACATAATCAAACAAATGTCAGACAAATACCGTAAGTGTAAACCAGAAAGGGCAACAAGAAGAGAGCAAAATGACAAAAACTGCCTTTACCTCAAACACATCATCTTCTTCTTATCCATCACTGCTACTAACTGAGACGCGTACCCTGAAGCTAGTGAGACAAAATACTTTACCTCGTAAATCTGACCTAGTTTGGCCTCTGGAGGGGATTGGCAGAGCTGTTTGCATACAAAGAAACATGAGCGATGAACTCACGCAAGGATGTAGGATACTTGCGTCATTACATGTCACCAGGTGCAACCACCTATGCATGTCACAATCAGGAAAACAAAGGCATGTGTCATGCACCTGGGTGCTAGACAGACAGACTGATGACACAGAGAGCATGCAGGCAGGCACGCACACACACAGAGGATTAAAACCCATAAACATCTGAACCAGGGAAAACACTGTGGCTGTTCTTTCTTTGACATGGAGAACAGAAATAAAAGTTACGCCACACACTTGGCAGCAGCAGGTACAAGAGACATAAACACCTTTTTTTTTTATGCCCACCAAACACACAGCTGTCACAGCACGCCTGGCAGTACAATATTGCTCCAATTAATTAGATCCTCTCGAAATTTAAGTGTGGCCCAAGCAGCAGGAAGCACACGAAACTGCAGATGCTGACAGAGCTGTTGACAGGAACAATTATGTAGTTTCTTAATTGTAACACGTGTTTAGCACTGAACATATTATATATAATATACCCTTGCACTATAAATAATAACATGTTGTGAGTATTATTGTAGCATGTAGCATAAACTGAACTTCAATTCCTCCCCCATGTGCCAAGCAAAGTGGTTTACACAACAAAACAGAGACAGCATGTGACAGATAGCGGGCCTGTACTTAAAGCTGTACCCACCTAAAAAGAGGTTTCTGTGTTGAGAATCGTACACAAACTGTGGCTTTGTATAAAGAGCTTTATTGAGAAGAAAAAGACAGAGGTTGAATGCTCTGCTAATGCTGTGTAATAAAGTGATATGAGCAAGGGAAACAAACAAGTGCTTTCTCTCTACAAATATTTTATTTTACGGGGGATTATTCTAAATCCTTTAATCTTAAGGACTGTGGATCAATGGAAAGGTGGTTTAATGCTCAGTTAATTGTATGTTCTATGAGAGCAACAGTTTTTAATTAATTTTTTAAATACATTTAATAATTTATGACTGATAACTGCAGAAAGAAAAGCAAAGAAAAGCAGAATTAGCATCATGTTTTAACATCTGTCCCTGTAAAATGGGTAAAACGATGCAGTGATTACTAAAATAGTTGGTCACGATTCTTTTGCTGATCAACAAGTAATCAACTAATTATTTCATCCAAACTTATTAATAATTATTAAACTAATTATTATTCAAACTTTACTGTCTACACCATATTTTTAAATATGCTTGCTGTTCACCACATTCCCATGATGACTTGCATTATTTATGAACCAACTGACTGTTTCAACTGAGGTTTAACACATTAAAGAAAAAGGTCTTTGTCTTATAATCAGCCCTCCATCTATACAGCTGTGTTTTTCTGGCCCGACTCTAACTCCTCTGTACAGTCAGAGCTCACTATAAAACTTTGATGTGTCAAAGGATAACACTGGCATCATTGTTCTCATTTCCTCATGCTTTAATTTCTCCCATGGCTCAAGTTCAGTTTCTCCTCTTCCCGTCTGACATGTTCACCCCACTCCCCCTCCCCCTCTTCTGAGAACCTATAACTGATTAAAATAGCCAGAGCTTCCTCTATTGTCTGAGCCACACTAAATACAATATTAACTAACTGTAAAACTAGTCACGTCTGGCAAGAATCTGCATAAAAGCTGTTTTGAATGTTTTTGATCATTAGCGGGCAAAATGTGGACCAAAACAAGACCATTGTGCTGATGGCGGCTCCATATGGCTCTCTGTTTCTCCTTAACCCAGGAATGCAGTTTATCCTTTTTTTATTCATTCCTGCAAGTCAAAAACAAAGAGGAGGGGCAGCCATCCTGTAGAAAAGGGGAATGTATGGAGTATACAGTACATCAATTCACACACACGCAGGAGACACACAAGGGGGGTAAACAGTCTCTGAATACAAGCCCAGCAGAGGGGTTTCCATTCAAAAAGATCAGTGGGAATATAGACAGAGAAGGTCTAAACTGTAAAGCGTGGCTATGCACTGGGGACTACAATCCTCAGACAGCACACACACCCACTGAGGGCAAAGGCTCCTGATGTAAAGGGAGGTGGTGGGGTTAGAAAGAAAAGTGGAAGCGATGGAGGCAGGGAGCGACAGAGCACATAGGAGGACATAGGAGGACAGAGAGAGAGACTCTTATTTAGGGGCAGCTGCTGGATGGGAAAAGGGTGAAAGGGAGAGCAGACTGCATTGGTGAGGATAGCATTGTGATAGAGTATTTACTTTCACACAAAGCAGAGTATCACTCAGTCCGTTGTATGAGCCAGTCTTCTGTGGTTGTTTAATTTAATTCTAAGTTTTTAATCTCACGTTTTTCAAAATAGTGAACTGAAATATTTCTGTTAGTGAACTTAGATGGATTGAGGATAACATTTGTGCTTTTCAGTAAATAACCTGAAATTTTCTGCAGATACCGGTCAAGAAGAGATAAAGATACTCTCTACAAGTGATTGTGACAACTTTGGATCATCTCCTGACTTTTCCTCTATCACGTGATGCCCAAACAGGGTCAGAACACAAAATGGGTAACTGAACCTGAGTTGGTGTTACTGCAAAATATTAAATTACATAAAACTACTTATTAATTTACTTAATTACCAAACCTCTTATTTAGCTCTGGAGCACCATTTTTAGGACCATCATGGGACCAAACTTTGAAGCTGTCCAGTTCTTTGGTTTATTACCAAACACCTGCAAAAGTCTCATCAGCATGACCAAACTTGTGCATGTTAGCATTCAGCTTGAAGCTCCACTGTTAGCCTAACACAACATTGCTGTAAACTTTTAAATTTGTTCATCTTTAATAAGAAATGAGACATATTAAAAACCACCTGTCTGCCTGTCTGTCTGATCGATCTATCTGGTGTGACGTATAAAAGGTGGCAAACACTTTTGCCCTCACAAAGCGGCACAATTCTTTCACATCACCTTGTAATCTGCACACACCCCACCCTTCCTTAACCCCCTGTTCAAGAGCCCCATTCTTTTCAGGAATGTGGCCCCTCGCTGTTTGTGAGTGAAAGTGTGTGTCTGTATGTGTGCATGTGTGCCTGCACGTGTATGCCCATGCATATGTGCCCATGGCATGTCACATTCAAAGGCATAACTGGAATAACTGGAGGTGGGAGCCTCATTTTTAGGCTTGAGATCATGGCTGGTCAGCCCCCGTGGAGCCACGCCGTTGGATTACTGCACTGCATTGGTGCCATTGATGGGATTTGTTGCCTAGCAGCTGCATGTTAATCTGTGAAACTCCCTTATCACAGAACAAACACAAACACACAAATACATGCATTTATGGCTCTGATATCGTCGGTGGCCCGGCCTTGGATATCTCAGTACTAGTCCAGGACATCCGGAGATAGCGGCCAATAAAGTTACTGAGTAACCTACTTATAAAATCATATTCAAATGATTTTATTTAGAATTCTGTGGCACTACAATTAAGTCATAATTGACTTCCCCTGTATCTCAAATGCTCAGTTACGTCATAACTCAAGTTCAAGCAGCAAACCTTATCATGGCCCCACTTACTCTCTTTCTCTTAACCTTGACCCTCTTCCATTTAGTCTCTTGACCCCTGAAGGACTAGTCATGCTGTTACAAAGAACAAGATGAGGAGCTCACAACCAAAAATTCACAGGTTCTTTAACTAACCTCCTTTAACTGGATAAAAAACTAAACAAACTGTGTCAAAATCTTAGGATTATTTGATCAGCTTTCTGTTTTGTACTTGTGTTGCAGTGTACACAGGATACGAAACGTTGGAAAACAGTCATTTAGTTACACATGCTCCCTTAGTAATAAGACTCTTGTGGATTTCACACATTGTACTTTGGACATACGATGATGGGAACTTTATCAGAGCACAAAGCTGTTTATTTAGAGATACAGTACTTACGCATGAACTATTACAGCTGCTGGTGGAATTTGGACACAGGTGCCTAAATTTCCTCCAAACACCCACCAAAGCTGGAAATAATGTTCTGTAGTGATGTAATGAAAACTTAAGCCTCTGTGATGGTAATTATTAAATCTAATAGTAAAACAACACATACACGCCATTTCTCTTGCAGCTTATTAATTCACCATGCCGCCACTTCACTTCATAGGGAGTGAAAGATGGAAGTACCAAACTTCTTTTTGAGTATTTCCAAATTACATATTAGACATACGTGCAGAGAGCAAGCTCTCTAATCCTGCAGGCATTAAACTCTATACAACTGAAGTTAGTCTGACATGTGGTGGTGAAAGACAACAGAAAGGGGACAGCATTTGCACTGTGCAAGCCTGAGTCGTTACATCTGTAAGACATTGGAGAGGACTCACATGTGTGTTGTACAAGTCAAGCTGAATTGAGCTTTGTAAAAGCTTTAATTCACGGTAAAATAATATGTGCATGGCACAATTTATAGCATACATGTTGGGACTATCATGAGGAGCACAACGTCAAGTACAGGACTGCAAATTCCTCAATAAGCAGCTCAATAGCATCTGATTCCAAACATAACCACAGGTCATGTTCCAACAAAGCAGTACTGTTCCCTCCAAAATTAATAGGTTTATGACTCTAGCTTTACAGCAGGCGCAGCAAGAAGTTAGTGGCTCTATCAGAGCCCTATAAGAATGAACAAGCGGGTCTGTGGGATAAACCAAGGGAAATAACGTCAGCAAGGATTTTCGTCCTGCTAATAACACCAGAAGTACTGGGGTTAAATTCTATAAGCTCTACTCAAATGTTAAAAACTTTAAGCAGCAGACGTAGTGTAACTTATTAGACTGCCTAAGTGGTAAAAGTACTTAAAAGTGGCAGCTTGCAGGCCATCAACTGCAGTCCATTAGTTTATACATTTTTTAAAATAGAGTGAAACAGGGAGAGAAGAAGATTTGACAAGAATCTAAATGGCCTTTGCGCTTTATTGCACTTTTCTCATAAATCAGCCTTCCAACACGTCTGGCGTGATCTGCTGTAAAATACAAGAAAAAAAATCCCTAGGTATTTGTCCAAAATATCACTATTCAGACAGTGTAAACAAAAATGTTCCTCAGTTAAAACCATCTCCATTCGTCTGCCTCTCAGGCCTTTCTGAGTTCCCTCCATCCCGGCTGATCCTGAAAAATGACAATGTAATTTCTGCTCCATTTATTTCCCATGCCAGGGCCAAGCTTTCTAATTCACTCGTTGAGTCCTCGCAGACTCCCCGCCCTTACCTCCCATGCTGAGCCAATATTGTACTTAAATCTCATGCTCCGATTGTCATGGATGAACCCTGTATGGCACAATTAGATAGACGGCGTAATTATAATGGCACCCTGTGTCCATGCAGATCACCCTTTGAACTGCTGAAATGTTTACAGCGGAAGAGACCCAAATATATATTATCCCCCTTAACCCACCCCAAGCCCAGTGGAGGATAATGAGCAGCAGGCCGCTCTCCACACTCTGCTGAGACCAGGGATACAACACACATACACAAACAGTAAAAATAGTTACAAGAGTAACAGTAGTGCCAGATTTCCAGGTTCTTTTCTCACCTTTTTATATTCTCTTCTGTATGAAAATAAAAGCAAGCTTATATTACTCAGGGTCATTGGAGAGTAGGTCTCAATATTAGTGGGTTGCAATTTCACCTTATAAGTCCTCCTTCTTATCCAAAATCATTTGTAATTAGATGTCACAGTGTAACCTAGTATGCTCTTCTGTGTCATACAACACCAAGGTAACTCAAGGACAGGTGACCTAATATGCAGGCATCAGCACGCACACACACACACACACACAAATTCTCAGATCTGTCAGTGGTAGGTTAAAGACCAACCTTGATGGTTAGGAGAACTCCGATTGGCTGATTGCTGGAAGGTTGGACCGATGAGGTCAGCTTGTCTGTGATTGGAAGACCGATCTATATTGTCCTGCTGAGGAAGAGAGAAGCAAGAAAAGAGAGAGGAAAATTTATCACCCAACATGAGCCAAACACTCACAGTGCACTGATGAAAGGAGAAAACTACCACATCAAATACTTAACTTTTCCAGGCACCAAAACGGCAGCCAAGTCCAATAAAACTCCCATCCTTTTCAGTTTAATTTATCAGGTTTTTGAATGGTTAAAAGAAACAAGCGTTGTAGCAGTTTATCGCCCGTATGGCAGAACAAGTAATCATTCAAATGAAATTTTAGGGATCATTTAGGGTTCATTCTAAATACAGACCAGATGAGTAGAGAAGTAAAGTAAGTGCTCTAACATGTGTCCCAAGGCATGCTTGAATTAAAAATGTGACATGGCAGCACAGAGTTTTTCATTATAATAACTTGTCTTTTTTGATTTGATTATTTGATTTACATTTTCCCATTTGGACCTGTGAAAAAATAACAATAATTGTACAAAATGACCACAATAATGGTAAAATTCTGCATAAAAACACAAAAAAGCAAAACAAAGCTAACCTAAGGTATCCTCTTTCTACACTGCTACATGCCACAAGGTATGTGAGCATGCCAGGTGTGTATCAGAGCACAGAAGACCTGGAGTTTAACCACAGTGTCCTGGCTTGACCTTTTTTCTACATCATATTTCCAGTCAGTACAAAAATAATCAACGAGAAAAAAAAAAAATACACAATATTAAGAATGTTTCCTATAGACGTGTATTATTCCTGTTGTAGGGACTTGAATTTTTTTGCAGGGTGTCACTGTGGGGACCTGCCTTTTATATCAGCATGCAGCACAAGTCTGCATAATTTCAGGCTTAATACCTGGGTACAGGTCAGAGTAGGTAAGCATCTGACAACTAGACACACCTGCATGTCTATAAACATATCTGAATTTGTACAAATACAACTTCTAAAGAAAACCACTATGGGGTCACCCATTGTGTGTGTGTCTGTGTGTGTGGGGTCCTGTGCAGGGCGTAACAGCGGGAGTGGGAACAGAACGTACTGAGGCAGATGACTGTGCTCAGGAAAACACTGCAACTGACTGCATCTCTTCAACACAGCGGACCTCCTCTGATGCGATAATAAAAGCTGTTTCGGTTGCTTGTTCTGCCTCATTTGGACTAGTGACAGACGATGCAGGCTGGTTTCTTTTATACAAGCTCCTTCTTTGATAGAGGTTATTCTACTTAATTGTCTTTGATATATTTTTGTATTTTCTGCCTAACATCAGTTTGAATAATTGTTGTTGTTACAAGAGCCCCTGCATTACAATAAATAAAAGATGATGGGTTTGGCTCCTTTAATGTAATTGTTTAGAGCCACAGTAAGATATATTTTACAGACAGTATCTCATTTACTGAAGAAGGTTCGGCTATTCTTAAGGTCATCAAGAGTAAATGACAGAACAATATCTTAACTTTGTGCTCCAGCTGATATTATCAGATACCACCGTCTTTAAGTAAATAAACATACTCATTTATTTAACTATTGTTAATATTTTGTATGTGTGTTATGTTATGGATGTGTAATAGCTGAAATCAGTAATGGAACAGTCTATAATAGAAGTATTTGTAAATGACTTGAAATAAATGGTGTTCAAGTGCTACAGAACAAACTCAACTATGTTTCAACAAATAGTTTTTCTTTATGCTTTTCCTCATTCTCCATGTCCAACGCAAACACACACACGCATACGCATGCATACACACACACATACAAATGTAATGTAATACACATTTATGCACAAGCATTATTATTCTACATAACAAAGTAAACCAATCACATTGTCAATAACAGTAAGACCTACTTCCTGATTAAATTTGGAAGGTTTTAGATGAATTTTATATTGAATTTGTGTCTCTTTGCAGCAGACTGCTTAATTACATTTCTGCCACTTTAAATAAATAACTCAAATTTGTGTACAAAAATACATATTTGGAGCTCACATTATAATACACTTTAATAGCCTAGAGCACCTGTGTCATTTAAAGTAACTTTAAAAAAGAGTTAATGAGCAGTCAAGGAGAATTGACTCACTGTGAGAGAAAGGCTTAAATGGCTTGATGGCTCCATTCTTCCAAATAAAGGTTTGGCTTAATAGTTAAGAAATATGTAATCCATGATTTGCCTGAGCAATTTTATAGCTTTCATGCTCAATGAAAAAGAGGTCATTAGTGTTCCCCTCTGGCAACTTTACTGGCGTGAACATTCAGACTAAACTGGATACAACTGGAGGTTCAAGTCAGTACATGGTTTTGTTCACCGCCAACCCCCAAAACCCTTCTTCTATACCAACTAACCCAACCGCATCCAATCATTACATTGCATTGTTCTGTCTTTGTATTGTCTCGAATTCCAGCCGTCTCAGCCGGATCGTGAATGAGATTTTGAAGCTAATGGGACGACCCTTCTTTTGAAATAAAAAAAATATATCAAAACGCACTGCATCACCCCGTTTGTTCCCATGACACAGAAAACACCATCATCAACACTTAGTGTCTGGGGGTCCAGCTACCAGACTGTGACTGATCCCTATGCAGTCACCCAAACAGCACTGGGACGCCACTTTGGTTGGTGGGATGGTAAAGCACAATGTCTGTGTGTGTGTGTGTATGTGTGTGCATGTGTATTCAGGACAAGATGGTCATGGTTAAGCTCCATTGAGCAAAAATGCAGGGACTCTCTTTCACACCATATACTGGTCTTTAATGCTGTTTTGCATGGCTGTCTGGGAGTAAATGTGCTAACACAAACACACACATGCACACACACACACACAAACACATGCTAAAACACTAAAGGATCTTTAAAGCACACCTTTATCTCTTTGAGGATCTTACCAACCCAGATAGCCTTAGAGGTCTCTTCAGACTATTGACAGAATGTTATTCTAAGGATTTAATCCTATAGATATTGATTATTTAGCATAATTCTCAGCCATGCCACTGCCCAACTCTGTATTTAGTTATCAGAGAAAAACTAAGAAAATAAAAGCAGGAAATTTTTTGTTCGCTATCAAATAGATATTCTCTTTTCTTTTTAACATTGTCTTTGCATTTTCCTGTCTTGCTTCAGTGTTAATCACACTTATTCTTTTACACACAGACACAAAAGCAATGGTGCACACACAAACACACACAGGCACACACACACACACAAGCGCGTGTTGCTTAAGTTCTTAGAGAGGGGTCACAACAGAACTGAAGGTAGGCCAAGTTTTGACAAGAGGCACATCGGGGTTCTTTCATATTGATGAAGTTGAAAGGAACTCTAAATAAGAGTCAAGGGGTTGAGGGTTCAGCTCTTTGAAAAAAAGGGTCACTGGAAGGCCAGAGACAAGGTTAAGGCTCTGAAGGCAGGACAGACACAAAGGTCTGGATAGTGGGCTTCCAACAAAGGGGAAAAAGACTGGGACACATGTCAAAGCTATGCCTTTAGAAGAGGTCAAACTGAGGTTAAGTGTTATGACCGAGAATTGAATATGATCAATACTTGACGTCCTGAGAGGCTTTTGGCCCCGAAAGAGCAGCTGAGAATGGGCTTGATCCCTAGGAACAATTTTGGTTTAACAGTTTAAAATTGTAATATTTGTTATGGTCGGATTTTACTTGAACACAATATTCTCAGAAGGCTTTAAAATGTGGAAATCTTTCTCAAGGGTCCAAGATTTGTGTCTGGCAGACCATTCCCGCTGACAGCAAAAGCACAAACTGAGACAATCCTGTTACAACATACATGAACACTAGACAGCTAGTGGAAATCCTGTCTTACATAATTAACCAGAATGAGATCAGGGGGTCAAACTAATGTCTGCTCTAGTGCTTCATTTATCTGCTTGTTTATGCACTCAGCTGTAGCTGCTGTCACAGCTTAGCTGAGCCACCGACAAGCTGGCCTGTGGCATATGTTTACATGAATTAGCTAATTTTGCTTTACTTATGATCTTCCTGTAAAACAAATTCAAGCTAATCGGTTAAAAAGCAACCCATTATTTTGTTTGCTAGCTATAAATAATGGTAAAATCAGGATTAGGACATCTCCTGTTTAGACAGTTGTGGAATAACATTCGCAACCTGTTTATCCTGCCTACTCTGGAGCATGAAATGCAGACATATTCCAGCCCATAACTGCATGGATAGGTGAATAACGCGTGCTCTAAGCTGTCACCAGTACATGGAGAAAAATGTGTGCAGTAAATGAAGGAACACTGTTGTTTAAACCCCGATCAAGTAAAAAAGAAGATAAATTGCGCTAAACTGCAAGCTTGACTTCCTCCTCATAACGTCAGTACTTTGAAAGTCAACACTGATTTGTGATTTTTGTGTAATGTTCCTCTTACATATGCCATGAATTATTCATTTCAACAGCACAAGTGAAACAAAAGCAAGCTTGTGATTTCTAGAATTACTGGTGGGTTGTGGGAAACACCACGAGATCCTGTTAATGTTTAGCCCCAGATAAAACAATCTGGCTATCTCAGGCTCTTTCTCGCAAAAATTATGCTCCAATGCTCAGCTCTGCTTGTTTTTCCACTGATCCAACATAGATTTGAAGAAGGTTAATACAGAACTTTCATACACGACAGTATTACTTTTTGGCATGCACAGGTTCCTAGAGCTCTGCTTACACAGCATTTCAGCATATAATCTACTCAATTCTGCTTTATACAAGGGCTCAGGTTATGTTTTACAATCATTCGATCTTATAAAATGTAAAACAGGTCCTGTTGTTTCTAGATTAAGAGGTTTTTGATCAGCTCTCATTCTGCCATTAACGACCTTTTTTTTTTAAAAGCAACATCAGATGTGCCCCACTTTGCACATTAACATCATTTATTCACCAGTCACGATCGCAGAACAGAAACAAGATTAAAGTGGTGATATAATCCCCTGGGCTTAGTATGAATGTTATCTGCACTTGAATCTGTTTTGAATTGCTGCTGCAGTTTTATCAGGGAAAATCTTCCGTAACCCAGGAATTTCACAGTGAATGGGTTTTCTCATTCAGCGAGTCAAGGTACATCTGTTATAGCTGAATGCTTTGCAAACAGCATGGTGAGTGTGAGTGTGTGTGTTTGTGAATGAGTGTGTGTGTGTGTAATCTACAGTGTGCGCATTAACACCCATATACAGTAACTCAGGAAGCACCCATCCCAACTGAAGGCAAAGATGGAGAGCTAAAATGATTACACATACAATTCCAAATTGATTTCTATTAAAATCACAGGACCTTAAAGGCTTAGGGTCAGGGTAATCAGAGACGATTAACTTACGTATATTCACATTGATTAGCCCACCTATGTTTGCACTGCTCTATTTTTGGGCTGTATAAATAATGATTCACTGTGGGGGGGCGTCACTTCAGCCCCAACTCATGATCTGTTTCCTATGGTTTTATTTTTGTTGGTCAGTTTCCTTAAACTATTCTAATTGAATTCATGCCTCATTAAAAATATATGTTGCGTTCACAACACATTTAGATTCATCTTTGCAGCTGAAGCAATAAGGCTCACACCCAGAAACAATACACAAACTAGTAACCATGACTTCACTGTACCATAATACGAGTTTGTGAGCGCACGCATGCACACACACTCAAACAAACACAGTGTCTCATTGGTATCTTTGGTTTCTGTCTCTTTAAGCTGTAGAGATCTGAAAGACTCAAGCAGGCTGAACTCTCTGTCCTCTAGCAGCTCTGAGGTCAAAGGTCATAGATAAAGCCATGGCCCAGATGACTAGCACACAACAGACCGGCTTCTGATCAGGCTAATAAAGCTACTGGCTTAATACAAACATTTAGAAGCCCTTTGCCCTACAGAAGCAGGCAAAAACAAATTTACAAATCTGCTGAACCTTAAACCTGATGTCCAGAGGTAAAGTCTGCCCATGCTGACTCAATAACAAACCAGCACAGCAGGATGCAGGCGGAAGTTTTGAAATTTTTGTTTGCACTTACAGCTTAAATTGACAAATCATTGACAACTCATATGAAAAAAAATAAATACATTTAAGAGGAAGTACAATTTTTGGACTCCAAGGAAAACATTTGAAATTTAGAGGAATATCTCTAAATGGAAACAAACTTCCAGTATCCAGGATACAAAATTTGGCACAACTCCTTATTCACAAGCCTGAACAATGGTTTCATGGTTAACCAGGGGATGTTTGTAACACTGAACAGAAATAGGATTAGCACAGGGGTCTGACTTTTCAAGGAACAATTCAATTACAAATTCAGTTTATCGGAAATTTTCCCACAGTAGATTAAATGTTCTTTGCTTGGGTTTGTTTGACTAAGCTGTGATTCACTCAACACTGTGGAGTTTCCTGTGATGTTTTTTGGCATCGTAATCAGGTGAGCTACAGTCAATCAAACCACAACTCGGACAGAAGTATGGCACCGTTGGCAAGAGGGAAGTTATTTTTTTTATCTGTAGGAAGTTATTTTTTTATTAGACCCATTTTTCATTCAGATTAGATAGGCTAGCTGCTGATTAAAGTAGATTTACAGGAACATGAAATAAGATTTCCACTGCATGAGCAAAGATACTAAATGCACTCAGTAATAAAAGGTCCCAGTCATTGGGCTTGTGTGTGAGTAAATGGGCTAACCATAGAATCAGAGTGAATGGACCAACCATCACCTGGGGCTGTTTTAGCCAAAAGAAGATCCCTTTGTATCTCTGTTGGACCAACACTCTTTAACAGTTTGTGGCTCGGCAGCCCTTTGTGACCCTGCTGCCATTCACTGAATCCTTTTTTTTAGTCGGCACTCAAAACTTTAACGATAATGGATCTTTTATTTCCCCTCTCCAGTGCATATGAACTAATAAACCTCATATACTTTTTAAGAGCATCTACAGACTGATCAAGACAGGCTGGGAAAGTTGAGTTTTGGCAACAGCGGCAGTGTGACTTGAATCCACACCCTTATTGTTTCTTGGAATTCTACGAAGCAAATCTAAAGAACCTCAACTACTTTTTTGGATGGTATATTATTAGCTTCCAATGTAAAATGAATAAATATTCGAGTGCCTGGTTCATACAAGGACAGAGTTATGATTTCACAATCTCATCTGGCTAACAAGTTCCCACAAATTTCATTTCTGAACTGCTCTGGAGTCGGTCATGCCCTGCAGATAAACAACACTGTTCAACACTGGAGGCTGTGACAGGATCCAGTGGAGTTTAAATGGGGACACTGGCATATTTCTGTTTGGAAATGTCAGCATTTCTATTAAATTATGTTTCTAAGGGTTTAAAACTAAACAGACATCAGGTGAGTCCAACTCCGCAGAACATTTCATAATGGCACAACATGCTGCCTTGTTTGTAGCTTCAAACTGCAGCATTTCATTTTTAAAAACACGAGTTGAGCTGTTAAAGCAACACATGTGTTCTGCCTTAAGTTAAATTCGAAATTACTGAAGAAAAACCTATAATGGAAGTTGCAATTTACCTGATAATTTGGGTGGTGCAGGAAATAATCTGGACATCCGGCCACGGCCATGTTTTGCGTTCCCAGCTCTTTCGTACAACGTGCTTGGTCGGATCAGTTTGGATACGAGATGGGCAGAGTGGAACCTGCGGAGAAAGAAGCGCAGACAAATGGAGGTTAGTGGAAAACTACATCGGAAGGAGGGGGTGGGTGAGAAGGTCCAAGAGAGGAAGGATGAAGGAAGGAGAGGAGGATGAGAGAAGGAAAGGAAGATGAAGTCTAGGTTCTGAGGAGACAGATATAGCACAGAGCACTTCTTAACCCACATAGACCCACAGTAAACAACATCAGCAAGCAACAAGTGAGGAACAGAATCCCAGAGTCTACTTTAGTTCTGATTTACCTCCTCTTGTCCCCAAATTATGCTTCATAAAGCTGCTTTACATCACAAATGATTTTTGCGAAAGAGGTAAAACATTAAATGTCTTTTACACTGATTGGATCCAGCTTTCCAGTGAAGTGAACAAGCTTTAACAGAAAATAGATTTTCACATCTTATTTCCACTTTGAGGCAAAGACAGTTTATGTGAGCACCCAAGCTTTGATGTTTAATGTTTGTTATTCAGCGCATAAATAAAAGGCCATTATAAACCTTCATCTTCAATTTTTTGATGATAAAAAGAGCTGATTTACCTTTGTACGGCCATTACAGTATATTTATAACTGAACAGAACCTAACTCTGAAGTCATGCACCCTATGCAAGTCTTTGATACGTAGCCTAGAAGCTCTAAAAATTAGATGCTTCACATATTTTAAGTCTCCTCATTTGGTTTTCTAAGTAATTTTACTGCTCTGACCTTAACTCAACAGACAGTCTCGCCACTTTTTGATTTCACATTTACAAATCATTGAACTACCTTCTGAGGCGTGCTCTTTGTGAGGCAACATAACTGCAGTACAAGTTATACCTCATGGGACTTTAAAGGTGTTCTTCAGCTCTATGAGCCGCCCTCCCGGCCATCCTTGGGTCAAAATAACCACAATTTTGACAACATGGACTTTAGTCTATTTGAACTTCTTAAAGTGTGTATCCTATTAACCTCTTGGCACTGCTGCCACTGAACAAACACCTGTAAACACTAACCCAAAAATACCCAGCAGGCACCTCTCCAGGTCTTAAGTTAGACACCAGGGTATATTTGGAGCCAAACAGCTCAGGCTCACAACTATGAAAGTCTTTTATGCAGCAGTTCATGACCCCCTGTTGGTATTTTAAAAATATGTCCTGCCATTTTATAGTCGGCTAATATTATCGCATGTTTGCATTAGCGGTTGTGAGCGGGCTGCCCTTGTGGGCAGAGAGTGTGTATATGTGTGTGCATCTCTGCCCATACATGTGTTTCTGCACGCGTACGTGTACTGTGCGTGTTTACATATGCTGAGCATGTGTGGCTGTGCTTGGGTGTGTAACAGCTCTATTTTTAGGAGCTTTCAGGGTCTTTTGAGAAGCTCCACTTGTGTTTATGGAGTTGTGTGCCTCTGTCAGTATACAATGATAAGATCATTGCACAGCTGAGAAACACACTGCACACTGAACCTACTGCTAAACTGGTACAACCTGTGACAAGGATGTGGCTAGCAAAATGACCTGTTGTCTAACCACGTCAGTAGGGTAAGTGTTAAAAAGAGAAAATAAGATGGATGACAGACCTTCACATGATCCCACTTTACAATAAAATGAAGCCAAATCATTTTTTATAAAGATGATGCCATCTTGCTCTGGTGATGTCATTTGGAGCCAGTGTCCGGGCAGCAGTGATCAGCAGATGGAGCCGCTGCATCGAGGTCCCCCCCCCCTACAGGTGCCAGACTCAATCGCCCTCTGGTGTCTCGCCAGACACCTATCTTGTCATCATACCCGAGGTCGATCATTTACAAATGGAGATGCTGGCACATACTTTCTTGACAGTTTAACCTGGGAGGCTTTTATAGTGAAGCATTTACATGAAAATATATATTGAAAGATGAAGGCTACCTCAGCACATCTGTCCAATCACTTTGTCCGGCTTTCTATTTTGGGCGGTAACATAAGTTGTCTGGCACCATTCTGGCATCAGAAAGGTGTGGAAGGAGGTGTTACTGAAGCCATTTAGTGATCCAACAAGCGTCTCTTATACTGAGCCCTTCTAACTGGGAAAATTAGAGACACAATAAAGCTGAAACATCAATATGAAATGATGGGGAACTGATTCTTGTGTTAGCTAATGAAAGAAATAAAACTGTCACTCGGAGCTTTTTCCATACATTTTTTTTTTTAAAAGAACTCAAACTGAAGTTTTTTTCTCCCCCCCAAAATTGGGCTCACAAATGGTTATCAAACCATGAATGCGTTCTAAACAAAGAGCCTGGACCCTGATCACTGAGACCGCTGAAAGGGTTTCCTTGTAATGAGTGTGTGCGTGTGTGTGTGTGTGTGTGTCACTGTGTCAGTCCATGTGTGTGGCCCGGCTGGCATGCAAGGGCAGCTCGTCATTTACACATTATTTACAGACACACAGTTTACAACAAAAAGAAAACAAATTAACAGCAGCCTAAACTCTCCAAGCAGCCCCTCATTAGGCGCCACACACTCACTGACTAGCTGCGGCTGAACTGTATGTTTATTATATTTCAGGAGTCAGGAGGTTGCACAAGAGTAACAGAAGCAGACTGAGCTCCACTAACTACGTAGACACTAAACAAAATGGCCGGGCCTTGCTGTAGATTAAGTCCATTAGACTGAACTGATACTTCAGTTCATACTTCTTCAATTCATGATGGTCTAATACTGAAGATAAATTCAGTGTACAACAGTCTTTCAGTTTCAGCAGTGTAAGTTCAGCTTCATCTGTGCGTGATTGAACATGGGAAAAAGCTCAGGCGTTCCATGTAGCATTAAAATACCTCAAACTCCAAGTTTCAAAGTGCTCATACCTGCCATAGTGACTCTCAGTGACTGATATATTGACCAAACACACACACGCACCTATGCTTAATTGCTCCCTGACACAATCAAAGCCATTCCAGCACAGGGATTAGACCCTCTCAGAGCCCTTTGATTCGATTCCTTCCACTTCAACAGTGAACTGAAACTTAAACCATCTCTGACCTTGACAGTGTGGCTGTACCCAGCGGTGAGGTGACAGCATCTGGATTAATTAACGTGATTTCTGCTCAGACTTGCATAAGGGAGAACATTAGCTTGTGAACTTCAAACACAAGGGTCTTAATAATTCCAATCATGAATCAGAAGTCCTTTGTAGCGCCAGCACCATCCTGGGTGAAGACAGAAGCTGTTTTGCTCTCAGTTCTTCCAATCATCTATTGCACGTTGAAGGAAGTATTAAGTGGAGATAATCAGTGATTGTATCCCGTTACCTACGAGAACTAGATGTCTAAGGATTGTATTAACTTACCTACAAGAATACTCTTTCAAAACAGACAGAGCCACACTAACTGCTTTTCTGCAAAAAATCACATTAAGTTAACAAAACAGGGGGTTTAAATGTTGACTGTGATGGATTTGCAGTGTCATGCAAGTTTCCAGCTGCTGCCAAGATCATCGATCACCACTGGAAAAACATTTCTGCTTTAGAAAACATTCAACTCATTCATCTTAGGTGAGGTAAGTGCATATGGGAGTGATTGATAAGTTTGTGGCCTGATGTCGAAGGAGATGAGTCACATCGCTCTTGTTACATACAAGGGTAATTCTGTTATGCAGAAAGTTTGAAGTAAATAAGCTTGGTGATATTTTTGTCACAAGCAACTGACAATTGCAAATCAGCATTGTCTAAGAAAATGGAAAATTTCGGCCTTTGTGCAGTCATCCTCCATGCATCTTAAAGACTCACTCAAGAAGGGTCGACAAGGATGTGTAGGAAACACCAGGGGAGAGCGCTCCTTCTTACCTCATGGTGAAAAAGTGGAATGCTGAAATTAAATGTGGCAGAAAACGATGACTGCAAGAAGGTTCATGTAGTCTGCTGTTATTAAACATGGCTGACTTGCAATTTTCAACTACTTGAAACAGAAATATGACAAAAGATATCAAACTTAAACTTTCTACATAATCATTCAAAGAGCTGAACTGCACATGCGTGATACAAGGGCTGTGTATCATGCATGAGCATCATGTTCATCACCTTCCACTTTATGAGTCACCCTCGTATATGAACCTACAAGATTTCAGCAAACAACAAAAGTCAGAACTATGACAAAACTCTACTGCTGTTGGAAAACTTAAACACTTTGTCCTCCTAGTGCTGCATGCTGTCCTAAATGTCACACCATATAAATAATGATTCATCACTGCAAACAAAACTTTAACTTTCATGAGCAATAACAGCTTTAACCTCTTTGAATTTTCCCCCACTGCAATCAAGTGCAAACAATTTGCTGCAAAGTATAGCTGCTCTTGGGCATGTACTCTGGTCCCCCATGCTTACTTCATCTACGGGTTAATGTGCTGATTTGTGCTTCCATCTCACAGGTCCAGCTTTAACATTCCAGGATGATAAGCCCTGTAGAGAAGCCAAAGGCAAGGCCTGGGATCACCAGAAACCCGGGCTATTTAAAGTAAAGCCTAATTGAACAGTAGAAACATTTCCCTGAACAGTTCTTCTCTTTTACATGGTGGTTAGATCAGCGGCTGACCAGCTCACCAGACCAAAGATGGATGTTAAGGGAACTTTCGAGGCTGCAAGACGGTGCCTCTGTTTGTTTCTGAGCCAAAATAGGGATAAGGGATTTCAAAGCACACACAAACTTTCAGACCAACTTTGTCAAAAATATGTTTCTTTGCAAATGGTAAATATACATATAAAAACATGCATATTAACTCTCATTATGGTTTTTAATAGAGTCATTACATATTAAGGCCGCAATTTCCTCCCACATTAAATAACAGGTTATTAAATTTCTCCCTTCCTTAAGCCTTTCCAAGGAGTCCAATAACATAGCTAGAGTGGAAAATGGAAATGTTAAACTTTTAACCTCACATACTGAATACAAGCAAAACCTGAAATAAGTGTTTTGTGAGGTGCTCTGCCAGACATCGTTGTTGAATATGGAGTTAGTTTGAATTTTATATTTATACACACATAAACTTTTTTTGCCTGTCGGTCTGGTTTGTCAGTCTTAACTGTCAACATGTTGATCTGTGCTGTTCATATTTCTGTCTTCCTGTTCGGCTTTTTGACAGTCAATCTGCCTGTCTGCATGTTTCTCTCGTTACCTGTCCACCAGCCTCTAATACATGTCTGTATACACACACCCACACACCCACACACACACCCACACACACCCACACACACACATTCCTCATTGGATAATCATTCTAAACAATGCAGGTTAATTATAACAGGTCACCCACAAACATACAGTGGTATCAACTTGTTAAATTAATCAGTCTCCTCCTAAGTCACATGCTAGAGAAGCTCTGTTACAGTTAACAAGAGCTCATTTGTTTCAACAGCAAGAAAGAAGCTCTCTGACTTTATCCTACTTTAGTGTTGCTGAATAAAATCAAGTATGTGATATGTGGCTTAGGTGTTGAAGGATTGTGTGTCAGTTCATGATAGCTATTGTGCTGCTGCCAAAGCTACTACTGAACCAACACTGAGTATTTCTTTGGAAAGGCAGAAATTTTTGATTACAGTCTGTGTTGTGTAACTTGTTGTAGGTTAGTAAAAACCTGCCACTAATATGATGTGACTGATAATGGAAACTGTGCCTAGTTTGGACTATTTCAGTAAAAAGTCAGAGGGATAACCATTTCGCAATGAAAACCCAAAAAATATTATGATTTTCTTTATCACACATATAAAATCTGTTACAGAATAACCCAGTCGGTTGTGTTTCTGGTTCTATTTAGAATTAATCAAACAGCTTTTCCACACGGAACAATAAACCAAAGGCCCACAGGGCTCCATAGCAGCATCAGTGCGGCTTAGCTGTGCAGCTGTGTCAACTACTTTGCCTGTGTATATAATTGTAAAATGTGTTCATCCCATTCAACTTGACTTCAGCTGATTGGACTGGACACAGCTTAACACTGGGCTGTTCAGCTCCACTCAGTCATCTTTGGAATGCATTGAGCACATTCTTTCCATACAGGGTACCCGGTGAAAAGGCATGGGCTATACAGCAAACCCCAACCTCGTGAAACACTACACATTGATATGTGGGCCAGCCAGGACAAGGACAGATGGTGAGGAGAGAGAGTGAGGAACATATGGCAGAATGTATGAAGGTGTGTGTGTGTGTGTGTACATATGTGTGTGGGTGTGTACATAACACAAAAAGACACACACACACATACACAGACACACATGCGCGCGCTGATTGTAAGCTTCCTACTCAGGTATCATTAGGTCAAGAGGGGATTTTTTTTATGCCTCTAGAGGTCACATCAGGGAACAAAGTGTTTTATCTGCTACACTCTTGGGTGCAACAGTGCAAAACACAATATTTTTACTGTTTGCACCCAAACGCTTCTTGCAGGATTTCCAGCCATTACTGCCAGCTCCTGCAGATGCACAATCCAGTTCAGATACTGATCTGATCAATTGTGTTCTATTAAAAATTTGTTTCCCTCACCTCACTTCAAAGAGATTCTTCGCTGTTTAATGACCTATGTTCATAAGTTGTGATCCAAAACAAAATAACTGGAAGGAAAAGGAGACAGCTTTAGCTTCAAGCACAGTTAATGAGAAGTGGAGAGAGAATCTCGCATCATGTTTTGTTTCTATGACAGTTAATGTAATTTTCCATTAAATCGGATGACAAGAAGTGCTTGAAATCAGACTTTGGCGCCTCAGCGATAATGTTACTCTTCAGATTTTTGTCAGGAGTTCCATTACGTAACATTTAACAATAGCTAATGTTACTGGACTCTAATCACTGTAATATCACACTTGACAAACACAATTTCCCTGAGGGTTGCATATGGTTTACTGGAAAATGCTGCATTCACACAGATGTTTAAGCCCAATAACTAACAGCAGGTTGTATATTCATTTAATGATTGTTTTATGTTGTGATAAGAATTCTGGCTTCAAAAACAATAAATAGATCCCACGTCCTAGTGGAAATTGAGCACCAGAACCAACATGAGGTTCCAAATTGCCAGATCCACAGGAATCAAAGAAAGATGTCAATGGTTAGCTCTGTAGTTTTGAAAATATTCTTTGATTTGTCTGTTTCTACAGCTAGCTCTCAAGCTACAGCCAGCTTAACTAAAACTGATCAGTAACAAAGAAGGGAATCAATGAATCAGACCAATAAGCAGAATCGTTAATTGCATTGGTGTGTATAAAATTAGTCCCCTGGCTGCTGCATCCGTGTTGTGTCCCATGGGATCTGTGGAATCCCACTGCAGCCTGAAGCATCAGTGTGACGGACAGTTCAGCTGGAACAAACCTGACATCACTTCATTTCAAATAGAAGTGTTAAAGACTTTGAGAGAGTCACTGTGGCACCCAGGGGAGCAGTGAGTGTGAGAAAAGCATGTGTTATCTTGTATGTGCGTGTAAACACTGTGTGTGCTTGTCATCAACTATCATTTACAATGGTTATGAGTGCCCTAGAGTCAAACCACATGAGGATCCAAAAATTTCTAAGTGGCTTGTCAAATCTAAAAAAATAACAGATTTGGGATATGTTCTTGAAGATAAGAAGAGCTATACTGCAATAAAAAGAATTAAACATTTCATTTTATGATAAATGCTGATTTCCAGCATTAGAGCAGCGCTAGGTTGCAGTTAAGGTATCTCAATTAAGCAGATGACTATTTGTTTTTCAGCTGGTCCTTAAGATCCTCAACAACTTCAGCTATAAATCTAATGCACTTAAGTCACTACTCTCAGTCATTTGAGAGTATCCTTGCCTAAAATCTCAACAGACTAATCTCAAGTGACATGAGTTGTAAGAAATGATACAGAATAGTGACAGAACAGAGAGGCACATCAGAGTTTTCTATCTTACAGAATATTAATATTAATAAATACATGGATCAAATGACTATGTGTGATATGTTTTCAGTGAGAAAGATTAGAAAAACTCTTTTAAAGACTACTTGCAACTGGATGTTGGGCACTAAGTAAAATTTGGCAGCTACAGAGATAGAGTACATGGAAACCAAGATATATGTACGATGGTCAGACCCATGATGCATGTGCCCTGGATGCATTAATAAGCAACTGTTTGCTATCAAGTTCTCCATATTTAATTTATATGGTAATAATTTAACATGGTTTCTTCTTTACACTGCCCCCAACTGGGCAAAAAAATCAGCAGATGCAGGTTGAAAGACTATCTAGACGAAGACGAATCTAAACACACAAACAATTTAATGTTGGATTCTGAGTACAAATCTGACTGAAGATTTTCATGATTTCTAATTCACTGGCACAGGAATCCATCCTATCAATCCTAGATTTATTATTGAGGTTCTTTGTGGCAGAGTTACTCTACAGGTCTCTAGCACTAACACTGGTCACACATCTCTCTCATGTACCACACCTGTCAAACTCACCCCAGCCTCCAAACCCTCTGTTAACCCATGCCACACTCTAAATCACCATCTACCTCCTACTCCTCCAGCCCCGCCTATCCTGCCCCTTCCCTTCCCACACCGCTCCAGTCCAGAACATAAACAGCATCTTAATTCAAGAAATGGCACAAATCCAACTCGGTGTCTGGGGACTTGTGGAGAGCCCATTGACCGTAACCCAACCACGAGAGAGGAGAGGTCAATTATTGTACTGTGTATGTTTAAACTAGACGGACACCCCTCAAGTGAGAAGACTTAGCCTGATGCTGTGAGTTATCAAAACTTCCTATGGGGAGGTGATTTATATAGATGTGCTGTATGTGAGATAGTGAGGGTTTTGGGTGGAAAGATAAGTAGCCTGCTCTGCTATTGTGTTGCTGTTGGCTGGAGATCTCTCTGCTGATTCCCACCAGCCTTTAGCTCTAGACACACCTCTTAAATGTATAATGTAACATGTCTTTAATAAAACGTTTGAAAACAACTATATCTTTATAATCTTAGGAGATTGTAAAACAGCTCAAACAAAAAAGATTAAGTTTTATTAAAAGTTACAGTGCACTTTATTTTGTTGCATTTTTCTCACTTCCAGGGTGTCAGTCAAGAGTGAGGATTTTTACTGCTAAACAGTAAAATCAATGTCACGCTACTTCCCGACATAATCAAACTACACTTTTTGTATTTCTGGTTTTGACTGGGAGGAATCCAGTTGCAGACACTACAAATTGTCCATTTTAAATGTGTGTATTTTACATCTGCAATCAGCAAATCATCTTGTGCTTTGACATTAAATAAAAACAGTCTTTTTAGATTTATCAGATTACAGATGATCACATACCACTTTTTTCTTCAACTTACTGTTTTGCAAAAAGCTGAATTTGGCATTTTTTGCTGAAACCAAGTATCAATATCAGTGCATCAAAAGAAATGCATATGTTTTTATGATTTGTTGAGTAGTATAGTCCTGTTCCTAATATATCAATGAGCGTGACTCATACTTGCAAATACACAATCCAACATTTTAGCTAGAGTATGAGGTATTTCTGTTACTGATATTGGTATTAAAACAATCTCTTATTATTATTACACACAAAAAACTGGACTGAATTAGGCCCACATAGAACTGTAGATTAATAGAAGTTTGAAAATGGTTGAACTATTAGAATTTACTGTAGATAAAATGTCATATAACACCAACAGACAACATTAACTACTAATCAAAACTTTGGTATTCCAAGTAACTGAAAACTGAAAAATAAACATGATGCCAGTGATCAACTTATAAGCTTCTGTTGGGCAAGCTGTTGTTTTTTGCAGCCATGCAACACTGAAAGACGAGTAGAAAGAGTTGAACAGAGCATCTCTGTTTTCTGTTTTAATCAGCAGATGAGATGGTAGTCACTCCTCACTGGATGTGCTTGTTGCACATGTTGATTAGTCATTAATTGGCAGCTTTCATTATTTGAGAGCAGCAGCGTAAAGTGGGGCTATAAGAAAGGGCCTGATGTCATGCCGGGGGAGGCTGAATAGCAGCAGTCTATGAGAGAAAGGCCTTTTGGAAATGTGGACAGTGCCTAATTGGATGAGGATTTCATTGGGCTGCTTGGTAGAACTGGTCTTATGCAATGGCATAGATGAATGGACGGGGCTTGGGAGCAATTGTGCTTGTGCACAAGTTGGCTGTAATGGTGGCCCCAGAGAGCTACATTGGATGGATTTATCTTCTCATAAGACAATCTTCACTACACCTGTTGGTAATCCATAACTTCTTCACCTGACTGACACTGTAAAATACAAAAACTGTTACATTCAATCTAAGAGGATAAAGGTGGATACATCCTATTCAGGTTTGTACAAGTGGCCTGGTAGATTTAACATCCACAAAAAAAGCCAAAACAAAACAGAAAAACCAAAATAGAAAAGTGAGACATTTTATTCGAATAAGAGAAGGACTGGAGTTTTGTGTGACCACTTTAGGTGGACATAAAATCTGATCTATTTTACTGACTTACTCTCAGGAATGCTAACAAACTTGGCTGGCTAAAGAAGAAAGAAAAAAAATCATATTAAGAAGGACTTAACGTAAGTCTTATTATTAAGTACCAAAGTACACCACTATAAGCCCTGATCGCTTCAAAGTCTAAGCATAATGCTAGAAAACCGGAGGGCAGAAAATGCAATTATGTACGACAAAATACATGCATGCCTAGCCAAAAGTGCTATATACGGAGCGTGAGAGAGAATCAGAATGAGGTTCAGGACAGTGCTATAATTCGAGAACAGAAAAATGCCTGTATTGTTCTGAGGTTTCGCACTGGGAAATATTTCCCAGTGCGAAACCCCTAATCGTACGGTACATCTACCAAAGCCAACTAACCATGGTTTGTTTTGATTTTGCACTGCAGATTCCAGCTGGTACACCGAGACACAGATCAGCGGAGGGAGAAAGATAGAGATGAAGATGGTGAAACTCGGAGGCTAGCTAAAGACAGAGTCAGTCGAGGGGGGAGGACTACGGGTGAGACAGATGGACGCAAAGATAGGGACGAACTCATATGACGGACATAAAAAAAAAAGCAAGGGAACAGGGGGGAACAGGGGGGAAATTGAGCACATATGAGATTAGTAGAGATCAGAGTAGTGGGATTATTACATCATTTTGTCTGACACATCACCCACCACATGCTTGGTTGCACCAACCCAAGCATGCGGTCCCCCAGGTGTTCAGTTACCTTCAGAATAAAGGCAACATTCTTGCCTCTCACGCAGGCTTGGGTTTCAGCCACATTTGGACCAACACCAGACAGTGAGAAACCAAATCCACTGTACACATCAGTAGTTAGACAAGCAAGCATTGCATCACCTCAGGTCACAAGTGGAAGGCAGTGAGAATCGGGTTTGTACAGGTCCATATTTACAGTATGGTGGAGGAGGGAGAAGAATAATACCACAAAGATTTTTCTCTGGCAAAAGTTTGGATTCTTAGAAATGAGTCTGTACAAAGTGGAACATGATTACTCAGCGGTTACAGCCCAGATACCAAGCACATAAAACATTAATTGGCCTGAACTGTCAACAATAAGTGGTTACATTAGTTGTGCGAACCGTTAACTTGTGGTTAGGTACCAATTTAAAAAACCAATTATGCAAAAGTTGTCGCACGCTTTAAGGCCAAATATGAGGGAACTGAAATTAGTGTGGGGCATTTTCATAGAAAAAGGGAGTAAGTGTCTCATAATCCTGCCTGATTATACAACCGCGTACAAACTCAACCTTTAGCTGAACACACTGACAAAAAGCAGTCTCTAACATTGCTGGATTTTGACCACTGACAGCACAGCTGAGCTTTTTGGTACGGTAGGTTAAAGTTGCTCTGCTTTTAGATCCAGGCAGAGTCAGTCAACTGACATGAACTGTGCTGTGGTCCCCCAGCAGGCTTGGGTTAATGGTGTCATGACATCAGGGAGAGGGTATTAACAGTGCATAAGCCTAGACTAACCAGTGCTGAATGACTGCTGGCTGACGCAAGACCCAATGGAATGCTGCCTAGAGCACGACCACAAGCTCTTACACTACCAATACCAGCTAATAGGATATCTTTTCCCCTGGGATGATAGCTGAAACTATATGCATACTACCTTATGTGCATTTGCACCCAGAAAATTACTAAAGTTAAAATGAGACTCGTGTTTTTGTTTATGCAACAAATCCTTTAGGTGAATATTGTGGAGCATGTAGCATTTGAATTAACTGTATAAGAGCAGCAGAACCATATGCATTAAGATTCTTTCTCAAAAAACAAAACACAGCAGTCGGAATCCAGGAGCGAGTTGAGTATAGCTTATTGTAAGTATAATTATGTGCAATATGTGCAGTCAGCAGCTCTTTGGCAGCCTGTAGTCTTGCAGAGTTCATGCCCTGTCATGCCTGTGCTTACTGAGCATGGACTTGAAATAGCAGGACTGGTGCTGAGGGGTGAAAGAAACCGCGGCTAGAGTGGTTGCCATGTGCACAGAGATGTGACCACAACATAATTAAATGAAAGAAAGCAGGAAATAATGGGCAGGGGCGAGGAAACAAGAAATCCTCTTTGGTTATGACTGGGAGGCTGTCAAAAAAAAAAAAAAAATCACATGCCTGAAAATACCCAACTATGGCATGTCTGTGACTGTATGTAGCAGCAGCAACAGGATCAGACTACTTCACACTCAACCACACTTTAGAGGTTATCATGCAGGGAACCGTGTATGTGTGCAGTATATAAATGCTCCACTGTAGTTTGCCAAGTAGAGTGGAATATCAGGGGTTGGCAAGAATATGTGTTTAGCTTCAGTGTCTCCAGAAAGGTTGCTGACAAAGCTTTGCTTGTCTTGATTGTGAAAGGTATACTGAGGTTAAATTTATGATATAGTAATAAATCTTAGGTGTACAGGATTTCAATTAACAAAATAGCAATAAACCTAGTAAGTGTTGAATGACAAATGCTGCATGCACTCAAAACCTTTGGACACACAATACTGAGACATGCTTGGAGCTTGGTTTTATCCTCTATCACAGAGGTCCCACCTATGGACATGTAAGATCAATAGCTCAGCTTGTGCAACTTAAAAACCCAAATGTAGGTGCATCCTACAGTTTAGAACAGAAAAAAAACCTGTTATCTCAGGGGTTTTCAAGTTTTTCCCCTTGAAAATGGGCACTGACAGCACTCATAAAATCAGACCATGTGCATCAGTCCTTAAGTGCCCCCTTCCAGTCAAACCTAGGCATTCCAAGTGAAAGCCCTGATCTGCATTCAAAACACACAGGCCAACATCGATAGTTCCCAGAATCATAAATTTTGGTGGTTATGCAATTTTCTGCAGAGACCACATGCAGCCAATAAAGAAATTGATCTGGAGGAGTGCCCAAACGACAAGGCAGGTTAGACTATCTATGAAGAGTTGCTTTGTCAAGATGTTTCCACATTAAGTTAGATTAGATAATGATCAGGTTCACTCACTGGCCAATTCTATTAGTGCGAGTGTCATTAAACAGAGTTTCTCAAAGCATGTATAACTGGGGCAATTTATTGTATTACTGCCTTGTTGATGACCTATAAGCTGCAGCAGCTTTTGAACCAAATGTCATGATGAAACAATAGAGGACAGTTACAGTATGTGTAGACAGTCTTTAGGCAAAAGCTGCATTCAGTGAAGGCTTGAAAGTGAAGTACTTCTTGAGATTTTTTTTTACATTATGCATCCCACATCATGGAGCCCAGTCCAGCACACTCCCTCTGGGAGTGCTTTTGCTGTTTCATTGCTTCACCACTCCAGACCTGCTTTTAACAAGTGCAGTGATATCATTTTTTACAATCCACTTAATGATTCTAACTTCTTTCTCTTTTTGTTTTAGGCTGTGGTGGCACCAGATTCAACTCAACAATTCCTAAATTTACTGACGACCCCCGAGAGCATACTCAAGGTCCCTCTAGAGGTCCCCGGAGCTCAATTTGGGAACCACTGCAGCCGGGGTACACAAGTATGCCTGGGAAAACGCCTCTTTCGCCCCCTCCCCACCCCCCAAAGCAAATGCTGCCAAAAGGATAAGGCGATAAGGCGAGACTGCCGAAACTCTCACAGAATTGAGTTAGGGGGGCGCAACGCGGGGAGCTGGAGTCCTACTGGATAGAAAGTAGGCTATGGGCTACCGTAGACTGCTGTTACGCAATTGTAAACAAGGCAGGCTGTTCAGATCAAAATATCGTTCCTCAAGAGAGACTCGATCACTGTAGCCGTACTGCTGGTAAAGGTGCAGAAAAGTGCACGGGATACAGACAACCGGTCGGCACGCGTATGAACCCCTGAACACACCACGGCGGAAGATTTCCACGAGTAAAAAGATACACACAAGTCAACACGGAGTTGAATTTTACAGACCGGCCCGATGAATAAACTTGTTTCCAGAGTTCAATGACTGGCCGCTACGTTGTCAGGGAGGAAGGCATGGACACAAGTCCCGCTAGGTGGCTACGCGCAGTGCGCACATGTGTTCCGACCCGCAAAACAGTTGCGCGTCATCACAACAGCACATTAAACTTTTATTACACGCGCGCACTGCCCACTCTCCGTGGACTTTTTAGTCCCCCTGAGAGGCGCGCGAGAACGGCGTATTCAACATGCAGCGTGTACTTGTACTTACCTTACAGCCTGAACACTAGAAGGTAGGCTACGGCCGTCAGAGAAGAAATACCGAGAGTGGCAGTCTGGAGGTGAAGGGACACTCGGCAGCGGTGGTTCAAGCCACGGTGGTCAACATTCCCGGACTGGACAGATAGACAGAGGCAAGGAGGAGAGGAAGAGGAGGAGGCGAAAACAGTGGCAGCAGAGACTGCAGGCAGCTCATCTCATGCGGCCGGGGAGGACATACACATAACACGCACGTAAACACGCGCGCACACACACACAAACACACGCGCACGCAAAACAACTCCTCCCCTTTCAACATGACCACGCCCACGAGCGAGGGGTGATTAATGCGGCGTTCAGGTCTTGTGGGAATAAGGGCGTGTTCAGAGGATTCCGCTTTTTTTTTTTCTTTTTTTTAAAGAGCTGTCTTTGGCAATTTGAGTTCAGTGTGTGCTGTTTAAAAACACAAATAGAACTAATGTATTTTCAGTCAAACAAAGCAAAAAGAGGAGGATGAAAAAATACAAGATTTTTGAGAGATTTTATGCTCAATATGTCACTCAAAAAACTCTTGACAATCAGGCAGTTGCTCAATGGCTAATCACTTTTCTCTGACTTTTCTTCTTCAAAGAAGTTGCATCACCTGAACTGTGTGGAAACCTACAACTCGCAATCAATACAGATAGGAAACAGCCACATTCATTCAGTGGTGACACTGATAACACAAATTTCCCTCTTAGTCACCCTACTCCACGCAAATTCTAGCGGTTGAACATCTATAAGATACCTTTATTAGCACTCATTATGCACAGCAAAAATACAAACATTTTCACGGCTGTATTTCATTCCTGTTTGTCATACTTTGCAGTTTTAGGGACACACTTCTAAGATATACTTTACATACTTTAAGGTGCAACAATGGGAGGCTATTGCGGGGCATATGGGAAAAGGTGTTTAAAAAGTTTAATGTTCACTGTAAAACCATATGATTTAATGCTGATTTGGCAATGATAGAGAAATTACAAATGTTTTCTCTGCATAAAAACTCACTGGTACATAACAATTGGACGACCAGTTTGCTTTCTGTTTCTTTCTTTCTTCTACAGGATTTTGTCTCCTAAAGAATGGGACGCTGTTAGCACAACAGGCTCAATTACTGTATGTGTTAACCGCCTGTAGCAGTTTGGGGAAATATGTCCAAGTATTCCGCAGGATTAAAATGCTAAATCCAAGTTGTTCTGTAAGGTGGTGAACAGAGCATAATAATCAGTGAGACTCAAGAGGTAATACACTTTCAATGAGAAATGCTCTGACAAGTACAATCAGAAATTAAAACAACAGAAGCTGTGAGGTATGTATATTGCACAACTGGGGGTCAAATCTCATTGCACCAGAGTTACCTTCCCGTCACTGTCGTGTTTTTATCCCTCTGAGCCTTGTAAGGGTATTGCATAAGACCCTCTGGTGTTTACATGACTGGGAGCAACATCAAGTGGTGTATATTCAACTCAGGTTTTACTGCAACTTGATACCTTAAAACTAGTTTAAAACACATAGAGATTAGGAAAACATCTCAAAGGAGTGACATGCACCACAGGCATTGATTTAAACAGAACCTCACAGCACTGTCAGATAAGTGACACCAAGGATAAACCAAGATTCAGTTCATTTTCCATACTGCCTGTGATATTTCAGAATAAGATAAGCTTAAGTGATGAGAAAATACCATGGGAATCTGAAACACAAAAGGACATCAGTCCTAAGTTTGTGTGTGTGTGTGCATCAGGACAAAGGGGGGCTCACACTGTGTCCCCTCAATGTGTGAACACATACTCAAAGAGCAGACATGCTGTAGCCGTTAGCATCACACACATACTTACATATAAACACACATCATGTCATTCATATTCATAACAAAGAATTCTTCCTGAGACTGGCACTGAGACGTAAATTCAACTCACAGTATGCTGATTTCATCTCATCAGACATTCAGCATCACACAGGCCTTTTGTCCAAATTGATTGATCAGGTACATGTTAGACCACCAAACATCAGAAAACAAAGTCAATACAACCCCCAGCTGAGAGCTAGTCTTACTTTGTCCATCACTCATAAGTAGTCCAGTACAAGCTAACAAAGCTGTGTAACTTTAGCCGAGGCAGTTGGTGGAAAGCTTTCACTTCAGCGTCTCATGGGGCCACAGATGAGGATGACTATGCTGTAAAGGGAACTCAACACTTCTATTATTTATTGCTCCTCTTGGAGAAAAAAAAGCCACATCTAAACAACCTATAAAAAGAGGTTGATTTGATCTAAATTGTATGATTATATGATCAAAAATTGTATTTGTAAACATGATGACAGACTTGGTGACATGACATTTAACATATCTTCCTTTCCCCAGGCCTCTACTTGAAACTGTTATGGCAACAAATAACACATTTATAAAATAAGCTTGGTCAAGGCTCAGAGCCAAGCCTAAATGAATTTCTGCTGCATTGTGTGGTGTGATCTTCTGGAAATTCTCAAATAAGTTGTTTACGTTGCCTGTATGGTTAAAATGGTTTGGGACTGAGACACAAGCGCAAGCTCAGAACATATATATATATATATATATATATATATATATATATATACTCACAACAAAAATATTATTTACACCCACCCATACACACCCTGCAGATTTTCTAGGAAGATTAGAATGGCTGTAGAGTGAGCAAGGATTTTGACCCACACAAGAACCTGTGATCCTCTGCAGGAATTTACAGCTTTCACAGGACAACAGAGCCAAGACTGCCCTTATCCACTCTCTGCTGCTAGAACTGACTCAACATCAACCAACACTGGTCAGAAAAATTCCTAAAAACAAGACTATGAGAGTGCAGGAATTCATGTATTATTTGATAACTATATAGACTAGTTTTTTAAGAGAACTAGTATTTGTTTACAGCGGATGGAGCAATAGGAAGTGTAGTTTTTTTGCCAATTCACCTGAAATTTTTGTGTGAACATGTGTATCTGCACTGTATTTCTACACATTTTGCAACCAGTGGGGATATTTGCATCATTCATCGTTCAGTTGCTTATGATAGAAGGTGGATGGGCAGAATGACTTGTGTTTCAGGAATCAGGAATGCAGGTTAGGTTCGAGTTCTGTGAGAGTCATTTCGTGTGACCGCATAGTGATGAGTCAGGGCCATGAGCTGCTGCCCGGAATAGTAGCTCATCTGTGGTGTAGCAATGAGAGAGAGAGGTTACAATATATTTCATAAGGACAGCAGGATGACCACAGTCTATGGGCAAACACAGTGCTGGGAATGGCACTGGCACATCAGAGTGATGCTTCCCAGGATAAGGTTGACACAACCATCTGCTAACATTTGTCTAAATACTCATGAGAGGGGAAAAAATGCAAAATTCTCAGTGAACAAGGATAAAATACAGGAATGTCAGCACGGCAAGTCGGTTTTCACTTGATTACAAAATCATTTATTGAAGCAAAAATTAGGTAGACAAAAATAACTGTGCAACCTTCAATGTGCTTTTAAAACTTACAAAGCAATAGCTTATAAAATGCTCACACGCTAGCAGTGAAATAGCTCTCCATCACAGAGTTAAATCAAATCTTTCATTGTGAAGATTTTCCTATAGTTTACAAAAAATACAATGCTACTGTGTGCTGTAGGCTATTGTGTGGAGATGAAACCATTGAACAACCAAGAAACCAAAGAGAACAATCTCTCAGATTGAAGTCAGAGAGGGGGAAAGCTTTTAAGGTTTTAAAAAGGATGAAACATACATCCATAAAAATAGCGTGTGAAACTGAGCATTAATTAAAGTAAATCTTTATAAATCATCTTATACACAGATTTATCTCACAATTCACAGCAGCAAGCACTTACACCTGAATATGAAATCTCTAAGATTTTCTTTATTCTAAGGATGATTCAGCATGGACTTCATACTATATCCATAACTATACCATTTAATGGCAGGGGTCCATTCTCCCCCATCAACCATAGCTAATCCATACTGTAAACTTACCTACAGGGAGCAGCATGCAATAACACTTATCTAAATCAAGGCTACTGTTAACCTAAATTACTGCTTGTTTACAACTGCTGGTTTGTATTATGTAGCCACCACATACTGGCAGTGACCAGTGGATTAATAATCTCTTTGTTCATGGTGATGCACACCATCAATATACTTTAATAACAGTGCTTCAAAAATGTTAAACAAGTTAAGTAAAGTAAAGTAAAGATTCATCTTAAGTTCCTTATAGATCAAAGGCACAGAGTAATGATATGATCTTGTAGAAGAAGAGAAGTAGGAGCTGATTGGTCAGGTTAAGAAAAGCACAGTCATACTGACATCACACTGGGGAGGGCTGCTGGTGGTTACTTTTTACCTCTATTGCATCACACGTGGAGAGATACTAGGTTACAGACTTGCTTGCTTTAGAGTTAAGCGGTATCATTAGCATTGTTATCATAGCACTCTAACACATGGTCAGTCATTTGACCATGCGTGAAAATGTGTTCAGATTTTGAACAACAGCACAAAATGGTGGTTGAAAACTTCAACAGAAGCACAGTGAGCTAACAGGCATGAGTCAGTCACCACCATTTCACTCCAGCACAGAGCCAAGAACTGTAGAAATTGGCATTATGATCAGATAAGGATAAAACAATAAACTTTAAAAAATCAAATCATACATCTCCAGCAGATCTATACATTGGTTACTTTTGTCTACTTAAGTTTTTCAATTATTTAATTTGTTAAACAAATCTTAAGTAGTTCAAATCTAGAAACATCATCAGAGCTAACTTATTGCACCCCATAGAGAATTTATACAGCAAACATCATATACATAACACTGAATGAGCAACAGCATAAGGCATCCATAAATTAACTGCGACAAAAATCAGAAAAAGAATTACATTTGCTTTCATTGGCACACAGTTTGTACAACTTTCCAGTTAAAACTACTGAATTCAAGTACAGATGGCAAGATATGTTTAGGAACAGCGATATAAAGCTGGACTCTAGATGAGCATCATTCCAGCAGGAGTTTGTTAGAAGTTAACTGATATTTAATATTCTGACTGCAAACCTTTCATCCATGACACCTTTATCTGACAGATGATGCAGGTGTTTCACTACTAGGAGAGCAATGTTCCCTTTGCCAAAAGAAATGTTTCAGTCATTCTCCTTTCATATGAAGTTCTTTAGCAGTAGTGTGCATTAGTTTAAGCATAAGGCCCCAGATTGGTAGTCAGAGCTTTTAAGTCCTTATAGATATTATGTAGAAATCATTCTTGCTTTCTCTTCAGATACATTTTTTTAACAGTTTAAAACCATCCACATCCATGGAATTGTGACTCAATCCAGTTTTCCAGATGTCTGTTGCAAAAGCACAATGGCAAAGAAACAGAAACCGAAATGAACTTTGATGAATTATTCTTCGAATCTGCGATGATGTGGACTTCCCCTCTTATTCCTAAGGGAGTGTTGCTTGGATTGTTCCCAGTCTGCCATTCACTTTGACTGTCTTTATGGGCACAGCGACCTAGTTAAAAGAGACACAACATGTCATGTTTGCAGTTCTCCACTTTGGTATTTACACTTGTAATAGTTCATGGCGTGTCATATCTCAGGTTTTGTTAAGTCTAACTGGATATAGAAAGAAAAAAAATGCTAAAACTTATCAGATTTTATCTTTTAAAACTGTACCACATCAAATCTGAGGAGATATCAGGTCAAAATTCTATGATCCTTTTCCTCCCCTTAAAACTATTAATCCTTGCTATTGTTCCTGTTTGATTAGAATGATTCAAACACATTTTAATATGAAAAAATGTCTGGCAACACTGAATTAACACAGCTGCTGACCTGAACCTGAACCTTATCTTAGAAAACATATTCACACGACAGCACTGTGTGGTTGTCAGATGAATATGTGAATAAGTTACAATCTGCAAATCATCTCCAGTTTCCCGGCTGCTGCACGGCAGGAGAGCTTTGTTCTGCCAATGCTGTCTTCAAACGAGGCGAGACGTGGGAAAGCAAAGAGGTGAGGCAAGTACACTGGTTCAGATCATATGCTTTTCTGTTGCTATCTCTGGCCCCCTTGTCTTCATCGGTTCTGTCTTTGTCTATTTTCATGACTGTCTCTTTTTCCCCTCCCTCTCTTCTTTGATGAAAATCTCTCTGGGTAAAATTATGCTGCTTGAACAGAAACTGAACATCAATAAAAGAAACAGAAAAGAAAAATAATTAAGGCATTAAGATATTTATTACTTGATGTGCTAATGCTGCCATTGCTGTCTTTGTCCTTTTTTTAATCCCTTTACTAGTTTATCTGTTTTCCCTGTTTTTGCAGACAAAGCAGATCAGACGGACAAAGGCTGGAGCCTAAGACATGATTTGATCCAATAGGACTTGTTGATGTTTAAGTATTTAAACCATCCCTCGTCATTGTATTTTCATTATGCAACTGATCATCAAATGGTTATTAATGCAGAGTACATAAAGAGCAGCAAGAGTTTTGAAACAACTTTTACTCTGTGGTGTGAACGGATGCCATGTTTTGATGTGTTTGTACCTTTCTTAGCCTCCCGGCAGCAGCTCCAGAGCGAATGGCCTCCAGCATAGCCTCCCTGGCCAAGGCAGGGTTCATGGGTTCATTAGTACTTGGAAATGCCACATTGCTACGCTTAGCCTGAGGCAATACAGGGGGAGGAGGTGGAGGTGCAGTCATGGGTGCTGGTGGTGGTGGTGGTGGCACTGGGGTAAAGTGAGGAGTGTAAGTCAAAGAGGGAGGTATAGGTGAGGAGGGAGAGGAGGGAGGGGAGGAAGAGGAGGAGGATGAGGAAGAGGAGGAGGGAGGGTCTGCGCTTCCCTCCTCTTCAGAGGCCTTCCTGATCTTCTCCAGCTCATGTGCAGCCGTCGATCGGGTCTGGAGAACACAGGGGAGGGAGACGAAGGTAACTAACATAAACATCAATGAGAGAATTTTAATTCAAATACAGTCTCAGACAAAAGCAAACTTAACATCAACTTCTGAAACACATGCAAATACTTTCCTGTTCTAAAATTTGTTTGTCCCACTTCTATAATTTCATGGTATTTATTTTTGCAATTCCATCGTACATAGTTATTCTTTTTTTTTTTCTCTATTTATCCGCATACTTTTTGAGAAGCACAGAGTGTTTTAGTCTGATTTAGTCATGCAGAATTCCAGAGATTTTAGTTCTGGTTAGGAATCTCCAGAATAGAACCAAAGATCTTTCATCTGCAGCAGCATGCTTTCGAACTCTTTCATTCCACATGCGTCCTTACATGACAGCAAACCACAGCTCACAGTCCTCACAGAGGGACGCAAATAGACACTCATGCTTGCATAACTCAGTTCATACATGGTTCTGTGAGCTGCTAACTTGCTAACTAGAGTTAAGCATTTACATTTCCTTTTTAAACATACATCTTATGCTACGCATAAGTGCAATAAGTAAATATGTAAGTTCTTTTCGAGGTGAAACATGACTTTGTGTATGCAGCCATGCACTGCAAAGCTGCAGCAAATACTAGTCTTCACTATAATAATGCTAACCTATCAACGTCCAGTATGAATAATGTTTATGTATATTATCTTGAATTAGCATATTAGCAGGCTAGAATCTTGTTAATTTTGCAGGAATTTGATCATTAAGTATTCTGTCTTTTGACCAAATGGTGGCGCTAGATAAAAGTTGGGGATTACTTAATTTATGAAGCAACTTCCATGATAATCCATCTCAAGATATTTCTTATTGAATGAATAATGTTGACCTCATTGTGGCACTTAAAGAAGATTCACAGCATCAACAAACAAAGAGAAAAAAGAGGAGCATGGTTAATGTTGAATAAGAATAAAAGTTTTTTTTTTTTTAAGATTTAAAATAAAACGATTTAAGAAATCATTCAAGAAGGGTAGGAAATAGATAGAATACCCAGTGTTTTAACAAACAGTTAATCAAACTGCGAATTTTCAGGGTCATGTTTTATCTACAAACATCCTTCCTTCATACTGACAGACATGAAGTGATATTGTGAAAATGGTGAGTTGAGCATTTTACCTTTCTCAGCCTTGTAGTGGTACTCTGGGCTCTAATGGCAGCCAGAAGAGCAGATCTCTCATTTTCCTCTTCAACATAAGATGCTTTCTTCGTGCTGCTGGACTCACTAGTGATTATCTGATAATGACATTATATGAAAAAAAGAATGTATTGTCTTTCAGCCAAAAAGCATTACGACATTTAGAATTCTGTGTATTTCTTTTACCTGTGGGGGGTAGTTATTAATTGGCATTATGATCGCTTTTTTTCCTCAAGCGTCCATTCATCCATCCATCAATATACTTTACTGTAATATGTTAATCTCGATCTCACCTTCTTGAGCTTGTCCCTGCCTACGCCTGTCTGAATTGCCTCCATCAGGCTGCTGTGCAGAGATGTCTCTTTCTCGACAGATCTTGGGACCACTGCTCTAAACTTTTTGACGGGCCCAAACACTGTCACTGGAGAAGGCCCGGGGTTCACACCACTGTCTGGCTCTGTGATAGATGGTTGTGGTTTTACATCAGAGGTCAGATGGGCGGCTGCCTTGGCCATATCCCTTGTGTTCTAAACAAAAAATGTGGAGTGTTAATTACTCTACAATTTATGACAACATTTGTGCTGTAAAAATACTTATTTTTCACAAGACCCATAACATGGAAAGCAGTATTTATACTACAGGTTTTACTCACACTTGTCTGGCCATGGAACATGGGCTTGGGGGCTGTGAGCGGTTTGGCAGATGGACGGAGAGGACTGCTTTGTTCAGGGCTGGGGCTTCTGGGTTGAGTATGTTTAATATTCTCTCTTTCATTATTGGCAGTCAAACTTTTTTGGGTGGGGCTACTAGAATGAATGTGCCTATTCTTGGCTGCTTCAGTTTCCAGTGTATTGAACTTTCCCTTGATGGATGCAATGTAACCTCCAAAATCCTCCCTGTCCACTCTCACTTCTCCAAGATTTCTCTGGCTAACTGGCACATACTCTGGGTAGCTTATAGATCTCTTAGGACCAGAAAGGTTGGATTTTAAGGCAGATCCATTTTCCTTCTGATCTGACAAAGATGACAGAGGAGATTGCGGTGGATTGACTTTTACGGGCTGACCTGATCTCTCAAAGATCTGTGTTTTCAAAGAGACAGAGGAGTCAGGTATGTCAGGGCTAAAGCTGGGTTTAGCTGCGATCTTTGGGGTGTATTTACTGATGGCAGATGCTACGTATTGGCTTGAGGTTCGTCTGGGCGGTTTGATGAAGGACAGGTTTTTATCAGGATCTGGGAGAACATGAGGTGGAAGGGTAGGTTTATTACTTGGCTGCTGAACGTGTCTGGTTACCAGACTCTTGCTCTTCACATCTGCCCACTCCTCACTTAAAACTTTGAAATCTTTCACTGGTTCTCTAACTTCTTCTTTAACCAGTTCTTCAGACTGGGATCTCTCTGCCAGCTTACTAAGTAAAGTGTTGGTTGTTTTCAGGTCCTTAGTGTTACTCGTCTTAAATGTAAATTCTGAGATTGCAGCAGTGGGACTTTTCAGGCCACCTGTTCTCTCCTTAGCCTTGT